>WFKH01002636.1:8760706-8815006 GCA_016163765.1 Magallana hongkongensis | reverse complement strand
ACACACACACACACACACACACACACACACACACACACACACACCAATGGGTCCTCTTTCATAAAGAATTCAGAATCCGAAATCTGCTATAATAACACCAAGAGTCAATTATAATTCCAAAGGACTCATTAAGGAGCAATTAGCTTAAAATTCCTATGACAGAGGACCTCCATTAAAAAGGATTCTGACAGAATCTTAAAGCCTCAGCTATGACACTGAATGTCCATTATAATTCAAAAGACTCAGTTTGGATCCCTAAGATTGCGATGACATGGAGCTCAATTTAAAAAGTCAAAGCACTCATCCTAAATCAAAACATACAAAAAAAAAATGCCAGTTAGGGCAAACTCAAGAATATCATTCCCCCATTTTCTGGAAATTACTCCATTGATTGTGGCCCTAGGAGTTACCCAGTGAAATCTTCATACCAGCTAGGGAAGACATATTGATGCTGCTTTAATTTTGATAGGATGATCTAGACTCTTTATATCTTGATTGGATCCGATAATCTAATACAAGATAATGATTACACATGTTGGACTTCAGTAATCATCTCCGACTCCATTTTGATACGATCAAGCAGATCTCTGATCAACCTGTAGTAATTCTAAGCTCTACCTTTTACCCTCAAATTAAGTGACAATTAGAGGTCTTCAAATCTCTCTAACTCCTCTAGCATGCAGTGAAGATATAAATAATATGAAGTTGTGTGTAATGCAGTACTGATAAACTCTAAGGTTCCCTCCAAATTGAGAATTTTTTTTTTTAAATGCGAGAATGTTGATTAAATTCTACATTCATTTTCTTCTTCTTTTTTTTTCTCCCATTCAAAGGTACAGGTGTTGTATAAAATAAACCCGGTGGAAAAGTCATTAATATAAGTGTAGAAAACTATTTTCGGTTACATAAAAATTATATCAGAATGATAATGCATTCCAGGGAGAGAGAGAGAAAAAAAAATATGGTGTGAAATACTACAAACTGTTCGATAAAAAAGGTCGATATAATTATTTTAAAAACCACACACTCGGTACATTAGCTCCGACACAGATCAACACACACCAATAGAATCCTGCCCGACTCATTTACAAATCGGATAGATAAATCTATTAAATGACAATAAATAATTTAGACATTTTTTAACGTTATTTATGTCTTTCTCCCGACTTGTCGAAGGCTAGGAACTCGTAGATGTCCAGGCAAATGTAACCCCCCGTTTACAGTTTTCGATTTGTTTTTGCCATGGCGGACTGCATGTAAAGAAATTCAATACACACGAAAGAGAGAGAGAGAGGAAATCCTTTTATCTGGGGCAATTCGTAAGGTAACAACTTACCTTTGCAATTAACGTGCGATATAAGGCCCAGTGACAGTAAAATATACACAATCATGTTGCTAAATTCACAAGGTGCACACAAAATTCACACATCGTATTCCTTGCGAAGCTCTCGCCGAACTATCAACATTGAATGAGGTTTTTTTTTCTCTTGATCGGATCGTAGCAATGTGCTTTCTGTGTATACCGGCTGTTCCGTTTAACTCCCGGTCTAAATGTCAGATTTTTTGAAACGCTTGACGAACTTCGCGTATTTTAATACCAGGATATTTTTTTATTATTTCTTTTTTATACAACGAAGTTAGACACTAATTAATTTCTTTGGCTGACAGTGACTGCTTAATCACCCGATATTCATAAAAATTTAATAACTTTTTTCCCCTATATCTATAAAAACACGCCAGGTATTTCAAGGTTTCGTACCTGGGCAGGTAAAAAGCGGTTTTTTGAATGGGGACTTAGAAAGCCAATCGAAGGGCAGAGAATTTCTCTTTTATTAACTGGACGGGCGGTCAGTAATGCTAATCCTCGCTTTAGCACAGGCGGTGCTCTTCTTGTTAAAGTTAATGGAATTATTTGAAACGTGAATGGGGCTTTAGAAATGTTAAATGATGCCGGCAAACAGTAGAGTTTACCTGTGGAAACCTGACAATGATGGGAAATTAACTTTGTGGACAACTGTCAGGGAATGGCCCATTCAAATGCTAGACTTAGCAACTGTATTTGACAAGATTGGTTCAATTAATTTTTTTTTTATAATGTCCTACTTAGATATTTCAGAACTTTATTGGCGTAGTTGAATGCACACACCAAAAAAAGGAATGGTACCAATGATCCAGCGATTCGATTCGTCACGTGCATTCACATTCACAGCATGCGCAGATCTTAGATCTTGTAGAGGGAGGGGGGGGGGGGGGGCAATGACAATTCAGATTTATCAATTTCAATATTCATGTATTGTAAACCCCTTTTCCGGTAAAAATCTTTTTTTTTCCTGGACCCGCATCTGCATAGACTATTGATGTCTATACTTTTCTAGTAAATATAAATACATATATAGTTCGATCAAGTTGACTTATCCAGAGTTAATAATTGTACAGTCATATTGAGTGGAAATAGACTGTACCAACACCTAAAGTAAAGAATTTTCATATCGCAGTGTATCAAAATGTACAAATATGTAAATATGTACATAATCTGTTTTTAGTGCCCATATATATATATATATATATATAGAGAGAGAGAGAGAGAGCAGACCTACATGAACACTTATGTATATACTGTACACAAAGCATAAAAACGCAGTTCCAGTGTACAGGATGATTTTTAGAAAAAACCAATTTCTTATGCAAATGAAGACCCAGTGATCACACATCGCTATAACGCATCAATAACCAAATACATACCCGTCTAGTGAACAAATGTATCTGGTGGGGGGGGGGGGGGGGGGGCCCCTCCAAAAAATCTTGACAAGCAAATTAAAAAAAAAAAAGGAAAAAGCTTAAGGTTACTTTAAAAAATCATGAAAATCCTAATCCGTGGGGGGGCGGGGGGGGGGGGGGGGGGGGGGGGGCCCCCAACTCCATGTTAATTCAATTTCTTGTATATAAATTTAAGAAAAATCTTCCCTGCGCAAAAAAGTGGGGAAGCCAGGCCCCCGCCCCCCTCCCCACATCTGATGCTACGTGCCTGTGGTGTATGCATATAACCATAGAGTACAGCGTACAGTTTTTAGGTAGACGCGCAGTGAAAGGGAACTCCACACTTTTTTGGAAACCAAAGTTTTTAAATTATTTTTAATTAATTACATATAAATGTACATGCACTGATTCTTGTGGGATGGGGTAGGGGGCCCGCAGACTATTTCCCCCTGGAAAATTCTAATTTCATAGTTCATGAAAAAATACCCCCCCCCCCCCCCCCAAAAAAAAAAATGCCTCGGACCCTCCCCCCACCCGGCAAACTAAGATATTTCTTGGACCCCCTGCCCCGGGAAAGATTTTCTGGATCCGTACATGATGTATTAATTGATTTTTAATTTAACGAACTGCCCAGCCCACGCACTTTGGGTTGGGGACAGTGTTCAGTGTTAAAAATTGTAGGGAAAGTCCACATAATTATAGTTTTACTATTTCTACTTTGATAGTCAAACAATAGACGTGGGTATTAAATATTTACCACCTTCAAGTTTCATTTTTATTTTTTTACCGTACGCGTGGTTTTTTATTTCGAGATTTCAAGCTTACCGTGTATTAATACCCCCCCCCCCCCCCCGCAAATAATCAACCACTTTTACAGTATAGTGAGCATTATCCATTTTTTTCTTTGATTGTCAAGATGTTTGGGCAGGTCTGCCCCCCCCCCCCGCCCCCCCACCTCAGGTCCGTGTCAATGATCTAATATTTTGATCTAGTGAACATACACCTCCAGCGGACAGACATAATTTAAAGACAGACATTAAACGCCACATAAATGTATTTAAGTTGCAGTTAAGAGTATATTGATTAGACATTCTTAGAAGAGTACAAATACTGTATCTCTTTTTTGTTAAGCAAAACTTGAAAATGTACGCAATTATTGCTTTAGTTGGTTTACTAGTAATCAAGTATACATTTTCAGATATATATCGGTAGTATGATTAATCGTTTACACGATATATACATGATTATAACTATGTATGCTTACATATAATTACGTAAATAGTAAAAGAACAAGGAAAGACAACTCAAAAAACAAACTCTGACTGACCACCTTTAAACTAGCTTGAGATTACTACGCACACAGCAGAATACGATTGTAATGTTGCTTATGAGAGATTAAAAAACAAAACAAATTAAATCATAAAGGTACGTACATGTAAATTGATTAAAACAATAATTAATTTTATTACACACCAAAGATGAAATGGATTCGTTTTCTTACCTTCATGTACATCGAAATTAAGACAAACGACAGTAAGTGCCCCCCCCCTCCCCCAACCGAAAAAAAAATTTAAAACATAGAAATAAATGAGAAAAACCCCTAAAAATTGTTCATTGGCATAGAGAAGAGCCTTCAATAGAAAAAGACATTGGTTTCAAAAGTAAGCTTTTTCATTATATTTTCAGAGCTTTATATCTTTAGCAGTGAGCATTCATTCATTCATTCAATCATTCATTCATTTATAAAGAATGTTTTTTTCTAAAACATTTTAAAAGATGAATTGACAAATGATTATTAAATATGTATGAATGAATTTTCATTTCTTTAGAAAAAAAAATAATCGCCCGAAGCAACACAATTTAATCTTAAAAGCTCATTTATTTGTTCACACCAGTGTTCACACCAGTGAAGGTCCCTTACCCGGAACGCATGATATATCCTTCTCAGCTGACACCTTTTTTTGGTATAGTGTTTTGAGAAGTGCATAATGCTCTATTTCATATATCAGGAAAGAAAGTTGAGGAAGAAAGTCCCGATAAAACAATACAAGTATATACATGCTATTAAAACAGAGACTAGCAATCTTAAACGCTCTTATATTTACTATTAAATTCAGAAAATCAACGCCGATATATGTAAATCTTCAATATTCAATCATATATTATGGTATGTCTTAGCAATGGAAAATTAATTCTATGAAAATGCATGCAATTTTTTAAATACAAAATACACGTGCACAAGACCCCCAATATAACCGACCATGAGCTCAAGATACTTCAATGTCCGACCCACATAACGCATAGCTACTTTTTTTTATGAGAATATTGAGCTATAGCCTATACTGCGCTATAATACAATAAATGAAATGATATTAATATTATTATTAATAATATATCACTATATTTTCCCGATAACGACCAAACGAGTTAAGCACTCTTAAAAACATTTCTTTTTCTAGCCAGTGAATGTATTGCATGTATATGTAACCGAGCAGAAAGGAGGCAGTTGATGGTTTCAGTCAATTTATTAAATATATAAATAAAGGCATTGACCTATAAACAAAGAAATAATACATTAGACATAAAATACAAGTTTACATGTACGTTTTATATGTTTAGTTTCTAGAAATCTTTGACAATAAGCAACCGTTACTCCAGTATTCATTTATAAGGTAAAAACATGTTTTGTAACAATTTAATATTAGAACTTACAAACAAGTTTTAGAAATTACTATGGCAAGTTTAACTGCAAAAATACGATAAAGTATAAACTTTGCAATTAAAATAAAATGCCTTAATCACTATCATGGTAGTAAAGAAATATATAAGTAAATATAATATTAACATACCACAAGATGCAGCAGATACACGCTGGATTGACCGACGATGTTGAAAATGAAGTACTGCCTAATTTTACTTAGTTTGAACGGTTACTTATACTAAATAGAGAATTAAATTTATTGGATAATGAAAATAAGAAAGACCAATCAAATTAGAGAACCAATGAAAAACGAAAGACTTTACTCAGCCAACTCAATCCAGTTGCGCAGTGTAACTGGCGGTTATCTAAAATTTAAGACTGTGTTTAACAAAACGGATAATGAAAATAGATAAAACGAATAAATACATATAGAAATACATTTGATACTATCACATATAAGTGTGATATGATGGTAAAAACGACTTTGTGAGACAGTTTTACCAATGCCCCAATGGAAGTTATGCCACTGGTTTGTTTCCTCCCACACCAATGACCCCCTCGCGCTAACATCCGTGCCAACGAGGTATATTAATATAAGCTCTGTAGAACTTGTTTGTAAATTGTTGTAAAGTAAATGAAGTTAAGTTTTAAATTAATGGTTTGTCTTATTAGTCCTTCCAATTCTCGAGAAAGAAAAAGGTTCAATATGTAAGCATAAGCGAAACTGGCCGTGTGTTTCCGACGATGGAAGTCAAGAATTGAAGAACAAAGAAAATTTGATTTTGAATATCTCTGTAAAACAAATATTGCCAATGTAAATATGTATGTTATTATGGAACATGTGTTGAACAAATAAATAGTTGACTTTTTCTTCAAGCTCTGCACTATAAAGATCTTAGTATCCTAAAGATTCCGTGAGGGAAAGGCGTCTGGGTCAACAGCGTTGCAAGGGTAAGTATTTATACATATATGTCAGACATTTGTTGAAAAGAGGTTGATTACTCATAATTGCTGTTGCCACCGTAAACAAAAGTATTTCTCCATCACCTTTGCATGTTTCGCCCGCTCTTTCGCCTTCGCACTTTTGCCTTTGCAACTTCGCAGTCTCGCATCGATCTTCACTGTAAGGCAAAAGTGCGAAGGTCGAAGTGGTATAAACGGAACATCATAATTTATAGACATAAATCATTGAATTTTGATAAGTCTTAACACACTTTCAAAGAATTTCTCCTCTGCAACAGCTGGATTTGACAATCTTCCAAAAGCGTGGAATTCAAGATCCCAGTTCCTAGGACTACGCCGACTTTGTCCTGACGACATTTCCTGTGTCAATACTTCGAAAGCTAAGTTACAAACCTAGAAAGATGAATTGGCTATCCTAAACCGAATGTTCAAATGATTTGTTCAGTTCAATCTTCATGAAGACATCAAATGCAAGAATCGAAGCTTAGGACACGAAATACAAGAGGTGAATAGCAAATTTGGACACATAGAAATGTACGAAAATATGCTTCATAAACTTCGCTTCAAATAGAGAGGAGGATCTCGGCGTTGTCAACTTGCTTTCAACGTCCAGCAAGTGAAAATATGTCTTGCTATCCATGAAGTTGGAAGTTCGGGCTGAGTTATTTTAAGTAGGCTGGGGGTGGCTGCCATTTTAAAGCGTTTTTATCTCTACACAAAAAAGATTTTCACTTTAATGTTATATATAACTCTTACATCGTATTGAAATTGTCTTTTGAAAAAAAAATGGATATGATGGTATTGAAGCATTATTTAAAGACTCAATTGCCTCCTTAATTGCAGATAAGTCCAGGGATTCGTAAAAAAGAGTAAAACTATTGATCTTAACCCCTCGTGTTATGTGATATGCCTGAAAAATTTTGCATTCCTGTGTATTTTGAAAGAAAAAGTACGCTATTTTCTAGAACCTTATTACTCTGGAGATCTAATAATCTATTTAATTGACTTTTAACATCTATTGCTCAAGGATACTAGTTGCTAGAATGTCTATACATGAAGCCGTTGTCTCATTTTAATTTCTTGGATCAACTCAACAACGAAATCTACAAAAATTGGTATTCAACGACTAGAAATCAAATCCCAGTAAAACTGGTATTCAACGAATAAAAACAAAACCCCAGTACTAACATAGTTTCACTCTTAAGACATTTCTTAGTCATGTGTCACTAAAATCGCCAGGTTGTGACGTATTTTTTTAAAATTACGTTTTCACAAGAACTCTAAATTAGAAGTATTCATATCCTTACGATAGCTGCCTCCTCAGTCTTCTTTCACGAAACTATAGGTCGTTCTTTGGTTTCAATATTGAATATTGCATATATTATTAGAAAAATTGTATCACTTTCATGATTATTGTTCTTTAGAACCATTTTAACAAGACCTTGGTCTTTCGACGGGACGTAGCATCGAGACAATTAAGTTAAAATGACGCTGGATTCTATGAACTATATATGCATAGATTGCGTAGCCTTGGTTCAAAAGCCAAAGAAATCTTGTTGATATCAAAGAGCAATGGCTGAGTGGAAATAGACAGGCCTACGTCACATTGCAGTTTGACACAACTACTCAAAGTCCAATCTCTTGTTAAATGATTCTAGTTATCACACATTCTATTTTAATTACATTGTACTTTAAAGTTTACATGCGTTTTAGTTATATTACATTTCTTTTTAATGACGGAATGATTATGCAACACATGCATCCTATTTCTGATCGCACTCGTGTAGACTGTGTGGGTAATGTTTGTTAGTGACGCAAAACTGGTGGTCATATTTGATACGGACATGAATAAGTAGATACACCAGTTTCTTAAAAAAATCAGTGATTTTTACTTGGAGGTAGATTGAGCACAGTGAAAGTTCAAGTAATTTAAAAGTCGAATATCTTGGATATGAGGTAACCCATATCTATTCTTCTTAAAATCTTTTTCTTCAATATTTTATTTCTTGTCCTGGCGTCCCAAACATTTTAATCTCACTCTGCTAGCTCTTCTCCAATATTTATAAAAAGTGCATAAATTAGAGGTCAATAATTAGATGTGATTTCGAGTAGTGACTTTATGAATTCATAAATGTGCATTATTTCCCTTTTATCTCCGACTACCGCGATATAAGTGGTCGATTTCTATTGTTCCGCTCATAAGGAATATCCAATGAAAGACGAAACAAGACATACTGCAATCTAGGCACACATTTCAAATATCATTGTTCATTGTAAAACGTTTTGTTGTGTCGTACTGTTATACCATGCACCGTACATGCGCAAACCACAGACTCTCACAGACCGTGCAGTGACAGCATGGACTTCGCATCAATGTTTAGGCGTCCCGGAGCTAAACTACGACTGAAAAACGATATTACTTGAATCATCGCAAAAATACTTTGACCGGGAGTATTTCTTAAAATCTTTATTACATTTATTGACAACGATGTTAAACATTATATTCGATGAATTTTTGTGACGTCATATGTACTTCGTAATCACGTGACGGGCGAATCCTAACACTGCAAATGATCTAATTAATTGCATCGGCGCAGGTGATTAATGACATTAAATCATAGATATTTTAAAGAAAAATCCTTTGTTATGTCATATACTTTGAAGTTCTTGCTTGGGCTTGAAATAGATTTTTTGTTGATCAAAGATATTGTTAAAACATTCCACAAAATCATCAAAATAAGGCACATTTTTACTAATCAAAAATGATTTACAAAATATTGGGGTAAATCCGTAGGTTTCCCAAGCACGATTCGCATAGGTACTTATATTCTCTACCAATTTTACGTAAAATATTCTAAAATTGATCTTTCACCTGCGCCAGGCTGGTTTTTACACGCATTAAAATTTCTTCATTCGGTTGTTTACACGTAGCAGGGAGAGTCTCCAAACCACTCGTTTTAAACGAAGCTTTAAAACTTCCGATTTTTTTATACTGGTTATTAATATGAATGAATTTGTATGTCTAGCATTAACGGCAGCATCTAGGTAAATGAAACATGTGGGGTTTTTTTTTTAGCGTTACGATACATTCCCTGAGAACTATCGTTAATTATGACGTCATATCGTATGAAGTACAGACAAGTGACTTTCTACACATCGCTGTAAAATCAATCGGGAAGCCTTTTAAAAAATACCCGCGTTCCAAAAAAGGAGTGTCTTTTTAGAAACTGATAAAGACGATGTAACGTTGTTACTTTCTTGAATTCACTATCACTATTGGGTGTAGTGCGACCGAAGTCTACAATATGGTGTACGTTGTGCACTCTTTATGAATGGCACACGTATTCGATGTGCACGCGAAGTAAGGCAACGCAACATTAATTATGTGCAATACGGACACCTTGGACATGCTTCCAAAAAATATACTCTTATTCCTTTTTTTATTTGTAGTTTCCTTCATTTTTGTTTTACAAAAAGCTTTTTTTTTAACTGTTTATGTTTAGATCACGCAAAGTCCGTGCCACCTGAATGCTTCAATCTGAAAGCAACCGATTGTAACTTTCTCGACCGGTATACATGTATATACCCCAGTGGAAATGGAAGAGCGATCAAAACTAATATGGCGACCAAGTGCTTTAATTTATGAATTCATGCCAGGGTTAAAGAAAGTTGGTGACAGTGGATCGGAGCTTAATCATAAAACCTTGGTAAGGATTGAACAGTGTAGGAATTAAATCTCGTATATAGAAATATTTGAATCGTATTTCATGAATATTGTGTTTAAGAACCTCTATGCGAAGAGTAATCTCATTTGAAGCAGTTAAATTACTTTTAAATCAATCAAATTGATTACAGAAAGGTCGCCCATACTCTTTTGTTTAACAAACATATTTTCAGCAAACTGGTAAAACGTTAAAGAACTGAAAAAGAGAATAGCTTTGCTGTAAATTGAGTACAGATTAGTGATATTGAAAAACAACGAACATTGCGAGAATTAAGTTTTTATTAACAAATGTATAATGCCAAATCTTCTTTAAGGAGTCTCGGGGAGAATGTTTCAAACATACGATTTCTTTTATTTTTTTTACAGTGAAATGTCAACTTATGAGTAAACTATCTGCAAAATACAAAGTAAATTGACCGGATAGTTTATCTGTTTGCCGCGCTCAAATTTTGGTCGTATGTCCGATTCATCACCGACATTTTATATAGGATTATATAGGAAAATGGGGGTTTTCATTTTCAATTTCATATTTTAAAAATTACAAACATACGATTTTCTTTAAATTTTCAGCGATGGAAGGTTAACGTATAAGTAAACTTTTTGCGAAATTAAAACGAAATTGACTGGATAGTTTTTATGCTATCCGTCCTCATACAGTGTAGTTTGATTCTATAAACGTGTCGTGCCAGCCATTGTATAAAACAAAAGGATGTTTACGAATCAAATTTAATTTCATTTGTATTAGAAGAAAAAATACCTTTCCACTCACACAGAACGTAGAAGGGTCGCATATATATGTTTTTATTTTGCAAATTATAGTTTTGATTTTAATTATTGACGCTGTAATAGAAAATGTACGACATTAATTTTTGTCAATTGTTACGTCAGAGTCTCAACTGACGTCATCGTAAGACTCCGACGACAATAAGGTCGGTTTTGATGAAGCGGCGAAATGATTATAATACTTCTGACATTCTAACGATTCATTTCATTTTAAATAATTTTTTGATAAGTAATTTTCCTGAAATAAAAACGTTACATGATAACCTGTATGATTGAACATTTTACTTTAAATTTGCGTTTTCGACAGTAATGCGCAATACCCTGCGCAGAGGGCGCAAAATTTTAAACCCGCTACCGACCTTAAGTCAAATCAACTATATCATTGTATTATAACAAGTTAGAGAGCTAATTGTACATACATTAATCTACATTGATTAAACAAGAAGCACTAGGATATCTTTTATACTGATTGACACACGTTTTATCAGGTTTGTTTTACTATTTTATTTTTGCTAATCTATTTATGACAATACAGTTGGCAGAAATGTACAAATAATCAAAGGTTTAAGAAAAAAATCATACAACTTGAGGTTTGCAATGTTTATTTCATATAGCAAAAATAATTTAAAGTACTGTGTATACTCTTTTTCAGTCATTAGCAATAATGTTCTACAAAACTGCAGATAATAAATATCACGTGATCATTAACAGTTCTTTGATCAATGGTCTATTTTCCTTTTTAGTGGAGGATCCAGGAATTTTCAGTTGATGTTTGTAACTGGTCATTTTTTTTTACGAATTCCAAGGATCAATGTTTTGTTTAACGTCCTGTCTTTTCATATTGTCACATTCATTCATTTTAGTTGTATATATTTATAAAACTGTCATTCAACTACCAATAACAGGAATGATTATAAGAAAGGAACAACTTGAGATAAATATTTACTGTGTGGTACTTTTGTTAAGCTCAATGTTGCTAGTACCATTGAAACACACGTCCAACAACATGATGGAATATATATGACACAAAGAATAATTTCTTTGCATTAAGGAAGGAGTCTTTTCTGGTTTTCGACTTGTCAAACGTAAATTTGATTATTTGTCCATTGAATCAATATGAAAGGAAATTAAAATAGTATATTTTTCTTCCTTATTTACTATCATACAACCTGGCATAGAAATAGTAATCAATGTTTCTTATAAGAAGTATGTTTGATAATGAGAAGACTCCTTCCTTAAATCAATACATATAAAAAGGTTAACCAAATGTAACGCATTAAGGCAGTTTGTTTACACGTCACAAATCGTGTTAAAAATAAGTTTTATGATCTTATTTTGATAATAGTATAAAGATTATGTACACTCTTGTGTATATAAACATATGTGTATTTTATTTACTCATAATATTGAATTTTCTTTATCATTCCTGTTTTGAACTCGGCCACAAAGAGGTTGTCCCTGGTGTCCATACATAAACTCAATGGCCACTGTAAATGGCAGTTGTCAATGTAGCGGAGGAACTGTCCATCCTGATCCAGGATGTGGATACAGTTGTTGAAGCAGTCTGCAATCAGGATCCGACTCTGGCTGTCTGTAGTGATGCCGACTGGTTCAAACCATCCTTTAATAGAAGAGGGAGGACTCTTGTAAGTAAACCGGAGTTTCCCGGCCTGATTGACCACCACTACTGCACGGGCTCCATTGTCTAACACACTGATATCTAGGTTCGTGTTCTCACAGATGTATTTAATCATAACAAACATGCTATACATATTAGTAACTTGAACATATGAATAAAGAGGCTGTCCTTTGTCATCGTACTGAATAGTTTGTATCTCTGTGGAGCCATAGTAACGCACATTTTTTGTTTGTTTCTCATCAATATTGTCCATGACAACCAGGAAGTAATCAGAGGCAGTACAACAGGCATTGCGAGGTCTCCATTCCTGTAGTCTGATTACTGTTTGTATCTGTGTATTTTTCACGATGCTCACAGATCTATCAAAACAATCAGAATAAACTAAATTCCCTCTTCTTGTCACTGCTATATCCTCTGGACTCGCCCCATACAAAATCTTGATTAACTCTACTTGTTCCCCTTGAAGGTTGTAGAGTCTAATCATTCTATCAGAGCCACATGTCCATATTTTTTCATTGCTCCGGCAGAACACGCTGCGTAATTTTTTAAAACTTTTAATATCTGTCGTGACCCTTGGTTCGTTAATGAATGGTTTGTGTTTTGGAGAAAATTTGGCCTCTAATGTATAGCCATTTTCTTCTTTTTTGATAAATGACTCTGATAGAGAAAGGCCAAACTCTTTAAAAAAATGTTCTGTGCTTATGTCGTAAGGGGTAAAGCGTGGCAAGAAAACTGTGAGTTTAGGAGGCAATCGCAATCTTCTGAATTCAGTATTCCTGGATTTGTAGGCAGAGACAAGGCTGACATTATTGGAGTCAAGTAATTTCTCTAAGTTAGCAATGCTCTGTTTGATTTCAGATACAGTGGGTTCTATTTCATTTTTCTGTTTATCTAGGACAGCCAGGTGTTCGGAGTCTATTCTACTTAGATCAGACTTTAAGTATTTCACAATGGTGTCTATTTCTCTGTGCAACTCTTTTGCATATTTGTCGATTGCTGTTCTTAATTTCTGGGAGTTTTCATTCAGATCAGCTTTCTCTGTTTTTATATTAGAGACAATTTCTTGATATTTAGGATAAATTGATTTTACCAATTCTTGTAAATCTTTCTCTAAGACATGTTTTTTGCTGTCTAAACTTTTCAAAATGTCCACTACATTATGATGTTGATGTCCTTTAGAGGAAATACAGAGTGTACAGATGGGAAAGTCGCAATGTTCACAGTAAAATTCGCATAATTTTGTTGAATGGTTTTGACAATTAGGAATCGACCTCCGATATTTGAATGGCACCATTTTGTGTTCTTTTGGTTGTATCAGATAGATGACCACTCTCACAATCTTTACACAGATGTATCTTACAAATGACACAGTGCAAAGGGGGTACAGAGTGCTCACAGAGATGACACCGTACCACATCTTGGAGGCTGTACTCGGAGTCCATGGTTAGACAACTTCACAACTATCAAACATTCTAAAATTGCAAGAACAGCATTTCATAGATTTTTATGTATTGATTTTTAAAGATAAAGTTGCTCGATGATTAATTCTAAGATAAGTATAGCATAACATCCTTCAATTATGTGTTTTACTTTTCCTGTTTATAGGCGATTAGTGACACACAAAGGAATTTGACATAAGTTCACTAAATCTATAATGGTAATGTTTTAATAAATCTTTATTATAACATAAAGCTATATGTCGGCGTGCGAAGCTCACGATAAGAATTTACAGCTGTTTCACATTGATTTTTACAGGAATTTTATCGACAAAATCGCGGTGTCCTTATTTGATCCATTTAAGTTACCAGTCATTTCTGAATATAAATGTTAAAGCCTTTATTTTGATATAAGGTGATAAACTGTTTTCCATTATTATCATTTAACTAATTTTTTACTGGTGTCTTGTAAACAAATTGTCCTTATATCAATATTTACAAACCTCAATCCAACATGGCGAGTGCAGGATTAATATGTATACCATACTTCCTGGTTAATAGTTACATGTATCCAAAATGAACGAGGCGTGTTGTAACTTAGTTGTCAAATAAATCCTTCCTGCGTACGACTTTACCTTTGGCGTGACGCCAGGTAGCAAGTGATAGTTTCGGATAAAGTACCCGTTATTTATGATTTTAGTAAAATTGAGAATTGGTATATATGAAGGCTTTTGAGTATTACTAAAATTCATGAAATTATTTCAAATGATTATCATAGTTAAGTACATTCAATCAGAAGTAAAAAACGACACTTGTAGCTATGACTAATTGGTTTAATAGACACAAGGAAATTGTAAATTACAGACGGATGGTAAAATAACACGAAAAGAAGGTGGATGGGCCATAGTAAACTATACACCGGTAAGTGTCTGATATATAAGGGTGCCCCTTGCATGTGGTAAGGATTGTCAACTGTTTGCAGGGAATTTGATGGGGAGATCTAAAAAGTTTTTAAAACCCCCATAAAATTGGGTCAAATATGAAAGGTCCAAAATCTCAGAAAAAACCCACTGTGCAGAAAATATCGCTGGTATTGTCTGGTAATTTTTCGTAGGAATAAGTGTTAATAATTATAAGGAGTAATTAAAGGTATTTTTGAATGGGAGCTAAGAAAATTTATGTTACAGATTTCCGAAGGTACATCGACCCTTCCCATGGCTACAGTGTTTGTATAAAAAAAAATGTCCCGTGCCACCTCAGATGTCGATTTGGCTGATTTTCTAAATGTTGACTTCTTCTATAACAATGAATACCGATTAATTTTTTTCGTGCAAATTGACATTACTAAGTAAGAAGTAATGTTATGTAAATGTACATTTTATCTGACATGATAACAAATGACCAATAGTCATAATCAAATGACAAGTGGTCATTAGAATTTACATCTGTAATTGATTCGACATAAAAACATTATTATAGTCTTTTCACAGAAAACTATGCATTTTCAGCTACTTATCTCGATTATGAAAACGTGTACAGACTCAGTTATTCTTACTAGTCAACCTTCTTTTTTATTTTTGCAGGATTTTTCTGCGAAATGGGGAGAGAAATGCACTTGTCTCTTGATGGATTTTTCTAAATGAAGGGCAATTAACTCTGTAAATACAAAGGGGGTTAACAAACTATAACAATTTGTAAAAATTCAGTAAAATTTAAATTCTAAAATTTTCCCATCGGAAAATCGGGGTTGATTGGTAAAATCGGGAAAATCCTGACTAAATCAGGAAAGTTAGCACGTATGGTCGTGAGACATTTTTCCATTGTCTCAGATTCTGTGCTTTTATTTACTTGTTAAATGTGTATTTTCTGCTTGTATTTAATGCTTTCACTTGTATTTTTGATGAAACCTCTTTTCTGGTTTTGAGTGAGTGGTAAACTTGTGTAAAACATGGTGGAAAATGTCCTTTACGATTCGTGTTCAGCTTTTATTCAATACAAGGTTAGCTTTTTAAAAAGTTAAGCAAGTCAGCATGGGATAAATTACGTTTTTGATGAAACCTCTTTTCTGGTTTTGAGTGAGTGGTTAACTTGTGTTAAACATGATGGAAAATGTCCTTTACGATTCGTGTTCAGCTTTTATTCAATACAAGGTTAGCTTTTTAAAAAGTTAAGCAAGTCAGCATGGGATAAATTACGTTTCGATATTAAAAAAAGTATATATAGCCTTCAGAACAATTGCAGTATGCTAGTGATCAATTAGTTTGCACACTTTTTTGTGTTAAATGCGCAAGCTTGAAGTTTTATCCAAACTAACGGGCTGACTAATGATAACGGCTCATGTTTACCCGTTCGTTTATTCATTTGTTGCAAAAACCTCGGCATATTAGAACAAAATGCTGGATTCATCGAAAAACAATCACCTGTATACATGTTTGCAAAGTTTTGTGGATGCAAGTTACGATGGTTTTCTCTCTTTCTATCTTCCCTACAACCTTTTGTATACAACGTTTTAAACATGTTTTGTTTCTTAAAATTGTATACATATAACTTTAGAAAATGGACACAGATCGAAACACAAACATGACTCTAAATTTTTTAATTCCAGAAATAAACATGTAGAGCAAGATGTTTTATTATAAGCTTAAATGTTCGTTCACTGAATTTTCATAAAAATGGTAGAAAGCAGACAGGTAAAAAGTGGGTAAAATACTATTCATTTCTTGCCTAACAATTTTCCGTATGCTCCTCAGAAAATTTGCAGACGTCATCGATGTCGTTTTAAATTCCTTTCTCAAGTTGTTGACAGACAACAAATAAAAAAAGAAAATCAAAATAGTCAGTTAAAAAGACAGTTAAAAAAGTGGTTTAAATACTTTTTAATGCTTGCCTAACAATTTTTCGTATGCTTCTCACAAAATTTGCAGACGTCATCGATGTCGTTTTAAAATCCTTTCTCAACTTATTGACAGGCAACAAATAAAAACAGAAAAATAGTCATTTCCCAAATCTTCAAAATCTTGACCTGTAAGTGTGAGGGTATATATAATGCATTTATGGTACCTGTTTAAAAAAATGTAATCTTTTTGTTAAATGATCGTTGGCATTAATTATTTGATAATTAATATTATATAACTTTCTGAAATCCGAATTCATTTTTTTTTATAATGACCGCTTAAAGCGAATATTGACTCGCATGAGCTGTCTCATTTTCACTTTCGCTTCGATCAAATATGGCGTCGAAAGATACGAAAGCTCGCAAGTTTGCGAGTTGTAGTGAGGAAGATTTAAAAGATATAGTGAAGAACTCTGAGGCTGAAAATACATTTTTCGGCCATACTTACTATCTAAACAAATGAGTGCAGAATTTGAAGGCCTAACGTGTGAAGAACTTGATCGTCTGCTGTGGAGATTTTATGTTGAACTTCGGAATAACAAAGGGGAAATGTTAAAAAAAAAACCACTCTCTTATCATATCGTCAGGGTATAAGATATTTTTGCAATCTTTTCGACTAGACGTTGACATTATCAAGGAACTACTATTCCGAGAGTCAAACAAGTTTTTTAAAAGACTCCCGATTTTCAGGAATACTATCAGCTTATATTAATTTCATGAATTATCTACTCATTGAGCATACTTAATTTGGTATTTGTTTATGAGATATATTTAGAGGATTGAAATTCTTAGTATTTTTTAAGAAAAAAATAGGAATGACAATGGAAATGAAATGGCAGCAGCAGGCTAACCCATACAACCACACTCCAATATCTGATGCTGACTTGATAAAAATGTATGACTACCTTTCAAACTCTGACTCGGCCCAGGTGTTGCAACACAAGGTTAATTTTAAAAATGGTCATATAACAGATCACAAGCATTTATTGATACTTTATTTTGATATATAAAAGGTCTTTGTGGACATGGTGCACGTTGGCAGAAGAGGCCGTGACAGTTTAAGAACTCTGCGAACAGACTTTTACAGACGGAGAGGGATGTATGAATGTGGAGAGAATTCGAGATGAATTCGAACAAAGAATCATCAAGATGACAGCTGCAAAGCAGAGGGCAGAATGTTTGAAATAAGAGGAATGTTCTAATACTATATTTAAGTTCACAAAAATAAAAGTGTTATCTTAAAATTGTAAAATATAAAAAAAAAACCTGGAATTTATTATTTTTTTTCGATAGTGACCCCTGTTCCTTGATTAGCTTTGTAAAACTAGTTGGAAGGTTGAACCCACAGTGCCCCTTTTTATTTCAGCAGCCGCGTGTGGTAACAAAGGATAACGTTCACTTCAAAAATGTGTTGGGGCACAACAAGAACGATAGCATGATGAGTGTCATCAGTGAGGCTGCCTCCTTGTCGAGGCGTTATACCAATCATTCTCTCCGGGCAACCACTGTCCACATTCTAGACGAAGCACGTGTGCCGAGTTAACATATCATGAGTGTTACAGGGCACAATCCGAAAGTTTTTTGAAATCTTATTCGGGCTAAACAACCGAAAGTACGAAACGTTTAATGTCAGAAACTTTAAGTGCAGGAGTGTCAGGGTGTTATCGAATTCCAAGTCTAATGAATCATCAACTATTACCCAGGCTACCAATGCTAATTTTGAAATTGGTTTCCCACTGCCAGAGCTATTTTCTCCAACTTTGACGACTTGTGATAATAAAGCAACCTTGAATGATGGTTTATACAATCTTTATGCAAATATTCCCATGCCAAATGTACCTGTTTTACCAACCATGTACAATTGTTCAAACGTAACAATCACCTACAATATCAGTTTTAAGAATAGTCAGTATATGAAGTATATTGGTGAAATCAGAAAAAAAATAAATAATTCAGGAATAATTTTTTCAGTGTTGTTACTGTTATTATTTTAATTTTTATTATTGTTATTGTTATACATTGTTATAAGTTTTTTTAATGTTAAAATATTGACTTTTTGCATTGCCTAGATAAAATAATACATAATTGTGATATCTATTTCCAATTTATTTATTTGTTATTCATGTTGTGATATATTTACAACTATTGCTGTTGTTTATTATTATGATTTTTGTTAAACAATATGAGGACTGTTACTCAGTTAAAGGAAACACTGGTTGGTAATTTTGGAAGTAAAATTCAATAAACTCTGAAACATTTTCATTCAACTTATTAATTGTTTACAACAACAGCATTTCACTATCTCTGTAAACATTAGGAAGATATACATTGTATTGATAAATTTGGGAAATTATATAATATAATAAATATGGACTCAATGCACGGTCAATATGCATTTATAATGACCCAGGATGACAGATATTGACCTCAAATACATGGAATATATCGACCTCGGGTGCCCGAAATATATGTATGAAAGAAAACTTGATTTGTTTACAGATATTCGATGTTTTTGTGATATCTTCTGTAACTAATAAATAAAATAAATAAAAAGAATAAAAATCTGTATGAATGAAATATTAAAGCTTTATTGTTTACGTGAAAAGAGAGCACTTAAACAATACAAGCACATCATGCAGTATCTTTTTTTAAGAGTACATTGTTTAAAAGAAATAATAAAGTGTCGTTTTAGAAAGTGTTGTAGGAACTAGAAAAAAACATTCTTTAAGAAGTATGCATTAAACACCTGTACATCAATGTAAGATCAATCTGTTGATAAATTGATCTATATTTTAAAATTATATAATCAAATTAGGTACGAATTCATGATATATATGATGATTTATCAAGATTGTTAAAAACCCAATATGCAATAAAAAATTCAATATCACATAAGATTTAAAAGTCAGAACAAGTAGTATACAGACACAATATACAGCAGATATAAAACACCTATGAGGTCAAGAATAAAAGAAATATACGCATTTAATAAGACTTCAATAAAATATACAACATCAAATAAGATTTAAACGTCAGAAAGAGTAGTAGACATACACAATATACATCAGATAAAAAACCAACATATGTGGTCAAGAATATAAGGAATACAAATTGAATAAGAATAAAGTGTACAAAGAATATGTGTTTAAATTTCATATTAGAAAGAGTTCAACAACAAAAAAAAACAAACAAACAAAAAAAACGGCGAGATTTCAAGTCTCGTTGGTTATGTATAATGGATGTAAAACTCTCTTTGTTGCTGTTAAAGTCTCATGATTCGGTTATCAATGGATATCTCTGTATAACCATTACATGGATGTATGTTTGCAGGCCTGTCTCCTAAAAACCTTCTTGTTTCGGTTTCTGGGTTCACATATTCAGGGACCTCGTTGTACGATACGTCAATCTCCTCCATATTTCCTTGATCAACAAAGTACTCAACCATTTTTTGTATCAAATCACCATCTTCTATCTGGTTCCTGTCCAAGAGAACTGTTTTCAGTTTTGGGTTTGCAGGAACGCCTTCAAATATTTTAGCCGCTCCAATATCTCCGATATTGTTCTGACGTAGGTTCAGACTGCGTAGGCTATGCCATGATGTCACCATGTACTCGCCAATGCAAGCTCCATCCCTGTCACTTAGTTGATTTTCTTGCAGGCAAAGATCTGTCAAGGTTGACAAATGCCCTAGGTGGTGGGCAGATTCAAATACCGTCGTAAAACCAATATTACACTTCCATAAATTCAAAAGATTCCACGAGTACTTATTGCAACTCATCATTTCAAGAAAGACTTCAGATATATTTATGCTCGATCCTGGTCCAACTTTTGATGAACCGATAGTATTGCATCCGTAATCAAGGTGTTGGAAATGGCGCATGTTCTTCAAGAGACTGAAGTATTTCTCTGAAATCCTTTGGGAGAACCCGCAATTCCTGACATTCATTTTCTTTAAGTTTTTGCCTTTCAACGATTCAATGATCAACTCAAACCCTTTGTCTGTGATTCTTTTACAATCGCATAGATTGACAACCTCTAGGAATGGAAGATTTCTGAACAGAATCGCTAACGAGACAGCCCCTTCATAACCTACATCATTTTCGTGAACTCTTATTATACGAAGATTTTGTTTTTCCATCAAAAGACCAGACAGTTCCAAGATTCCAGAACTTGTTATCTTATTGCGTGCTACACTTAACTCTGTAAGTTGGCCAGCTTCTTTGAAATCAAGAGACAGTGCATGAATACCTGCATCTCCGAGGTTGCACCCTTCCATTTCCAAGTGTTTTAAATGAGGCAAGTATTGCAACCCGATAGGCTGAGGATCTTCTTTTTTCATCAAGATGGTATTGTTTAGCACTAGAGAAGAAAGTCTGCTAAACCTACAGGCTTTGATAATTTTTCGATAAGTCTCAGGTTCAATATCAGATGTTCCAGACAAATCAAGCTGACGTAAGTTTGGAATCAGCTGGAGCCCGGCACAGAGAGCTTCGACATCCCCTGAGGGATTTAAACCAGCTCCAGATACTTTGATGCATAAATGTCCTTGATAGGTGAACGAACTCTTTCTTGGTATCTTAACACAAATATTTGCCAACCGATCAAGTTTTGCATCAACATCAATCTGCACCGTCCCAATCAAAGATAGAACTCTGGCCAAACTAATTAAACTTCTTATGTCCTGGACAAGCAATGATTTCTTGATCGTTTGAGATTGAAGATCCCAATGTTCTTTGTCGTCAGGACCTATAACAATTTCAAACGCACCAATCATTTCTTCCTGAATAAGAACCCTCAAAACATCAATTTCGGGTTCGAAAGATTTTTCTTGCAGGTTTACCACATATAGTTTCTCTGCTGACATTAGGGTCTTTAAGGCACCCAAGCGATTATTCGAATCTTTATGTTTCATCACAAGATAGTGCAAATAAAGATATTCCATCTTTACTTTTGATTCGCCATCAATTTCAGTAAGAGGTTTGGTAAGGCCATGTGGATTCTTTGCCAACTGAAAGACAGGAAGAAACCCAGTTAATCTAAAGGCCGACGAGTCAGTTCTCTTAAAAATGAAATACTGCTCCAGAACTGGGCTTTGAAAGCGGTACTTTTGATGAGTTTCAGAAAATTCAATAAGTCCTTCTTTGACAATTTCTTCCCAAGCCTCAACATTTATCTCAGGAGAATCATCTGTATTTGCAGAAGCAGTATGAAATTGAATTGTTCCATGCAGAGCTTTAATTTCAAACAAAATTCTGTCTTGTATTTCAACAGAAGATAACTGAAATGTTGATCCTAGCCATAGACCTAGAGTCGACAACTCCTTTCCATATTTGTAATTATTTACAAATTTTTCAAGTTCCTCAAATAACCAGTCCACAAACAATTGACAACATTTATCTAATGGACCAATAAACATAGCCGCAATTTTCCGATATCGACTCTGCAGGAATGGATCTTCTAGCAGCCTACTGATGATTGGTGGGAGACGGAGATCGATCATATCGTGGATTGTCTCGTCGTCCGATATGCTTTTGTCGTATGATCTTTTTAATCCCCGTCCTTTCCATCTGGACTCAAAAGCAGTAACACTCTCGAAAGGTGATGCAGGAATTGGTAAATCTGAAAAAGGGTATATCCAA
The DNA here is from genome assembly GCA_016163765.1 of Magallana hongkongensis. Lineage (NCBI taxonomy): Eukaryota > Metazoa > Mollusca > Bivalvia > Ostreida > Ostreidae > Magallana > Magallana hongkongensis. The sequence goes on along the minus strand of WFKH01002636.1, from coordinate 8,792,471 downwards.
ACTGAAGTATGTCTTTATAAAATGTTGCAAACGTCAGTATTTGTTCATATTACTCTTTAAATATCATTATACAGTAAAGAATTGAATAATTAAAATGTTTAGATTTATCAAAAACAGTGAACGTGGTTTTTTTTTTTCATATCATTGGTATGAAATATATACCTTGAAAATTTGTATTAAACAGTAAAAGCATAGCAATTGTCAAAATAATAGTGATTGCATTTATACCTCTGATAGCTTTGAGATTGAGATAACAGAATTGGAAATCAGCTGGACAGATTTCTACATCAAAGTCCAGACTGTCAAATAAGCTATCATCAATGTCTCCATCCTTTGCTCCATTCTTTTGGGCAATCTGCAGAATATGATGCCTGCGCTTTTCAGATAACAGGTCTTTTTTAATGGCTTCTACCAACACACCTCCAAGGTAGAGCCGCTGTATAGCTTCCAGTGTAGCAATAGAATTCACAGCTAAGATGAGAATCAAGGAGCCTTCTAAAAGCTTTTTAAGAGAAGCATTTAAATCTTCAGCCGATTGTATAACTCTTGGAACTTCATCCAAAGACTTTGCATGTAAAACATGTTTGCGTACAAATTCGAGCACGAGTTCTTTTCTCTTTTTTGTAAATTCTTCTGTAGAAATGTCTGAGTTTGACTATAAGATGAGAAAATAAAAGTTTAAATGCATAATACTCTAACGATCAAGTTGAAATATATTTTTTAAAACATATGCACAATCAAAAGAATCTTAGCGATGATTTTGAGATGAGTTAATCATTTTTAGCAAACATCATCTATCTATCTATCTATCTATCTATCTATCTATCTATCTATCTATCTATCTATCTATCTATCTATCTATCTATTCATTAATCTATCTATTCATGCAATTGATATTATTTATCACTTTTTAAGCATTTTCTTTGATCTTTTTCTATTTACTTTACAATCCCTTTCTCTCTCACTTACCATCAGGCTTTGTATCCTTTTTTGTAAATCCCATTCATTAATTTCTATTTCTGTTAATTAAACCAAAAAAAAATTACTAAAACACCGTACCTCTATATATCACCTATATCACATTACCTAGATTCACTTCTGCTGAATTTCTCCAATTGTTAAGCATTTTTGTAACGGTTAAAATACTAATGAATAATTTTATTAGAAGTCCTTGATATCACTTCTCTATGAAACACAATACGTTAACTTTTAATAACATGGCTCTAAGAACATTGATACATTCGCTGTGCCTTCTTTTCAATGTGTGCCTTGTGTTCTACCACTGACAGCTATTTGCACTTACTAGAAAGTTTTTCTCCAAGGTCTTCAAGGCCACTTCCTCCACATTTTAGAGCTTCCTGTAGGTCGTCCTTCCAGTGTTTGTAATTACTACGAAGACGAGACACTAGTTCTTCTGCAGCGGCGAGTCGGCCACTCTGTTGTTGTTTACATTTCACGGCTTCCTGTTAATGGATAAACTATCAGAATTACACGAATGACCCACTTGGAGGTTATTGTATTTCAGCCGCAAACTTAACCACATCCATATATATTCCTAATAGATAAACTTGTACCTCACCTGCCTCTTTTAAGTGTTATACAGTATAAACTTTCTTGTGAAATTGTGTATAAGATACACACCGTGATGTAAGAGTGAATCTTAGTCTAGCGATAAAGTGTTTTCCATATACTGCGTTAAGTGAGATAGTGTGTATTATATGATTTAGTGATTAAAATCTAGTATTTGATAAGTACAACATATTCACCTCATCTTCCTCTTTCAGTCTCGTGAGATATTGAACAAAATCCTCGGGATCAACTCTAAATTTCAAATCAGTAAGAATCTGCTCTATGACTGATTGTGTATCCTGTCCTTGTTGAATCAAAGCCTCTTCATGTGCATCATTAATAGAATCTGAAATCCCGGCACAGTTGTGTCCATCATTGCACCGTATCGTAATTCGTATCTCTAGTTTAGCTATAACGGTAAAGTATTGACTTTATAATGCATTATAATATTAGCGTCTTTAATAAATATTTGTTTTGTTGAAAAATGATTCATTTTGTCTTAAAAACTTTTTAACTCACTCATTTCATCCTTGATGTAATTATACAGATGTTCTAATCCTAGCTCTGGATGACTACAAGCCAACAGTAGATTATACACCCAATTAGGTCGTCTTCGTAGTCTGTCTAACAATTCACCAGCGGCTTTAGACCTTCCACTGTTGGTAAGCTTTGTTTGGATTCTGTCCTAAAAGTTTCACAATATGACATTTTAGTAATTGATTTACAATTTTGACCTGTAATGAATTTCAAATATTTTTTGTTTACTTTTTTAAGTTTAATGATTTCAAAGTGATTAAAGGTTAGCTACTTTAGAGTTTAAATTCATAGTTTGATATCACATGGTTTAAGATGTTCTTTTTTATTACTGGTCGCCAGAAGTCGTTCAACCAGACACTTTGTCTATGTAACGTTTTGAAGTTTGCACAGAGAGAGAGAGAGAGAGAGAGAGAGAGAGAGAGAGAGAGAGAGAGAGAGAGATTCTGAGTGAATATGCTTATCATGAACAATGGCCTGGATTTCAAAATGGAATCAAACGTAGTATATCTGAGTAAAACATATGGTATTGGAGTTTTGTATGCATTTTCAAGTTTATTTTCAAACGCTAATAAAATTCAAACAAAAAGTATTTTGTTTTGTATAACGTATCGGGTACAAGATAATTATATTGGTATTTGGAGTCCTTTTTCGAGGGTCAATCAAAAAATACGAAGACAATGTGGCTGTCTACCATATATTTTTCATTAAAGTCAAAACTAACAGATTAATTTATGCAACAATACTTATTTTATTGATATACGAAGTTTCATTCCATTTGATGAAAATGTATTTTTGTTACCCGATTTTAAAATCAACACGTTTTGTCACCACGGCGCAGGGTAACGTTGAAAACATTACGTCAAGATGACGCAAGCACAGTTAATAGAAATATCCAAACTTTATATCACCCTGAGTCTGTTGTGCTTTTCACTATACAATTTAAATCAGCACTATGTTACTTGACATCTAATTTGTTCACAATTGTTCGAAAATCATAAGTTTGTTTCTCGAAGTTTTAATTTCTTATTTTTTTTTACCGCATGCATGTCTCTTTGTTTACTGTAAGACAATCCCTGAATGTCAGATGACGTTGTTTATTTTTTGATCAAATATTTACAGATATTATATTCTCTTTCGTACTGATTGATGTTCAAAAAACATTTACCACAACCCCCACAAAATGTGTTAGAGTTAAACCAAAATGTGAAAATAAACTTTTGACTTATTTTTTCCACCACTGAGCATTTTCACAGTTTTTATCGGCTTTTTACCGAGTTAGATCCATACTGTTTATACTTTCGTTGCGCCGTGACGTCCGGCGACGTCAATGTTTTTAGTCAAATTTTAAGAGGACTATATGTCTTTAGTTACTGATATCGGTTCAACAAATCTATATATTCCGTCATCATTTGGTACATAGAATAACATATCAATTTTTAATTTTAGATTTCAATTTTAGTTGGTTTTAAGCCCAATTTATGGAGATATTACTTTCAACATAATATGGTTTATTGTTTACAGAATACAAAGTTTGACCTTGCGCCGTGACCACATTTTTGCAGGATAAGATTCTAAATAATTCTTAGAAATGAAGGAATATGTGAACTTTTTTTAGTTCAAAATGTTTGAAACAGTTGCTTAATTATATCTACTAAATTTAATTATAATATGACGTTGAATAACATAGCTATGGCAAAAGTCTTCGTATTTTTTGATTGACCCTCGTAAATGTATTTAACCCGAAAGTGCCATTTTTTGGTGATTTTTTATCGGTTCACAATAAGGTACATAACATTAAACATTTGAACATTTACACAGAAAGAACGATGTCACACATGTAGTATATAATCGAAATCATTGAAGATTAATTTTTCAAGTAAGTAGAAAAATACAGATAAAAGTCTTTTGCTACTTGCTATAAAATAATGAATAACAATAAATTAAGGGACGCTTGAAAGGATATAGTCTGACCTAGTAAAGCTACAATTATTCGGTATATTCAGAAACTATTATTTTATGTACATATTCTTATGAAAGTTACAATCTGGCTAGTGTTGGCTGCCATTTTTTGAAAAAAAATTATTAAACAAAAGTTCATGTAACATTTTTTGGTTTGAAACTTATTTATTTTAGATACAAAAACTAAACTTGCGATTTTGTTTGAATTAAATGAATTAAACATATTCCAAATAAATGCAATAATTAAGTGGAGTATTGTTAATATCATAACACCCTAAAATAACATCTTTTATAGTCAAGTGATTAACATTTTCAATATATATTTGTCACCAATATATGAAATCTTTCCAAAATACTTAAATTCTGCTGCATTGAAAAAACCCATGATGTACAGAGTCAATTTCGAATTCATCAGTTTTATATTAAAAAAGAGACTTATGTATTATTATTCTAGAAGTATTTTAACTGAAGAGATTGTAAATCAGTTTGTTTGCAGCAATGAAAGATATTTTTTTCTCTTTGTAATCAGAAGTTGGAACTTCTAAAGTAAAGAAATCAGATCATTTTTGGATACAACTGATTGTTTCCTTGCAACTATTGAGCAAAATCCAACGAACATTTATGCATAATAATTTACATAAAGGTACAGCTTGCCCTGGATATTCAAAGTGTAGATTTGGTCTCATTCAGATGACATAATATGTGGGTTTTTTTTAAAGAAATTGTTTCTCAACTACTTTGCAAGAAGAAAGCTGACTAATGTACTGAAAAAAGAATGGTTTGGATCTAAATCTTTTATAAAATTCGTCTAAAGTAAACAAGCTATCATGATTGTAAAGAATATCCTCCAAAAACATTATTCCGAAGTTAAACCATTCCGAGAAAAAGATTGTTTTTTTTTCGAAACATTTATAATTGTTATACCAAATTAATCCATTCCGTAAAAATAGGAGGATTTTGGCTGATTTCATTCATACAGTTTCCTAATATTTTACATGAGATAACATTATTGTTTAAAGTAAGTAACCTGGTAAGAGAGCTTGGCAGACTACATTTTGTTCAGAGGAAATCAGTTTTTTGTTGTTATATTTTTAATTTTAATTTATTAACGTGTTTTACCTTGCCTTTCAGTCCTAAAACAGCATCACTTAATTAGAAAAGGTTTTTTTTAAATGAAAGTTCAGTAAAAAAAACCAAACAACACATTTCACCATGTTAAGGGAACTTTAAGCTTTGTTGGTGTATGCTAATTTATATCTTTTCATACCAATTATGTTTTCCTAAATTCAGTTTACAATTCAAGGAAGACACTTAAAATTTTACGTACATCTTCTTTTGAATAAACTACATAATTATTGCAACTGATATTCTTTCAGAATGTTGAACTTTTAATAATCGTACACGTATATACCGGTTGGAAAGGCACCTGTATAAATGAATATTTAAATTACATCTTATATATTACAATTTTTAATGAGATTTGATTCCTTGTTCATCTACTTCTAATATACAAACTGCCTATGTCTGCGAGTGGATTTTGATGTTGTTGAATAAACCTCGATCCTGTTAATTTCAAATCTACGTATCTTTGTAGTATTTATGTTTAGAAATTCAAATAATATGCGGCCGTTTGTTTATGCTTGGGTCGATTTGTTTCTTGTTTACTTAATATAATTAATACTGAATCAGCCTAGATTTTGCAATGAAAAAAGGGGCATGGTCACGATTTTGGTCAAATCCTATATTTCTGATTTTTGTATTTACAATGCGTTTAGAATGCATTTTAATTTCTAATGAAATTTGAGTGTCAGTCGTAGAGGTATAAGCAAGATACAGGGCTCACAATTCTTTGTTATGTAAACAAGGCTCGTGCCCTGTTTTGGTTAATATAGGCTCAAAATACCAGTAAAAATCTTTTTCAAGCCGATTTGTCTATCTTCTTATTCACTTTAAGCATATTACATGTAAATAAATAGTTCCTAACCTTTAACACATTAATTTTAGTTAAAAAACTGGAATTTTCATTTCAACAATAAAAATGTAAAGAAAAGCTTTGTTTACATACACGTAGCAAATAATTGTAAGTTTGTAATTTGTGTTCATTTACTTCAAATGATCTTATTTCTCATGGCTGTGTTATTTTCATGTGAGTGTTAAGTGGTAATCACACCAGTTACAAACAACGTTTCAAAGCATTTTTAAACGATTGACAACGTTTCACCCTATTCGAATTTTAAGAAAGTAATTTAGTAAAGATACATAGAAAAAAATTAGGGAAAACTGGAAAAAATATTTTCCCATTCGATTTCGTCATATTGAAGTCAAAATGTAATCTGAAATGCAGCATAAAAACAACCACACCAAAGAAACAACACAAACTACATCTTAGTTGCTAGTTTTACGTACCAAGTCATCTTCAGTGAGACAGTTTGCTACAAGGTAGTCTGAGAGTTGGAGTGGATCCACAACCTCGCGGAATTTCACCTGGATTTCTTTGTATAACCGATACTCTCGTTCCTGTAGCTTTAGATTCTGTTGTTCAGCCATTTTGCTACAAAGTCACCATTCGTTGATCTGAAATGGTAGCAGGTTAACACAGTGTCGTCATTCACTGATCTCTAAATATTTGTTTATCTAACTGAGCAAGAGGCCTTCAAGCCTTAACGGTCAATTGACTATCATATCCATATCCATACACCGACTATTAGTGGAACGTCATATACATATATGCATTTAATTAAGCTTTATTCTTGATTTAAATTTGTTAATAAGCCTCCTCTCCTCTTCCTAATATCTTGCAACAAAGACTATAAAAAATAAAAATCGCGAAAAGCTTTAAGGTATTAACAGTGCATGACCGAGTTTTGAAAGAAGTTTTACTCTAATGAGAGGAATTGATTTTACAGTAATCTGCTTACTGTTTAAACTATTTTTATATGTTTTAAAAAATGCATAAATTAATAAAAAACTTTGAAAGGAGCTTTATGCTATATCTCAAAGTGTACTTTGTATATATGGAGAAGAACGAAAGTTAATTACTTTAAATGTCCGACCTATACCTCCCCTACACTGCTAGTACAACGCCAAATTCTTCCCTTGGGGCATTTTAATTAAACAAATATATCAATTATATCAAGATATCAATTTTTTTTCAAATTGGAAACAATGAATGTTAAACAGCCCCCTTTTAAAAAATGGTTTGCCTTATTGCCTCACTCAGTTTACATTCATTCTACATAATTTAATAAGCATTTTTTCATGTTTCATATTCATAAATAAATACCCTATCCTCCCCCGAGACTAAACTGGCTATCATAATACATTACCATTGATAGTTTCATTATGTGTTTTTGTCTTTCATTTATATTCAACAGCATAACAAAAGACTTTAAAATCGTAATATAAATGTACTCTCTGAGCACACCATTCGCCTAAACTGTAGGGAGAAGCTTTGCCGTGGGTGTTATAGAACTTACCTTTAAAAAAATCTCTTTAGTCTTTCTAAATATTAAGTCTTTAAGTTTTTCTTAAGTATAAAAGGAAAAAAGAAGATTTTTAAACATCATTTACATTGACACTATATGATCATTTTTGGTTCTGCCCCTAAGGCCCCTGATGAACGAGGGTCATTAAATATACCTTGCATACCACATATGCATTATAACACATTGGAAAAGTACTGGCCAGGTAGTTTCAAGATGTTAAGAATGTTTAATTTTTAGCGCACAAAGCGTGACGATGGACCAAAATCAATTGGAATAGGTCATCTGAGTGACTCAGGTGTGGTCACTTTAGTGACTGAGGTGATCTAAAAATGGACACCGTATTCGTGATAGAAGTCGTGTTACACGGAACATAAAAAAGTGGATACATGTATATGTTACTATATCATGGTTTATTTATGAGAAGATTTATATTTTGAGACTTACCTCCATTTGCTCCATAATGCGCTAAAACGAAAGTTCAAACGAGGAAAAAAAAAGTCGGGAATCTCCATTCTAAATATAACAACATTTTAGCACGATATGTAGTAGATCGGTAAACCCCCTATCAATGATGATAACGATTAAGCTATGTCGCGCTATATTTAAACAATACCCGCTCGCACAGCACTTCGATTGAGTGTCGTGTTTGGCAAGGTAATTCAGGGTCAATATTCTGCGGTTCTCACTGACGCAAGGCTCACAATGCACAAAGAAATGAAAATTTTAGTACTCATCAATTAGAGGTTATTCTTTCACAACTTCCCACTTAAATAACACTTTAAAAAGCACAACAAATTATCTATAATTATTATAATCATTATTATTGGTAATTAAGTAAGTACATGTAGTTGATTGACAGTCGTTTTGGGAAAAGTATCTCAAATTGACATAAACTTTCTTTTATTTTAAATGTTTATGTCATTTCAAGATCGTGTGCGAGTTAGGACACGTGCACATATAATAAATTTTTAGATAAATATCTAAAAAAAGCTATATTACAATTCATGGTATATTAACAAAAAACCAGCTTTAACCGAACTCTGAATCTGAACTTGGTCGTAAAGTATGCAAAGACTTGTTGAATGAACAAAACCATTGTAATTAAAGTTTTTAAAAGAGTTTATTTTTATCTATGTTGACTTAATGTCTATAAATAGTGTAAGCCAAGGGTTGTGGATGACCTTTGAACTACATTTAGTAACGAAAGAGTTGAACAAAACAGCTACAGTCATTATTTGAAATGAACCATCAGTCGTATAGTGTGACAGTAAAGTGATAGGATTGACAGGATAAATCGGTTTCTGATGTTCAGTTTAACATAAAACTATTGATTTATCACATTTCATTCTGAAGGTTGTTCATCAGGACTAGAACTTGGAGATCAATACCTGCACACCTGCGAAATTTTAATATAATTTAATTTTAATTCTGTAGTGAATCAAAAGGTTTTCAAGATATGATAACGCGCTGTCTGAAGAACAACAATACGACAGACTAACTATTGCGACCCCTGCCGCTCTCTTCGAAGCAGCGGCAATCAGCATCAAATGCAATCAATGTAACCAAACATACTTAAAATTTTAAGAAATATTTTTCTCTTTTCGAATATTTATTGATTGTTTATAGTGATTGCAACATATTGTTATTAAAGAAATATAAGATATTTGCCATAATTTATTATAATACAAAAATATAGCGCTAAATCTACCATAATTTAATTGTTAAAAATGAGTCATAAAGAAATATGCAAAAGAATTATTATACTTTTAGTAAACTAAGAAGAAAAAAAATCAATCATTGTGATTGAGGTATTATGAAAAAATATGCCAGTATAACTCGCATTTTGTTTGCAAATGTATGTTTATCAGATATTAATAAAAAGAGTTACTTTATTGCAATTAGCATGCGTAATGGTATCAACAAGCGATAAATATCTACATTTTAACAAGTTTAGGAATATGAATAAACTTATGATGTATTAAGGTGGCTCTATACACCCACAGTTTATTCCAATTTTCAATAGAAGACCACAAAACATAAACTTATCAAATATTAAAATGATGATAGTGATACCATAGGTATTTTTAAAGAATTTTTTAATGTTTTTTCGCGTTTTTGTAAAATAATTTTTTAAAAGATAAATATTAACAAATTGAAAGAAAATTGTTCGTCAAATGATGGATATTTCCTTCAGACACATAAAAAAAAATATAACACTACATAACATTCAAAAATATATTATTAATGCAAATTTTTGAGTATTTCCCCAAAACATATAATTTTCATATCTTCTTTCTCTGTTGAAAAATCATCTGAAAAAGCTGCTTGATGTTATAAGAAAATGTATTTTAATAAATGTGACATAAAAAATTGAATGAAAATCATTACAAATAAACACAATTTTTTTTTCAAAATTTTATTTGGTATGAAAGTTCCTCAGATAGGAGTTATCTTTCCAAAGTCCCAAGGCTCAAACACCTTGGGGACTTTGCCTATATTAGTAAGTATATTCACTTTAATGCAAAACTAAGTCAAATAAATAAAGGGAAAATTAATTTATAGGATTTATGTATCCCAAACTGAGAGAAATATATCTACATGAATGATATAAACCTTATATCTTTAAAAATAATACGGTATTTACAAGTGTAATTGTATTTAAAAACATCGAACTTTAAATAATGAATTTTCCAATTTTCAAATTAAATCTATTCAAAGAGGTATAGCGTATTTTCCCATTATTTCGCCAACAACCTGTGTCTGGACGGAAAGTACCTGTTACTAAATATAGCTTCAGGTACCTGTCGCAATATGATTTTCGAAACATTGATACTGCTTTATTTGTAATGGTTTCTGTAACAACTGATTTGTCATAAATTCGGGACACCAGCATCGAGAAATGAATATATAGAACTCTGTGTTTAATGTCAGTTGGTTTTTTGAACCGTGATAACCTCCAGCAAAATGCAATGAATCTAAGTTTACAGTTGTATATAGAATACATTGTATAGTGTTATTGAAGAGATCTGTTTATATTGGGTGTGCTCAGTTATACTCAAGCTGAAATAAACAAGATAATTTGAGAAAAAAAAATCCAGCCGATTAGATACATGCAATTTAAACTATTCTTATCATGCTTCAATTAACTGAAAAAATAGTTACTACCAGGTGGAATCGATCCAGCGACCACAAAATCAAAAAGACCTCCGCGTTAACACTAGGCCACGCATCTTTCACATTCAATGAATGTCTTTTAAATATATATCGCTATATACATGATTGTATAAGAAAAGTCACTAATTGAAATATTTCTCTTATTCTCAATACGAACACTAAATATTGAATAATATTGAAAATGTCTGATATTTGCAAAAGTGCTATATTTTAGGCGAAATCGTATATTAGGTGCGCTATACCTCTTTAACAAAATTTTCAAAATAGCGGTTCCCATACAATTAGCCCCAGTTTAAATCAGCCAGTACCGGAAATACATGCTTTCAGATTTACTTTTTTGCGTATTGCGTCATCAAAAAGTGGTGTATAGAACCACCTTAAAGTTGGATCTAAAACAGAATTTATTTTTGAAACCAATAGATTGCATTTTCAGAACTGAAATAATTTAGTTCATTTATCTAATTTTGTTTTGATTAAAAAACTGACATGCACACAAATAATGGTTATGATCTAATTTGTCAAGTTAATTAATGAATAATACGCTATGCACCATAATATACTAATGCATAATATCAACTTTTGTGACAAAATTCATTGGCTTTTAAATATGATATAATTTATCTTATTGTGTAAGAAATACGTTGGTTTGTCAGTAGTAAAATCATACATACACTAGAAACTTTATGAACCCTAGACACTTCATGAACCGTTATAATAATTAGTTGTCTTGAATTTACTGACTACAGAGACACACTTAATCCATTAAGTTATTAAAACCTGTTTCATTAATTTATATTTTTTCTAATATTAATTGAATTAATGTCATAAATTAACTTTTGATTGTTTTGAAAATGATGAAAGCACACACACTTCATGCCAAAAAGTTATTAAAACCTGTTTCTTTTTTTTTTTTTTTTTTAATATTTTTTATAATACTAGATGAAAACCCGCGCGAGCGCGGGAATTAACACTTAACAAATAAATGACATAATGCAATAATGTTAAATCATATTTTTTTTCTTATATATTGTGTCCGATTTATTTCTTTATAGTTTTCTTAACCTATTCTTTAAAATTGTAATAAAAATAACTGCATAGCTGGATATTTAGAAAAGAGATGAAAAATTAAAACTGAATTTGGATGATATATACATGAACTTGGCCTTAATTCTGATTTGAAAATGATTACAATGATTTTTTTTAAACCAGTGAGTGGGTATTTAGGACGTCATACGTCTAAATTTTGTTCTTTAGGTCAAATTTCACAAATTTTTATCCCTGTTCCAAATGTGAAGTTCAGATAAAAGACTGTTTAAAAAAAAAAAAATTGGGAAGGGTAATCCCCCCCCCCCAATTTAACTTCCCCGTTTGATGACACAATTAATGTATAAAGTTCACTACCAATCTGTCGTGTTATTAAAATGATTGAAACTAAAAAAACCCGCTAGTGTATGCATATTTTTTTGCCTTTTTTTAAACCAAAGTTGTCATTTTCAAAGTATCTCGCTCTACACTTTCCGCCATAGTGTAAACTAGTCAAACATCGTTCCTGGGCACCTCGTTCTGGGAAAAAATTCTTTCGATCAAAACTAAAATCGCATCAAATTTTTCCATTTCATTTATAAACTTTTTTGTATTAACCAAAAATATCCCATTCAAGGTATGGATATCTACCCGCAATGCATGATGAACCCGTCCTACACTTTTCGCCAAAACTTAATTAGTCAAACTGCGTTCTTGGTTACCCCGTTCTGGAAAGTTCTATTCCATTCTTTCGCTAGAGGTCGCGCTTCGCTAGCTTCTATCTATCAAAACTAAAATCACTCACTCCAGAAACGAATTGCCTTGTTTCATTTATTCAACATTTGTCAAATCTTAACTTCTATGTGTAATCCAGGTAAGTTCCTAATAAATATATTCGCTGTTTACGTAATCATTCAATATTATTTCATTGTAAGCATATATTTTGATGCAAACGATCCCTGTCTTGGATCCGCCAAAACGTGTCCACCACCTTACTCTCATTTTTGCTATTTCGGGCTTGTTTATCGAAAATGAAAGTAGGTTTTTGATTAATTTCACAATAATAACTTATCAGTTAAAATTCAATTATACCTTACGGACATCATCACGCGTGTGTTGAAATACCAAAGGTGTAAGCAAGTACTCTGGTGCAGGCATTTTGTAGTTTATTTGCAAAATGCCTTAATTTATAAGTATAGATTTTTTGAATTGATATCATACATTAGCTTTTGATTAATTAAAGAAAATGAAAGAATCAAATATTTTTATTTTAAATTCTTAAGCCATTTTATGCAGGAGTAACAGTATTGGTTTAAAATCCGCAATTATGAATAAATAAGAATACAAAATAATGTGAAAACATTGAATTCATATAAACATTAACAAATTTTCAGCAATTGAACCTGCAAACTATACAATATCATAAACTGGCCATAACTGCGTTTGTAATTATGTTTCCATGGCTTCAACTATCTCATATAAACGTAAATTAAAGGCCCTGGCAACTTGGTCAATTCTACAGACAAATGTAATTGGCTCGTAATCAAGTTTGGCAAATGCTATCCCTAAGGGTTTGGTTGGATTTTCATTTTCTGTAAGGAATACTCCGGAGCCAGAATCACCAAGATTGAAAAATGGTCCACTGATATCCTCAACTGCAAAGCATCTATCAAAAAAATAAAAGCCACCCAATCTCCATGCAATATCGTCCAAGCGTGGATTTACGCAAGGAGAATAGGATCCATCAAGTAAACGACCGAATGTTTTACCAGTTGTTCCGCCTCTTTTTAAGACTATCAGTTGGTCGCCATAATCTAACTCGCTTTCATCTGCAGGTTGAAGCTCCCTATATGCTGCAATGTAATATATGCATATATTTTATCAATGTAAAATTAAAATCAAAGCAAGATATATAATGATATATGGCAACTAATTTTTAAAAAAATCTACTGAGAGGTTTTTGAGTTATAAAAAGCAACATAAACTGATTAACAAAAATATGAAACTGATTAAAGTATGATTATTTTTAAGTTGAATTAAATTCATTTTAAGCAGATGGCCATTTGATGTAAACCTTGAAATAACCCTGAAATCAAGCCCTTTGCTTGCGGATGATACCTTGAGCAATTGTTATTTGCAAATTATCTTTATTCCCATGTTTAAATTTTGTGATACAGTTATGATTTATCAGTTTGTGCAACCTGTTTACTTTTTTCAATTAATAGTGTATGTTTGAGCAAACTTTTAAAACCTTTTTTATAATAGGCTTATCAAAATCTAAACGTGTTTTATGTAGTTATTAATTATAAACGAACGTTTAAAAAAATATTGTTCAAGAGGAAATTGTGTGACATTGATAAAAACATAACTTATTTGAAGTGTTACATTCTGAACAACATTGAACATGAATGGCGTTGACTTTTAATAACCTAAAATTATTCTATATTTTAATGTGGACATTAATATTACTATAATAAAATTTGTCAACGTAATAATCTAACAATATATACAATACCTGCTCTATCTTGCTCATAGTTCTGGACAAAAGCCGCGTCAATCCCAATGTCTTCTTGTCCCCAATTTCCACAATAAGATTCTCTGACTTTTCCGATAATTTGTCCACTGTTATCATTTGGTAATAGCGGACAATGAACTATTTCAAAATTATATTGACCACCTTCAAACTCCGATAAAAGGGCTTTTTTGTAGTATAAATCCGTCCAATTTTCTGCAGCTACATGAGCGGCTGTAAGAAATCCTGAGGTTTCCAAACCCGATTCGTGTGTCTTTGCTAAAAACCCAGCGGAACCAATACCATTTGAAGGTAACCCAATGCAGCAACCAGGATTCGGATGAGCAATTTCGTGACAGTCAAAGCAAGCTCCAAACATGATGAAGTCTTCTCGAATATCGCAACAAAAACCTTCTAAGGTTTTTGGAAGCAGCTTTTCCCCAAACGGTACCAAATCTTTGTCTAGGCAGTAAATGATAATGCAGGGCTTTATCTGACCATTGTAGTCCATGTTTCCTATTCCAAGTCCAACGACGCTTGAATGATTTGCATATATTCTCTCTCCTTGGTTTTTTATTGTTTTACTCAACATTTCCCGCACGTTCTTTTCAATGGGATACGAACTGTAGTTCTTCATTTTCGCAGGATCTTTCTGTTCTTTGTTAGATTTGACAACGACAAATTCAAAAACTGTATCTTTAGGAATTTCTGGATGATCCTTGATGAAACTTATAGCGTCTTGGTCGTCAATACTTAGGAAAACCTTTAATGTCGGTTTGTCATTCTTTATACCAGCAATAAGATTCAGAACTGATCTGTGGCTGCCAAGTCCACTTATGTTTTTCATAGCTTCCCGTTTCTCCCATATGGACACCACTAGGTAAAAAAAGAACTATTACGGAACTTCACAGTTTAAAAAATATCATACTTCTTCTGAAATATCCTTTTCCCATAAAACAAGTAAATAAAGGTTTTGTCTTTCATTTAATGTGCTTGCTGCACAAGGACGTCTATTTATTTTAACGCAAATAACATTATAAATTGTCACTTAAAATTGACGAACAGGAATTTAATAACTTTGTTTCATTTGTAGATCTCCATTTTTCGAGTTACAATTTATAGTCATATCTTTTATGTAAAACTTATATAACTTATAAATAATCTTAACTATTTGGATTATTGCCAAAGCGTTGAGCGACTTAACATCTAAAGTACAGAGTCTAAATAACTTTATATCTTATATATAAATGCGTAAAGACCAATGCAGCTATTTGTAAGTGTTCCGAAGCTAAACTATTGCCGAGAAAAGTTACTGTTTTAATCAACGAAAAAAACAAAAACAACCGTAGATCTTCATTTAATCTTTATAGTATAAATAAGTGATATATACATTATAACACTGCGTGCATTTTGTGTCGTCATAGGTAATTTGTCATCACGTGACGTGCGTATCCTAACACAGCAAATAATCACATCGGTGCATAAGATTAATGACAAAAATAATAATAATAAAAAAATATATGAATAATTATTTGAAAAGTAATATACATTGTCCTTTTTATTCTTTAAAAAATTCCGATTATCTTAGGGGTTTTGCCAAAATATTTTGTTCCACCCTTGACAGTAAGTTGATTTTTAAAGGGTAACTCTCTTACTCGGTATTTCAAATTTACACCGGTAACCGTTTGAAAAGTGAAGCCAATTTACACAACTGGATTTTCACAACTCTATAAATGTGCATCTATAAATTAAATTGAAACTTGAAAAAATTGGAATTGTGTTTAAAAAAAAAAAACAAAAACAAAAAAATCAACTGTAACTGAGAAAGGTTTACCATGGGTTCACTTTAAAAATTTAAAGTTAACTTAGCTATTAACTATAATTTAGTAAAAACATTATGTGTACATTTTAGCTTTAAAATTTGATTTTTAGTCGGTGTCGCGTGACCCCGTCTGTTAGTTTACTGTCAGCCGAAGTCTCAAACCGGAAGGCACGCGTAGAACACATGAATTGAGTCTACGCTTAAAAAAAGAGTGCAGAAAGTTTTCATGCATTTCAGTAAATATATGTTATAAAAAACACACATTAAATCTTTTTAAGTCATCTATGTATAATCAAAATTCTATACAGAAAATATACAAATATTTTTATTGATCAAAATATTCTTGCTCAGATTCAATGATTGTAGCGCTTTGTGGAATGAGTTACGTAACTGAATGCACAACGTCATTGACGATTCAGTTGGTGGACGAGCTCATTAATTAATAAAAGGGGTTGAGGGTTGAATCGAAAGTAAAGTTCACAAACACAATGTGCCATTTTTGAAAAATAGTGAATTTTATTTTAGCAATCTATCACCTGAATACTACCAAACTACATGCGCGAGCCGAAGTTGAAATCTGAACGGGTTATACACAGCTGTCTTACGAATTAAGTAGGTTCTGCATTGGCTTCCAGTCTACTTGCGGTATGACTGCTGTTCATCTCTAAAGGAATTTTGTACATAGAAAAGAATAACAAGTCTGAATTTGCGTTCTCGTTCATTGACTTTAGTTAACTAAACTGAATTTAAATTTTGAACAATACATAAGCGAAATCAAAAATAGATGTTTTAAATGTTTAAATTACCGTGTGGTAGTACATGTAAATAGAAGTAGTACTCATCTCAATTTTAAGAAGATAAAAACTCATGGTTTATATCGTAGTTTTGAAATCTTATTTACAAATCCTTTTTTGTAGTTCTTTTTAAAAAAATCAAATATTTTGAATATTTCTCTTAGACATGACACCTGCTCTCCTTCATTAGCACTAAGTGACTAATCTGGACATTCTACTTATTTTTTAAACCAGTCCTTTAATTGACTAATCTCTGTACATTTATCAGTTGATGTCTTTATCATTCTGTTGGTATATTTTTAACGACAAATATAACAGCCAATCAGGAAAGGTCTACCCCAAAGTTTGACGTGATTCATTCACTTCCGGTTTCCATTTTCTTGTTTTATCGATTTGAAAAGCTGTATACTTAATCCAGAGTATGATTTTTAATAAGAGGAACGGTTATATCGTAATTCGTGTAGATGATGCACGAGTTTACACCAACAAAAAATAGTAAGTGGAGAACAGATTTATTTTACCGATTAATTTTACGTGAATCGCTGCCAGAAAATCATGGCACATAAACCGGTCTAAAAAATCAAAATGGCGACCGTGACGAACCTTGTTATTGTTAAAGTACTTGGAATATTCTTATTGTTATAAGAAATATATCTAACGTCATGTGCCAGTGTTTGTTATATGTTACAAATGTTAACTTTGTTCGGTAATTCAGCACTTGGAGAGTTTTCGTAGTTTTCATAAACCTTGTATAAATGGATACCGACTTGTGGATTTTCCCTTGGACCACAAAATTGAATAAATGTAAACATTTAAATTATCTACCTAGATTTAGTTGTTTTGTTTTTCCCGCTTAGTTGTGGGGTTTTTTCCCTCGGGGTCTTATTTTACATAAAATACTGCTGTGTCAATTTTCTAAAATTATGAAGGACAGTCCCGGCAGGGATTTAGTAAAGATTTTAGACAAAGTATCAAGCAAAAAGCCGAATTTTACCACAGATTGAAACACCTAATTCAAACTCATTTTTAAAGCATATTCGAGGAAAACATTTACAATTACAAATTCAAACTTTCAAGACCCCGTCTTTCAGTACTCTCAGTACTTTGATTTTCATCAGCTTTTTAATTCCGTTTACTTTAAATGTGATTCTTTTCTTTAGATTTCTTGTAATGATAAAAGAAAATAAGTCAATTTGATGTTGAGATAAATTATGTTGTGGTCAAAAGCATCCTGCGTCCTCACGTTATGTATTGTAAGTTTAAATGCATTATTTTTCTTCGTTTTAGCTTGAATTAAGGTGTAATGAAAGTTACATAAACCAATTTTCATAACATTTCCTAGAAGTATCTCCGAGCTATGTTTGGATTCGGAAACCCTACGTCATCTAAATTTTAGCCAAATTACACCACCTCACTTTGTTAACATACTTACGTTCAATTATATCCATACATTCAATATTTTCTTTCCATTTTTCGAGACTTCTATCTAAGTTTTTGAGGTCTTCAGTTGTCTTTTTGCACACATTTTCAACCAAGAGCAATGCTTTTTTAACGATATCTTTTTGATGTTTAGAAATCATTAGAAAGATTTCATCTGCGACTTCTCTCCTCCAAATTAATGAGTTAACATCAACGGAGAAGACAAATGTCCTAATAAATGAACCAGCGGCAAAAAGGATTGGATCACAAATTGAGATGAGGAAAGACGTCGTTTCAACAGTGATTCTTTCAATAAGTGTATCGGGAATTTCAACGTTTAGTTGTATTTGGTCTTCGTATATGTACAAGTACATTGTTCCAATTTTACTTTGAATAAGACACATAATTTCTTTGCATATTTCAAGTCCCAATGATTTACAGATTTTACGCAATGTATTTGTCACTAACATCCGTTTTATACGTCTAACAGTTGAAAATAATCGACAGGTGTAGCTGTTACTCTGAACTGTTCCAACGTTTTCTCCGTCTTTGATAAATTCATTGCAACAAATTTCTCTGACTTTTAATTTTGACAAAGATTGATTGGCAGCTTTCGACACAATTACGGCAAGATTTTCAGAAGGAATGCTCTCTTCTAAAGAACGTATGGTTCTTTGAAATAAGGATACTTTCGCATTTGCACTCTTTTTTGCGATTTCATCAAAGTCCTCATATTCATGCTGTAAATGTAGTGTTTTTGAGCGGAACAGCATTTCATATTCCTTGTAAACTCGAAGTTTTGTTTCAACAACTCGCAAGGATCTGCTGTGTACTAATATTACTTTCAGAATTCTTTCGCTTTTTAAGAGAAATGTATTAATCCATTGGATTGGGTCCTAAATATAACATAAATATGTTTAAAATTTCAATTAAATTTAAATTAAAAAAAAACTAATTATGTCTACATACCCTTTTCACTACTCGAAGGTGATCCTTGTTAAAGACAATGTCAACGTCAAGTGCACAAATAGTTCCGGGATCTTCATCTCCAAAAACCATAGAGCAATCAAGGAAATCCAGTCTATCTGATAGCAGTTTTATTTCAGACGCAATTTCTTCAGAATGCACAGCTTTCAACAAATTCGCTGCGAACGACAATTGTTCCGTATTTTCTGGCACACAAAAAACTGATTCTACTGATTGAAACAGGTCTTTGAGGTCAGGTGAAATCATTTTGTGAGTGAAGCTTACAGGCGGTCTCAGCCTTCCTACATGTAATTCTGAAATTTGATAACATTGTGATATTATTAAAAGTAAAAATACAATCAGGCCATCTAAAGCATACAATGACAAAGGTAAATACATTAAACGTATAGAAATTAATATTATTAAAAAAAAGGGCAAGTCATCGACTTCTTTTTAACGGGGGCAGATGCCTAAGCGCGTTGTATCGTTATTTGTCCTTCAATTTTTTATAAGAAATACTGTGCAAACTTTAAGAAAAAGGTTGTTTACATCGTTTCAAAACTGATTTATAAACAAAACAAGAGTGTGTTAAACATTTTTTTTTTTTTAAATAATCCAAAACTTATGAGCGGGCGGTTTTATTCTATTTTCAAAACAAGTATTGAAGTGGATCGGAATGTAAATGATTTTTTTTCACTGGATGAAACTCTGTTAACTAATCTTTGTAGATAGTTATAAATAATAAATAACTTGAGCTAGGTATAAAACTCACTACAGGACTGTTACATCCCCTTAAGATGTGTGTGCATGTTAAATAATGTTAAAAAGCGTATTTAAGCATGTTTAATAGCAAGGTTAGTCACTACTTGCACTTTATAAAGTGTGTATTGATGACGTAGAACAGCTAAATGAATATATTTCGTCATAAGAGATTTTTCATTGATTTTTAGTGATTGTGACATAATAATGAGAATTCGATGTTTACATGCTTTCAACTTTAGTTTTATATTAACGCCATACAATGCATCCCGCATGTTTAGTAAGAGATATCAATTTGTTATCAAAATGGTTGTTTTTAATTTTTGTGAACTTTACGAATTGTTAATTAATTTATTTTATTTGCATATCTTCCGGATTATTGTTTAAATACATAGCTTATGTTTTTGTGTTTTTAGACGTATATTGTGATTGTCTTGCCCGTGACGTCAAATAATGAAGATTCCTTAAGCACCATCTAGCGGAGGACGAAATAATGAATACTTATGAGATTCAATGAATAAACATGGTGTGCTTCTTTGTCTCTATCGTATAATCAATTAATCTCCCGCGGAGACATATATTTCGTTATAGCTGCACCCCCACCCCGCATCTATTGATTCTTAACCTGCTACTAAACTGCAATGTGTGCGATTGTCTGTGAAGCTTGAATAATATAGATCCAAATTCCCCTAAGTACTTTCATCCGCAATCGTAGTATGACATGTTTTCGTTTACCATGTCGTTTACTTTACTTTCTACGATTTATTCCGTTTTGACTATTATCATAAAGTTATTTTAACTACACTTGTAGATTCACAGTTTTTCCTTTCACAATATATATAGTTCGCACTTATATTTTGTCTTCATCTCTTTTGACCCATTTCTTGTCAAATCTGTCAAAATACGAGATATATTCACCCTCTTGCAAAAAGCCACTCTGCATTTTTAAGGTCTTCCGTTTCCAACGGAAGACCTTGTACTGATTCTGTTGGAAATTCTTCATTATTTTTTTTCTGCTTCTTTTTCTTCTAGACGTTTCTTTAAACATTTAAAATAACTTGCTTGTTTGTCATCAGATTTTATTCAAATCTGCAGGGTCTATTGGAAATGTCAATAGCTCATTATAGCACAAAATATTGTGAAATCGCTACTTCCGGTTTGAGTTTTTCCCCTTTGAATATTTTTAGTGGGTCTCGTGAACCTGCAAAGGCTCCGAGTTGATCCGTAGCAAGTAGTTTTAGTCTACAAATCTTTAATGTAGCCATCTTGAACGTTGTCCTCTCAGTTTTATATGTTTGATTAACCCACGTATACAACTTAAAAAATCACATCGAAATTTATGTTTTAAAAAATGCAAAATTTTGCTTATATCTTTGCTCCATAACTTTTTAGTTGTAAATATTTTCTAAACACATATAGAACAAAAGTTGTGCAAAATATTAAGGGCTTTCATTTAATTCCAAAAAAAGGGGGCTAGCATCTTAAATTAGGGGTCTAGATCCCTTAAAAGTCTTTGCTTTATAACTCTAAAACGGTAAATTTGTCGATATGGGCGTCGCTGCAAAAAATGTTGTTTGTGATCTTATTAATCTCATAAAACTATTTTTGTGTTCGGGTAGTGCATAATATGAGGGTAAAAAGTAATACGTGTAGACCAGTACTCGCGGCAGTTTGGCAAAGTTAACGAAAGTCTTTGTGCGTACAAATGACATAAAGTTATCACAGAAAGTATACCGGTTTATACGGGATGCCTTAATCTGAGGACTATAAGTCATTTTTGTTAAGTTCTTATAGTGAACAATCCTTTAAAAAAGAGAAACAGGAAATATAAACATTCTTTTTCCTTTCCTGTAAAACTCAAATTACGGATTAAAAAAAAACTTCTATGTAATACATTTTAGTTATCACACTGCATGCATTTGAAATCTATCTGGGAGCTGAGCTGCATGTGTGTACCATTACGTAACCTATCTCTCGCTCGCAGCAGAGGATATCGATCGCGGCTGGACTACCTTGCGGTCAGCGGTATCTACTACAATATATCCGCGTCTAACACATATGGGTTTATTTAGCCGCAAACACATAGAATTGCTTTTAATTTTGAATACATATACATGTAAAAGTTGTATATGTAACCCTAACCCTTCTTAAATTGAATAAAACGTTAGAATGTTAATTAATAAATCGTTCTGTTAATCAATAAAAACAATGTCATTCCCAATCTGAAGCATAGTAAGACATAGAACAAATTTTTAAGTAAAATAATAACTTCTATTTAATATATTTTAGTCATTAGCAAGCATTTCAAATTCTTCTGGGTTCTGAGCGTAGTCCATCCCTTGTCCGCGGCCGAGGAGATCGGTCGTGGCTGGACTACCTAGCGGTCAGCGGTTATCTAATACACACGATTAGCGTCTTACATATATGTGTTTATTTAGCAGCAAACACAAGAACTGTTTTAATTTCATGTCATAAAAACTTCTTCATCTTGAATTGATTTAATTAAACGATAGAGTGTAAATAAAGAAAGCGTTCTGAAAAATAGTAAAAGCGATACTATTCCAAGTCAGAAGCATCGTTAGCCATAGATCAAGGTGGGTTTGTAAGTCTTAAATATTCTTAAATTGTACAAATAATGTTATGTTTAATAATAAAGATCAACACAAAAAACCCACAAAGATTAAACCTTTAAATGATGATCATCCCTCCCACATGGCCGAGGAGATCCCGCGCGAGTGGACAAGTTATCCGCGGTAGTTTCTTGTGTTTCTACCTTATCACATATTTATTGATAATTTGTACAAACACCACTATTAAATTGTTTGTTTTATTTTCAACTTAACTACCTTGGTTTAAGATGAAACGATAAATTTTTCTTACTTGTACAGATGTCTTTAGCATTAGTTTAAACGATGGTGCATAAAATCAGATAGAAACTTGACCATCAATGGAATAAAAGTAAGCCATCATTCCGAATCCAAATATGCAATAAAGGCCAATTGTATATACAATACAAACGCCGAGATTTTGACCGGTACATGTAAAATCAACTTGTGTTTCAACAGAAAATTAATATTTACCAATGATTATTTCTGGTTATTAATGCTGAAACTTTCTACAGACTTCATCAGTTTTGAGACAATATTCACACCTGCCTGATCAACCAGTCTTATGTATATATTTACTGGTGTGGGAATTAATTTTCGACCAACACAAAATCGTGTAGAAAGTAAAAGAAGTTTTCTTAAAAATTTAGCAGGGTGTTTAAAGTAAAAGTGAATTAAAAAAATCAAACATTCTCCAAGTGTTTAACGTTCAAATCAAATCAAATTAAAATCAAAGTTCCGTGTTACAATATTAGATGTGTGTGGTAGGTGCTGGCACGATAAAAAAATTGTGCGGAATTGAGGGATTCAGTGATTATTCTTAAAATATTCACATGAATTTTTTAACAAGTTTTGTTTTGATTCTAGCGGTCACTTGATCACATTTGTAGTTCTTCTGAATACGTTTGCTTCATTGTAAAAACAAACTCATTGATATGCACCCCCCCCCCCTCCAGTGCTCGAGCTGAAATTGTTTTTCATAATTGGCGAACAGAAATCGAAAATTCAAATGATCAATTTTTTGTGACTCCTTGTGTGTAACAGTTTCTCCTAATGTGTTTCACTTTAAAATCAAGGGGCCCGTTTCATAAAGCATACTTAGGACTTATATAAGTTATATCTTAGGAAAGGAAAGAACTATTTAACTTAATTTTCTTCACTTTGATTTTAAAACTAACAGAATATATATACTGTACATTTCTTATATTTAATTCTATGGTGTGGACTCAGGTAAATGGCTTAAGACACCTTTATTTATTAGTTATTACCATTGGCGTACGGACGATTAATATTTACAATTTTTTGTGATTATCTTGTCCCACGCGCAGATGAGGAACGGGGTACAGTTGTACTCTAGCTAGTCCACTGATATAATTGAAAGTATAAATGTCTGAGAATCATTATAATCCCTTACGTAGTTTGGTAAAAACAGGAATGAATACTTAATACTAAATACTGAGTCGCAGAATGTATGAATGATTTGTCATATTGTTTCTCCGCGGTATAAGCTTTTTATTTGTGAGAAATTGTATGCGTGTTTTCTTTGGGGAATGGATGGGATGGGATGTTTTATTTAATTTTGTTTTGGGGATGGGTATGGGATGGCCGGGATGTGATTTATGGACTAGGGACGGAACCCTCTAGAAAACTCCTTGTTCCGTTCATTTGAAATAAGAATGTCAATGCTTAATCCTCCATGGCAATGCTGCTTCGTTCAGAGTTTGCCTTTCATCCCCCATTCTTTATTCTACTATCATCTGAAGTGCATTTGTTTGCAATGTTTTAAGTCTAACTTGTCACTGCATGTAACTGTTGTATTCTATTTTAAATAAACTTGAATCGTAAAATTTATAGAAAATGTGGGGATTCGGGCATTGACACACCCCAACTCCACACACACTTTTTAGATGAAGGCAAAAAATTATTGGAATATTTTAAACGAAATCTTATTTTAAAAACATAAGTTAGAGCTGCTTCACAACCCTACCTACCCCCACGGATTACGATTTTTAAGATTTGAGAACTTATCCTTTTATTTGCTTGTCAAGATTTCCGAGAAATATGATCATCCTTTCAAAAATGATGCTGAGTGCCTGCATGGCCAAACATTATACGGAGAGTTATCTTTCCTACAGAGCACCTCTCGTATAGCGCGCCCACAGGTGGGAGAAGGCGTCCTCGTTTATTTACAGTTTGTGTTCGTTTCAATCTTTTAATTTTAACACTGCACTTTACATAGACTATTCCATGTGTTAGCGGTAGAGGTGCAAGTATGCATACAGGGAATCGAAATGCTTATGAAACATAACACTGTTTTCCATGCATCAGCGCAGTGGATTTTGTGTTGATTACACTATGATATAGGCTTAGTTTGTATCCTGTCATCAGTTGTACATAAACGTATTTATCGTTTTGATTTTCTGGTCGGAATAATTAAATACACGTACATTTATGATGTGTGTTTTTTAAGTTATCATAAATTGATATGATCGTGAAGCAAGTTAATCGGAGAATTCACCTGAAAATAATACTATGAAAGTGAGCCTCGTTTTCGATTTTCTGAACTTACTATCATCATATTGACAATCCAGTCTGATGAAAACCACCCCTTCTCCTTATACTTGTCAGGGTCTGATATCGATAAGAGGTCATCTTCACATGACCTCTACATTTGCATACAATTTAATTATATGCCCAACTTATTACATACATGCCTTTATCTGTTTTATGAGGTGTAACTCTTTAATACTCTGCAGTTGGAGGTTACATAAAAAACAGGCATAAATTAATTTGTCTGTCAACTTTTGAAGAGTTCCAATTGATTTTCTAAAGCCCTGTTTGGTCAGAAGTTATGGTCGTGTGAAGATGACCTCCTATCAATACCTGTCAGATCCTGATAAGTGTAAGGCGAAGGGGGGGGGGGTTATTAAGACTGATTGACAATCCTATCTTGACTTGAAGCTGTAACGCAAGATCTCCTCGTTGCTTGCAACGAGCTCGGCTCTAGTTTTTAAAAAAAATGATGCGCAGACTAGTAAACTGTTTATCAGAAAGCTGAGCTAGCAATATTTATTGTATAAACCGTCTACAATTATTAATTTTAACGATAAATGAGAACTTTTAAATTCAAACATTGTTTTTGCAAAGTTCATACTCTTAACTTTGCAAGAAAATTCATTGAGGTTAAGGGAAAATTGTCATTATTTCATGGTATTTGCGCAAAATGAGCTGTAGCGTTTCACTTATTTAAATATTTTATCTATAATATTTTTTGAAACGCTTAAAAATATATTTGATCACTCTCTACAATCGAATCATACATTCTGCAAAATCTCTGAAATTTAGATGATGTTACCTAACATTAGGGTTTTTCAAGCAGGTGCGAGGATGAAAAAAAGTTCGCTCTTCAAGTGTTTGTATTGATTATTTTAGCATAAATTTAGTACATATTGTGAATTATTCATTTTAATCGTAACTGTTAAATTATTTTTTTTTCTGTTTTGCAAAACATTTGGTTTTGCGTATTCTATAAAAGAGCATGGATATATTAGATTCTCAAATTAGTTTCAACCTTGTAGCATTTGGTATTGCGAAGTCTTCATACCCCAAGCCTACTATACCTTATATTAACCAAAAAAAAAAAATCATATATCGTCAATAGTTTAAACTCCTCCGAAATGATGCCTCCGTCTATCAGTACTTTCAGTACTTTGATTTAATAATTAAACACTTTTTCTGCATCTTAAACCAGTGTTGTACATCACATCCGTAGTGTAAGCACTTATATCTTATATCCAATTTTAAATTAAAAAGTTTCTCTTATCTCTCATATCATCAATGGTATATTATGAATTATTAATAAAGTTCTCTTTATACAAGACATTTTTTTCGAAATTGTATAAACCTATTTTCGACAATTTGACCACACTTTATATTTAAAATGAAATTCTATTAACTTTAACATTGCATTTTAGTATTTATCAATCGCATTCCAAACCTATTTTTTTCATTTGCTTTGATATTATTTACTCTTTATTTTCAGCAGGGCTCATTGCATAGGCAATGGCTAGGCTATAGCAACGGTGCACGATTTACCGGACGTTGAATGAACAACAGTTGAAATCGTTAAAAAATGTAGTTCCATTTTAAAAGAACGCAGAATGCATAAAATGTTATTTTGTCAGTGTAAGTTTGCATCCGATATATTTACACATCACATGGTAATCTTAGTCTTAGCAATATTCTGCTGCAATTTTGCAATTTAA
Organism: Magallana hongkongensis; assembly: GCA_016163765.1. Lineage (NCBI taxonomy): Eukaryota > Metazoa > Mollusca > Bivalvia > Ostreida > Ostreidae > Magallana > Magallana hongkongensis. Next base: position 8,765,581 of record WFKH01002636.1, on the reverse strand, counting down.
AGAGACTCAAACGAACATATTTTTTTTGTAAATATTTTTCATAAAATCAGAAGATTGGGAAGAAAGATGATCATAGCCAAGATTAGTGCATTCATCTGGACCGAAATGCAGACAAAATATGTAATATGAACGTGCCGGAACAGTTCCTGAACAGTTTTTAGTTCACGATTAGCGTCACGTGACTCTTCAACATCCATTTCTGATATTGGCCGCCAAGAAATACCTTTGTTTTTAATACGTCCGCCCTGTTTCTTTCTCGGGCAAGCCTTTTTCTTTACAAAATCAGTCTAAAATCTCGGTCTATTGACTTTTCGCTAGACTCCATGATTGTTTATGTCGTTACTGCGCATGCGAATAATAATTATTGTAGAAGGAGGAGCGAACAATATTTACGTGTTGGGCCAACAAGTAATTTTATTTTTATCCGTAACAATTGAATTATTTTCTAAAATTGTAATTTTGTGAACCTTTATATTTTCAAGAACTGAACAAAATTTACAAAAGCCACCTAACAATTCTATTTTATCCAAGTCACTTATTTTTGCGTCACCGTGTCTCTTTAAAGTTGCTGAGCGGCGAAATACATTCTTTCCACTAATAGGCTAGGTCAAATTCCCTTAAAGGGGAAGGAAACTAAAAATATGTTGTACAATAAATCAATTAATTATCATCCACGATAATTGTAAATCGTATTTATTTTCATTAAAAACCCTGGAAAAATGAATAATTCAAGAAAATCGATCGCTTAATTTAAAATTCTCGCCGCCATAGGAGCTGCCATTGAACTTTAAACCATTGCCATTGAACTCAATGACGTCACACCATCTATTCCGGTTTGTTTTATCAACATAGCATCAGTATCAAATCATGATATTTGCTCTAAATGACAAGTTCTGGAAAAATTGATACAATATCGATTTGAGACCGTTCTTTTACCGTTGCCTTTCCACTAAATTACAAACAAGGTCAAACGGAGCATGTTCATTGAAATCTAAAAACGGAGGCGGAGGTTAGTGTAGGAGGAATCTCCGAGTAGTTGTGGAAATTGTCAACATATGCCAAGTATCGTAGAAAATGTGTGCCGTCGTTATTTCGACATGGTAATTCTGAATGTATTTTAAACATCCTGATTACAATTATAACATACTTTTTCAGTTAGCGAAGAACTCGACTTTGAATAAAAATTTACTCGAGGTCATTTTCAACTTTAAACGATAGCAACTGTCATTTATTTAATAAAAATGCATATATTTATGCATACATGTATTTATTCTTTAGATTGACGTGTGATCCTAAACATTATCAATTTTGTTCAGTCGATTACTTGAGTAACAGAAAGGCATAAACCAGCGTTTTATTCAGAGCACTGTGTACAATGTATTTGTAAACCAAACGGAAATAGATGGTGTGACGTCAAAATAATTATTTGTTTTGGTTTATAATACAAAAGAGTTCTACATCATGTCAGCCTCCAGTAAATACGATTTCTCTAACTTCAAACGTGCATTAAAGCTTATTTATGTAGTTTATTTTCAAAACAGCATGACCACTTGTGTTAATTTAAACCACTTTATTTATATATATAAAATATGTTTTTGACTTTCCTTCCCCTTTAACAAGCTGAGAGTACACATTGTTGCGGGACAGGTTTTTCAAGTCGTGTACAATAAGCTAAGTTCATTCAATAATAATGACTCAATGTGTCTATTTAGTCTGTTATGCCATTTTATAAAAACGATTTCAATACAGATCAAATGATCCCGGGTATCTGTACTTGGAAAACCTTGATTTTATCTAGTGTTTCCTCACTTTCATATATTCTATGCAATTATACATGTATCTACTTTGAGTATAACATCATATAATAATAATTCCATATAAATAATTTATACATGTATATGTATAATTGAATAGGTGGGATTTTTATTTTTAATATTTTACGGTAATTTTTCAAAATATATTTTAGGTGTGCGATTGCATTTATGAAGCAAGAAACACAAACGAGTTCTTTGTAGTCTTTGTCTGTTGATAAAAATATTGATCTCACCAAGCTGTTCCCAATTTAAGGCAACTCGTTCATCAGTCTTTTCAAGCGTATCTGAAAGTTCTGTCGACTTTTGATAATAATTGCCGCTGGACCCCGTTTGTATATTTTTTGTATGAATCATGTATTCGTCTGAGGATTCGGGATAATATGAGTGCAACTGTAATAAGATCGGCAATAAGTTAACATGCATTAAAGTAAACAACACCAATTTGAATTATGAAGACTAATATTATCATATAATATTAAAACTCGTATTGTAAATACCCAGTAATCATATTTTTTTTTGATATTTCTTCTTCTTAACTACTGGAAACTATTGAGTTCAAACATATGATGGCAACATAAATTCGTACATTGGTAAGTAGTTATTTTTAAACATTTAAATACTTGTAATAATTTACCCTTACGTAATCGTTGGTATTAATATCATACTTGCAACACATTTTCTTAGCAGAAGTTTGCTTCAGTCAGTCAGTCATCACATAATTCTAATTTTGATCAAGGTCAGTATCACAGGAAAAAAAATCCACGATTTTTTAATCATTAGTATATTGTTTGTTTATCTCATTGTTTCTCGTTTACTGTTTCTTTTTTTTTGACAGAAACTCATATAATGTTTTACCTAAGATATCATTTGTTTTAGTTTGGTTTTGCTAGCTCTTTTTATCTCGTCTTTTATTTTTTTCCTCTCTTTTTTTCTCTGTTATGTCACTATATATTTATGTAAATGATTCTTCCATAATGCCCGCACTCTGTCTTACCTATCTTATCAAACCAATCTCTCTCCTCTCTCTCTCTCTCTCTCTCTCTCTCTCTCTCTCTCTCTCTCTCTCTCCCGTCAATTTCTCACCTGAGGTTTCATCGCTTCAAAGAACAATTCCCTTTTAGCAGCATCCAATTCTTTTGAATGAAATAAAGAAGAAATTACATATAAGGTCTATGAATTCTAGTTATTGTTTTTTTGCAGTTCCTCCATGCGACACAATATATTTACATTATGATAAGAAAAATTTTAACATCTTTTACACACCTATTTCAATCTTAATGTGTGTTTTAAGATCGTCCAGCCTTAGCTCTGGAAGATCACAAGCTTTAAGTAGATAATACATTCCATAAGGTTGTCTACGTAGTCTGTGCAACAATTCAGCAGCAGCTAAGAATCTTTCATTCTGTCTAAACTTTTTTCGGATCTCATTCTGAAATTAAACTCTAAATATAACTTCAGGATAAGAAAACGTTTTGCTTAAAATGATAATATATATATATATATATATATATATATATATATATATATATATATAATCCAAAATGAGTAAAGTTAATCCACACAAGTAATAAATAATTAAAAATAACAGAAAGCCGATTCAAAACTCTACCGGTTTCATTGATATCTTCAGGAGTTTTGAGCAATCACCATAGATACATAGGTACATACATTTCAAACTTATTTTACTTATTTTATATATATTACTTAATTGTCTTTGAAATTGACATTTAAAACATCAAGCAAAATTGAACTTATTCATTTGTTACAGACTCAGAGCTTTTTACTTTGTTTCTTTGTCCAGATCCATATGTTTGTTATATAAAAGATACAATTATCCCGCAAAGCTTTTGCACGTTTATTAGAAAGGAAATAAATAATTTCATCTAGAACAGTTTCTATATCTCGTTTTGGGCATGTCGAATGTAGAGTTAAAATTAAGAAAAAAATAACTGCAAACATTTGAACAGTTATTTTACCTGATTCAGTGCCAATCATACACTCTCACTTCATCTTTCCTTTGTTTTATATTGATATAAATACTTGTGAATATAATAAATCTCTATATATGGATGTTTATTTATATATCTATTTATTAAATTAATCATCGTTCACTGAAATAATCGTAGTATTTAAGTGTGATTTGATTCAAATAACTTTCCAGGAAAGAAAGTTTCTTCTTTTTAAAAAGGTCTTTCTTAATCAAACAGTCATAAAGAAGCTTTGTAAGAAAATTCTTTCCCAAGTATTCTCGATATCAAGTTTGTGATATTGGTGTGAAAATGTAGCGAAATAAAAAACACCCACCAAAACCCACTTAAAAAAATACATATCGAACCATTTATTGCTAATATTACGTACCAAATCAGTTTCAGTGAGACAGTTTTGTTTTACCAGGTACTCTGAAAGTGGTAGTGGATCCACAATATTGCAAAAGGTAGGCCAGATTTTCTCATAAAACCAGTTGTCCTCACTGTCATCAAACACAATGGTCTGTAACGGTAACTGAAACAGTAAAAATGATGATAAATCTCACTGAAACTTCAATTATTTTGAGTAAAATAACTTATTTAGCAGTATCAATAAAGATTCAGAAACATATATAGGACCACTGAGAACATATTTGTACTTATCACAAGAAATTAAATGTTGTTTTCAACGATGTTAAAGAACAGTTGTTCAAGGTATTAATGAATCAAAGAAATCTCATTAAAAGAAACCCAGTGAAAATATAAGAGTACACGTATCTAGGGCATGACTAATTCATCTGTGTGACTTACCTCCATTTTACTCGATGTCGCTAAAACCATAGTTAAAATGAGAAAAAGTTGGGAATACCTCAAATATCATTTTACTTGCTCTTTTTCTCTCGTCCTTTCTATGCCTTTTTCCTCTTTCTATTCTCTGTCTTGTCTCTATATATTTATGTAAGTGAGTCTTCATTAATGCCTGCCTTTTGTATTATCTATCTTACCTAACCAATCCTTCTCTCTCTCTCTCTCTCTCTCTCTCTCTCTCACACACACACACACACACACACACACACACACACACACACACACAC
>WFKH01002636.1:8741720-8755232 GCA_016163765.1 Magallana hongkongensis | reverse complement strand
TCTCAAGAACTACTGAGTCAATTTCAACCAAATTTGGCACAAATTATGCTTATGGTATGGTGAATATAAATTGCAGAAATGAAAGACCGATCTTTATTCAAAGCGGAGAAAACCTCGAAACTGTAGAAAAAGGGGGGTGCATTTTAAAAAATTTTCTTCTCAAGAACTACTGAGTAACATTCAACATAATTTAGCACAAATAATCCTTCTGGAAAGAAAAATGTAAATTGCAAAAATTATGGTCTAATTCTGTTTTAAATTTGAGTAATTTACGAAAATAATAATAAAGAGATAATCGCGGTCAATCAGTTAATAACTTCGGGTTCGGTATTCCATATCTCGAAAACGAAAGTTCTTGGAAGCAGCAATGTCTGAGGCATGATGAACGGGTTAAACTGACAAAGATGAATTTGCTTGTTGTGCAACAGTTTACGTGTAATGGGAATATTTGAAACATGCAAAATATATTTGTGCCGATTTTGTGAAGTAAATTGAGGTTAAAAATTTCAATGCGTTGACATTTTAACTTGTGACGGTGGTTTTAGCTTGTTTTGATTTTCGTTTCATTTTCGTTAATTATGCTTTTTAACATGAGGGGAACTATCGCCTGTATTTTGGAATTTTGGAAATTTTAATTAATCACTAGAAATGTCTCGCTAAACGTTGAATACTTGTACAGAAAAATTAAAAGGATCATATGATATGCTGTTACTACTTTCTGGGGCCTCCTCCTTATACGATGAATTATATGAAATCTACACCAACTTTGATGGTTTTTCAGACACAATTTAATAAAAACGACCTCTTTAAAACAGTTTAAAACATTACTGTTACGGGGATAAATGTATTATAGCTTTTGAATAAAGATGAAAATAAAGGGTGGGCCTTAGTAAAATAGAGTGATATGCCTGTCAATACATTGCAGTGGCGTCGGAAGCTAATTAAAAGTGGGTGGGTGGGGGGGGGGGGCTAGACCTTATCAGAAATCTCGACAAGCAAAAAAAAAAAAGGATTTTGAGTAGGCTATGTCTAACTTTGCAAAAAAAGTGTGGGGGGGGGGGGGGGGGCTTAGCCCCACCCCCAGTTCCGACGCCTATGCATTGATTATAATAGCTCTTTAACATATCACATGACAACATTTTTCATTCGAGTGTATTCATCGATCAAGTGAGTAAGGTTATAAAACGTCAAACGAGTTCACGCCTGGTAAACAACAATCGTTTATAATGTTGAAGACCAATTAACTTTGAATGTTTTTAATTTGAGTGCATTGAGGTACACTTTTCTTCTTTCACATGTAGGATTTTTTTTTAATAAAATACAATAACTAGTTAGTAGTTGAAGAAGAAAATGTATATGCATGCTCTCATATATTTTGATCGCTTTATAAAGTGGGGGGTGGGGGGTGGAGTTAACAGTGTACCCCTACCAAAAATTTTGTTTTATATCTTGCATAGGATCTTGTTTTTGGTAAAAATGGTAATTCATAAAGGTACAATGTCAAAGATTAAGTGTATAAAAATAAGTGTAAAATTTGGATACTTTTTGTTATTCTTTTTTTGTTATTCTACCGAGAGGCCATATGGCACAATATCCTTTGAACACCCATATAAAGCCATTGTTGCTCAGGTGAGCGATGTGGCCCCATGGGCCTCTTGTCTTAATATCTAACAAACAAAAGAGCTGTCTGTAGATATGTACACAAACAACTACACGTAAGACTATCGGCGTGTGGATCCGTAGAACAATTCAGCAACTCTATGCATGCGGGAATTTCACAAAGTATTGACTTGCGATAAAAACCATTTATCGGGTACATGAATGTACGAAAAAAAAACCTGATTAATTAAATAGATGTTAGAGATAATAACTTTTTGCAAGTATTTAGAGCAAACACAGTATTATTTACTTAATTTTCAATCTAATATGAGTGATGTGAAATAGCGTCAAGATTTTAACTGATAAAACTTATTACATCGTCTACTGTACAAACTTTTAGTCATTGTGTTGAAATCGTTGTTAAAACAAGTCTAAAATAAATGAATGAAATTCAAACAAACAAAACTTTAATAATTCAAAATTGTTTGCACACAATTACATACACCCAGAGAGAGAGAGAGAGAGAGAGAGAGAGAGAGAGAGAGAGAGAGAGAGAGAGAGAATTTTAAAATCAACGCAGTATTTCAACACTTGTACATGCAGTATAACACCCCTGCGAATGTGTTCGGAATGTTTTATTTATCGTTGCTAAGTATGTAATAAATCCAGAGGTGCTCGAATGAAAGTTCACGAGACTTCCCCGAGATTTGTTCAGTTCCTGTGAAATTTCGAGCGGAAGTATAAGTGTTCGGATAATATTCTCAAAATACGTAAGTACTGGTCGCTTTTCATATCATATTCTACTTTGATTTATGTTAAAACATGAAAATCTATTAATATATATGTCTTATTTCATCATCTAGAGGTTATTTAAACTAAACGATGATATTCAGAACAGAGTTATCGTTCGTTTTCAACCACTCTACACGTGGTTGAAAATATAAACATTGGGTTCCTTAATAAAATCATAGCCATGTTTAAGGCTTTTGGTGTGCAATACCATGATTTTTAAAAAAAGAATGGGTGTCTGTTGTGTATATAACCTTAATATATCGAGCCATTTTCAAGGAACATTCTGCATAAAATAGTATAGTCTGTTTCACTATTGATGCTATAACTAGGTCAGGCGCGGATCGAAAATTAATCCTAAGGGGGGGTCGCTACTAAGCATGTTAATTGTTGCAGTAGCAGGAAAAAAAACGATATTTTCTATTGTCACATTTATTTCTAGAACTCATTTTATCCACCAATTAATGAAGATAAAGTTTAAAATCAATAAACGTCTAGATTTTATAGTTGACTACAAGTACCTATAGATTCTAGGAAATAGACTATAAACACGAGGCACGACTTTTACTGCGAAACTGAAAGGGTCAAATAAAACCACGTGGTCTAAATTTAAATAACAATAACATTCGCAGGGGTGATAAGAATGAAGAATCTAAACATTACAAACACTAAATACTTCATTGTTAAACATATTCCTATTCCTCGGGAAAAACAATAGAACGCCATTTTTTCCTTTTCGGGGAAGGAGCACGTGGTGTAGCTCGCGGGCTGATTCGATTGACAGGGGTAGCACGTGGACTCTGACTGGATTCTATCACAATGTGCAATTCAGGAAAAAATGGGCTAAAAATAATCATTATAAATGGAAACTATAAACTATTTTGTTTAAATGAATAACAAGTAAAATGTACTTAAAGTTAAGCCTAACATACATCCCTCTCTCTCTCTCTCTCTCTCTCTCTCTCTCTCTCTCTCTCTCTCGACGATTATTAAACAACAGTGCCGATTCAGTGATTCTACGCGCTATGGATATATACCGGTACTACATGTACAAGTACATCACACTTATGTATAATAGAAAGAAAATTTGAAAGTGTAGTAACTATAAAGCTGTATAAATATATTATTTTGAGAAAGTACAATCATTTATTGTTTTTAACAGCCATTCAGATTTGATATCATTGAATAGATCACCGTAACGATTCTACGCGCTATTGAAACTGACCAAACTACATTTACTACGATCACTTCTACGGTTACAAATAGACTGAAACATAAACCTATCAAACTGTTTATTTAATTTTAAAAGGGAGAAGAACTTGTTCGTGTTTTGATTGATGGAGCTTTTAAATTTGAGGGCAATTTTTTTTTTTGGTTCTTTATCTCAACAGAAATTCACTGTACCAATCGCATTGGTCTAAAATATTGCTTCTTAAAATTTTATTTTATTTTTTTTTTAATTTCTGTTTCTTTTTCTTCAATTCTATTACGTAAATACATATTTATTTTATTTTCTATAAGTTTTATTATTAAATCCTCTATTTTTTACAGGTAAATACCGCGTGTTACACCGTGTAACTGTCCGTGTTGCATCGCGTTGCACCGTGTCGCACCGTGTTTTTTCTTGTTTCGAGGTCGTAACAGAGAACAATAGATTAAAGGTACCGACACTTCCACGCTCAGCGTGGACTTTAAAACACGGTGGCCGGTGTTTTTGTCGGGATACTCGTGAGCTGTACTGTATGTAAGACTTGACCCCCCCCCCCCCCCATTTTGGCCCCACAATACCCCCGGGACCATAACTTGAACAAACTTGGATCTACACTATCTGAGGATGCTTCCACACAAATTGAGCTTTTCTGGCCTAATGTTTTTGAAAAGAAGTTTATTAAAGATGTTCTCTATACATTCCAATGTAAGAATTCATCCCCCATTGTGGCCCAACCCTACCCCCGGGGACCCTGATTTGAACAAACTCAAATCTACAATACTTGAGGATGCTTTTACACAAATCTGAGCTTTTCTTGCCTAATATTTTTTGGGAAAAAGATTTTCAAGGATTTTTCTCTATATCTTCCTATGTAAGACTTGACCCCCCCCCCCCCCCCCCATTTTGGCCCAACAATACCCCCAGGGACCATAATTTGAACAAATTTGAATCTACACTATATGAGGATGCTTCCACACAAGTTTGAGCTTTTCTGGCCTAATAATTTGTGAGAATAAGATCTACAAGATTTTCTCTATATATTCCTATGTAAAACTTGACCCCCCACCCTTGTGACCCCACAATACTCATAGGGACCATGATTTGAACAAATTTGACCTCGGGGCCATGATATTAAAAGATTTAAATCCACACAATCTGAAGATTCTTCCACTCAATTTTGAGCTTTTCTGACCTAATTGTTTTTGAGAAGAAGATTTTCAAAGCTCTGCTCTATATATTCCTATGTAAAACTTGATCCCCCTCATCGTAGCCCCACCCTACCCCCGGGGACCATGATTTGACTAAACTTGAATCTACACTTCCTGAAATGCTTCAACACAAATTCTGGACAAATTGCTTTTGAGAAGAGTTTTGAAAAATACCAAAACATTTTCAATAATTCTAAATTATCTCCCCTTTTAAGAGGGCGTGGTCATTTAAACAAACTTGAGTTCCCTTTACCCAGTGATGTTTTTTGCCAAGTTTGGTTGAAATCGGCCGCGTGGTTCTGGAGAAGAAGATGAAAATATTAAAAGTTTACAACAACAATGAAAACGACAACGACATCAACAACAACGTCAGATAACGGACAAATGTTGATCAGAAAAGCTCACTCGAGCCTTCGGATCAGGTGAGCTAAAAAGTACATATAGTAGAGTTTTATTGTTATTAAAACGTACCAAATCAGTTTCATTGAGACAGCATAGTTTCCGCAGGTACTCTGAAAGTTGTAGTGGATCCACAAAATCGCCAAAAGTATTGCGGATTCTTTTATAAAACCAGTCGTCCTCAAACCTATAGAACTGTAACAGTAAGAATCATTATTAACTTCACTGAAACTTTGATGATTATTTTGAGTAATAGCAGTATCAATCTTTCTTGTTTCTATATATTTATGTGAGTCTTTCTTAATGCCTGCCCTTTGCCATATCTGTCTTATCCAACCAATCATTGTCCTTCCTTCTCTCTCTTCCCCCCCCCCCCACACACAAAATCAATTCCTCACCTCATGTTTTTCCTCTTTATAGAGCAATTTCCGTTCAGCATCTTTATCTTTGATTGAATTCAAAAATAAATTACAGATTAGGTCTATGATGGTTTTTGGAATGATCCTGCTTTTTTGTTTAGCCTTTATATCTTATGTATCTCATCTATATGACTTTTTCTATTAATGCATTGATTGTGCAAATGTTAAGGTGTTTATGGAAATGTAAATAATTGTTTTTACAATTATCAGTTCCGCTGTCCTTAAAAATACATTTGCAATATGATAAGACAAATTTCAACACCTATTACACACCTATTTCAATATTGATGTGTAATTTCAGATCGTCCAGCCCTAGCTCTGGGTGACTACAAGCCTCTAGTAGATATTGTATCCAATCAGGTCGTCTTCGTAGTCTGTGCAACAATACAGTAGCAGCGAAATTTCTTCCACTCATTTTAAATACATCTCGGATCTCATACTGAAATTAAATTCCGAATATAACTTCAGGTTCAGAAATCAGAACTGCTTAAAATGATACTTATAATAATGTTGGATTTATAATTTAATATGTGGGCTACTTAAGTGCCTTTGAAATTAACATTTGAAAACTTAAGCAAATTTCAACGCATACATTTATTATAGATTCAGAGCTTTTAACTTTATCTAGATCCATATGTCCGGTATATGAAAGGTACAACTATCCCGCAAAGCTTTTGCATGTTAATTAGAATGGAAATGAATAAAAACTTCTAGAACACTTTCCATAGCTAGCTTTGGGCATGTCAAATGTATAATCAAAATTAACAATAAGATAACTTCAAATATTTGAACAGTTATTTTCCTGGATCAGTGCCAATCACAAACTTTCACTCTATTTATTAAATTATTCATCGTTCATTAAAATAATCGCAACATTTGATTGTAATTTGATTTAAACAACTTTCTAGTATTTTCTTCTTTGTTCAAAAAAGTCTTTTCTAATTAAACAGTCATGGAATACCTGTGTAGGAAAAGTCTTTGACAATTATTCTCGATATTATGGGTGAAATATGGGTGTGAAAAATGCATTAAATAACCCCCCCCTTCCAAAAAAAAATGCTCTATTAAAAAAATTGCATATCGTGCCGATTTGTTAATATTACGTACCAAATCAGTAGGAGTGAGACAGTTTTGTTTTACTAGATACTCTGAAAGTTGTAGTGGATCCACAGTATTGCAAAAAGTACAGCGGATTATCTGATAAAACCAGTTGTCCTCAATGCCCTCAAACCGATGGAACTGTAACGGTAACTGTAACAGTAGGAATTATTATAAATTTCACTGTAACTTTGATAATTGGTTTGAGTAATAGCAGTATCAATAAGGATTTAGAAACAGTTATAGGATCACTGACATTTTTCATTTTTGTACTGATCACACAAAAATCTAAATGCTGTTTTCTACGTTGTTGTAGAACAGCTGAACAAGGTATTCATGAATTAAAGAAATCTCATTAAATAAAACAGTGAAAATATAGAGGTACACGTATCTATAGCATGGCCAATCAATCTGTCTGACTAACTTCCATTTTACTCGATGCTGCTAAACCGAAAGTTAAAATGATACAAAGTGAGTCTTCATTAATTCCTGCCTTTTGTCTTATCTATCTTATTTAACCAATCTCTCTCTCTCTCTCTCTCTCTCTCTCTCTCTCTCTCTCTCATAAATTCCTCACCTGAGGTTTTTTCTCTTTAAAGAGCAGTTTCCATTCAGCTAAATCAATGTCTTTGAATGAAAAATGAATTACAAATTAGGTCTATGATGTTTGTTGATTTGAGCCTGATTTTTTTCAGCTTTTGTATCTTACATGTATGTACCTCATTTATCTGATTTTTACTTTCCATTAGTACATTGATTGTGCAAATGTTTAGGTGTTTAATGAAATTTAAATGCTTGGTTTCACATGCTAAGCTATCAGTTCCTCTATGCGAGACAATTAATTTGCAATGTGATAAGACAAATTTCAACACCTTTTACTCACCCATTATGGTCTTCATGTATATGTTCAGATTATCCAGTCCTAGCTCTGGGTGACTACAAGCCTTTAGTAGATAATGTATCCCATCAGGTCGTCTTCGTAGTCTGCGCAACAATTCAGCAGCAGCTAAATATCTTCCATCCCGTCTAAGCGTTTTTCGGATCTCATGCTGAAATTTAACTCAAAATATAACTTCAGGATAAGAAAATAGTTTTGCCTAAATTGATATTTGTAATAATGTTAAATTCACTATTAGATTTGTAGGTTAATTAAGTGTCTTTAAAATTGACATTTTAAAAATCAAGCAAAATTCAACTTATACATTTGTTACAGATCCAGAGCTTTTTACTATGTTAAAAACTTACTTTGCCTAGATCCATATGTAAATTATATGAAAGGTACAATTATTTCCCAAAGCTTTTGTACGTTTATTAGAAAGGAAATGAATAAATACTTCTAGAACAGTCTCTAGGTCTAGTTTTGGGCATGCCGAATGTATAATCAAAATTAACAATAAGATACTGTAACCGCAAACATTTGAACGGTTATTTTTCCTGAATCAGTGCCAATCACTCTTTCTCCCCTTTCAGATTGACATAGAGTTTTGTAATTATAATAAATAGCTATATAGATTTTTAATTGTATATCTATTTACTGAATTAATCATCGTTCATTAATCGCAGTATTTAAATACGATTTGATTCAAAGAACTTTCCAATATTCTGTTCTTTTTTTTAAAAGGTCGTTTCTAATCAGTCATAGAATAACTTTGTAATAAAATTCTCGATACCAAGTTTATCATATTGGTGTTAAAAATACAGCAAAATGAAAAATAACCCCCAAAATCCACTATAAAATTTTCATATCGTACCGTTTTATTGTTTATATTACATACCAAATCAGTTAGAGTAAGACAGTTTTCTTTTACTAAGTACTCTAAAAGTTGTAGTGGATCCACAGTATTGCAAAAAGGCTGGCGGATTCTCTCATAAAACCAGTCCTCTTTGCCCCCAAGCCCATGGGACTGTAACGGTAACTGTAACAGTAAGAATGATTATAAATTTCACTGAAACATTGCCAATTATTTCGAGTAAAATAACATACTTATCAGTATCAATAAGGATTTAAACAAGAGGCCCATGGGCCACATCGCTCACCTGAGCAACAATAGACATAGTAAAATCTTAGCATTATGGAGCCTTTATACAAAATATCTGGACCATATAGTATAATAGATCCTGTAAAAAAAAATAAATTTTGTTCCCCTAGATATTCTTATGTTTATCATTGAACAAACTTGAATCGCCCTACCTGAGGATGCTTCTAAAACAATTTCAGCTTTTCTGGCCAATCAGTTTCTGAGAAGAAGATTTTAAAGAATTTTCTCTATATATTCCTATGTAAAAATTTGACCCCAAATTGTAACCCCACCCTACCCCTGGTGATCATGATGTGAACAAAGTTGAATCTACCCTACCTGAGGATGTTTTAACATAAGTTACTGCTTTTCAGGCCTATCGCTTTTTGAGAAAAAGATTTTTAAAGATTTTTCTCTATATAATCTTATGTAAAAATTTGACCCCCCTTTGTGGCCTCACCCTACCCCTGGGGATCATGATTTGATCAAACTTGAATCCACCCTACCTGAAGATGCTTTCATACAAGTTCAGCTTTTCTAGTCGATTGGTTTCTGAGAAAAAGATTTTTAAAGATTTTCTCTGTATATTCTTTTGTAAAAATTTGACCCCTCATTGTGGCCCCACCCTACCCCCGGGGACCATGATTTGAACAAAATTAAATCTACCCTACCTGAGGATGCTTCCACACAAGTTTTAGCTTTTCTGGCCGATTGGTATCAGAGGAGAAGATTTACTCTATATATTCCTTTGTAAAAATTTGAACTCCCATTGTAGTCCAACTCTAACCCTGGAGGTCTTGATTTGAACAAATTTGAATCCACCCTACCTGAGGATGCTACCATACAAGTTTAAGCTTTTATAGTCAAATGGTTTTTGAGAAAAAGATTTTTAAAGATTAACTCTATATATTTGTAAAAATTTACCCTCCCATTGTAGCCCAACCCTACCCCTGAGGGTCATGAATTGAACAAACTTGAATCCACCCTACCTGATGTATACTTTCATACAAGTTTCAGCTTTTCTTGTCGATTGGTTTCTGAGAAAAAGATTTTTAAATATTTTTACTATATATTCCGTTGTAAAAATTTGACCCCTCATTGTGGCCCCACCCTACCCCCGGGGACCATGATTTGAGCAAATTTAAGTCTACCTTACCTGAGGATGCTTCCACACAAGTTTAAGCTTTTATAGTCAAATGGTTTTTGAGAAGAAGATTTTTAACGATTAACTATATATTTCTATGTGAAAATTAGACCTCCCTTTGTTGCCCCACCCTACCCCCGGGGATCATGGTTTGAACAAACTTGAATCTACCCTACCTGAGGATGCTTTCACACAAGTTTCAGCTTTTCTGGCCAAATGGTTTTTGAGAAAAGATTTTTGAAAAATACTAAAAAAAATTTTATAATTCTTAATTATCTCCCCTTGAAAGAGAGAGTGGCCCTTCACTTTAACAAACTTAAATTCCCTTCACCAAATGATGCTTTGTGCAAGTTTGGTTGAAATTGGCCTAGTTATTCTTGAGAAGAAGTCGAAAATGTAAAAAGTTTACAGACAGACGAACGGACGGACAAAACGTGATCAGAAAAGCTCACTTGAGCTTTCAGCTCAGGTGAGCTAACAATTATATGACCACTGACAACATTTTTGTACTGATCACAAAAATCTTAATGCTGTTTTCAACGATGTTATAGAACAGTTGAACAACGTATTCATGAATTAAAGAAATCTCATTAAACAGTGAAAATATAGGGGTACACATAGGGCATGGCCAATTAATTTGTGTCCTTGGTATTCACGACTTACCTCCATTTTACTCGATGCTGCTAAACCGAAAGTTAAAATGAGACAAAGTAGGGAAAATCCATTCTAAATAAAACCACATTAAAGTACAAAGTGTTGTCAATTGAGAAATTCTATGGAACGCCATAGCTGCCTTAAAGTCAATTTTATATTATATGAATAGGTATATCTTTTATATGCAATAGTAATATCATTATTTGCAGTGGTCACATCATCATATGCAGCGGTAACATCATTATATACACTACTAACATCATTGTATACTGTGATTACATCATTATATTCAGAGGTAAAATCTTTATATGAAGTGGTAATATCATTAAGTTATGTCGTAATATCATTATGTGCAGTGGTTTATTCATTATATGCTATGAATAAATCTTTATATCATATGATAAACTCATTTTATACAGAAATAAACTCAAAATGAATTGTTGTTCAATCGTTATGTTATGTGGTACACTCTTCATGTGCAGTCGCAAAATCCTTTTATGCAGTGCAACTTCTTGACACTAGGTGATAAGTTCATTATATGCAGTACTAATTTCATGTTATTGTATGTTATAATCATTATGTATAGTGGTAAAACCTTCATATATTGTGGTGAAAGCGTTATACGCAATGGTAAATCCTTTATATGATGTGACAATTTTATTATATTCCGTTGTTGAGTCATTATATGATGTGGTCAGTTCTTTACATGATGTGGTCATTTCATTATTTGGTTGGTAACTTCTTTATATGCGGTCGTAAATCTTTATGATGAGGTTGTAAACTGGTTCTCGCTGAAAAGTTTTAATGGGGAAGAGGTCCAGTTTTGGGGGGGTTTTTTTTGGAAAAAGATAGCGCTTCATTGTACAGTGTACATGTCGTATGTTTTGAATTGTGTAAAAAATCGAATGAATTCTTATTAGAGTATGACTATGCGTTTATTAGTAAGTTTAAAAGTAAAATAAATTACAAAATATTATTGTACTATGTAGTTTTTTAATACCCTCTTCCCTTCTAAAACCGCGCATGCAGTTAGGTATAAGATCACTTTATGTATTTTGATGTTAACATAGAACAATTTGAGTTCTACTTGCCAGCGTGTTTTAAATATACATGTTATTCTTCGGAATAGGGTCTTTAATGAATAAATCTGATTTTCTGTCTTCAAAAGCGTTTAATTTGAGTTTGCTCTTGGTTGTTATTAAAAATCACTGCGTATTTCAATAGCATCCAATTAAATCGAGGCGCTTGGAACAAACTTATCCGTACATCGCTGATTCATACATTTTTACATGGCTTGCTTTCAAGGATACCGACCAATAACTATATTTTTGAAAACAACTTTTTCCTAAACAAAATACATGAACTTTCTTGAATGGTGCGTTACCTTGTTTTAAAATCCCTCGTCCAGCAGAAGATATTTACAATTCGTGTTTATAATCTGAACAAAGCCGGTAATGTTGAAAAAAAATTAAGCACACATGTAAAAAATTACAATGACAAGCGTTTTGAAACTAATTTATTCCGACATTAATTATTTTCAAAACCACCGGAATACGGGTATTACCTTTTCATGCGATCAAAAATTAATTTTAAAAATACCAACCAGTTAGTCTCGGTGAGTATTTGGCCATTCTGCGTAACCACTCGGCTATGTAACAACCGTTAATAATACAACGCCGCTTAATGATATAAATTGCATTAACGCACTTTGAAAAATATTTTCAAAGTGCGTTAAATTTTGGTCCAAATCAACGCACTTTGAAATATTTTTTCAAAGTACGTTATGAGTGTAGACCAACATTTTTTTTTCATCATGACTCTTAACGCACTTTGAAAAAATAAATTCTTATTTTTTTTTAAACATTTAGATGTATAGTTGTGTTTATATATGTACTATTATTGATATTTCGTTTTCGATGAACCGATACGGCGATCCATTCTTTCAGCAAGGGAGACTTCTCATGCGCTGATCCATACTGGATGAGCTTCCTACACAGATCATTAATCCTACCACAGGAATCAGTTCCTCCCAGAGGCCTGATGAATTGTGTTTGACAATTTATTAGATATCAGATACAAATGTATAGATTTATGGAACAATTCTTTGAAGGGGATTATTGCACCTGCCGAGGCCATTCAAAAAGAATAACAAAAAGATTCAATAGGGCACATATACATTTCATATTTCTTCCCCTTCCCAACTTCGCGGGTTATAAAGCGATGATTGTTCAGATCAATTTAACACCACATAAAAGTATAAACAATGAATTTTAAATTCATTTTTTTCTTAAACGAACTAAGAATGTATTAATAAACGTTACAAAACGTTGTTCTAATCCAGTTTATGTCTAAGTATAAGGTCTAGCTTTTGAATTTAATTCAGTCGTTATTTAAATTTCAGTTCTTGTATGGAGTAAAGATCTTTTAGCATCAAATTATGAAAACAAAATTATAAAATGGATAATTAAAAGAATGTATTCATTTTTGAAATCCTATTTTAACATTCTTTATACTGAATATACATTTCAGCCAATTATAAACATATAAATTAATATTTAACACCAAGTAAATTGAAGGCTACTTCTGTTGAAATAACCCTTCAATTCGAAAAGAAAAATATGAACTCGTCCTAAGAATCGCGTAGACAGGGATTTTGAAATATGGATCTATAATATGTAATATGAGCGAGGACTATTTGTTTTTTTTTAAAGTATTCTTTATACACCAAAAAAAAAAATAATAGTAACGAAGAAGGAAATGCCTTATTGGCATTTATGTCTTTGTTAAAATTTAGAGATATTTGATTTAGAATTACTGCTTTAAAATAAATCGCATGTCTATACTTAAATACTAAGTCATGAGTCACATTATCTTCAAAGTAGGTAAATGGCAAATATCCATTCCTTGAGCCAGAAAAGTATTAACTCGTATATATATATATATATATATATATATATATATATATATATATATA
>WFKH01002636.1:8708713-8736720 GCA_016163765.1 Magallana hongkongensis | reverse complement strand
TATTATATTATCTATAAACTAAAGAACTAGTTTTATGGATCGTGTTTTATCAAGAAGGAGTACATAATGGTATCTTTAGGTCTTTGTTTATTAGGGTCTTTCGTTTCCAACGGAATAACTTATAGCGATTGTATTGTTTATTAAGGTCTTTCGTTTCCAACGGAAGAACTTATAGGGAATGTACTGTTTATTAAGGTCTTCCGTTTCCAACGCAATAATTTATAGGGCTTGTACTGTTTATTAAGGTCTTTCGTTTCCAACGGAAGAACTTATAGGGCTTGTACTGTTTATTAAGGTCTTCTGTTTCCAACGGAATAACCTATAGGGGTTGTACTGTTTATTAAGGTCTTTCGTTTCCAATGGAATAACTTATAGCGATTGTACTGTTTATTAAGGTCTTCCGTTTCTAACGGAATAACTTATAGGGGTTGTACTTTTTATTAAGGTCTTTCGTTTCAAATGGAATAACTTATAGGGATTGTACTGTTTATTAGGTCTTCCGTTTCCAACGGAATAACTTATAGGGCTTGTACTGTTTATTAAGGTCTTTCGTTTCCAACGGAAGAACTTATAGGCTTGTACTGTTTATTAAGGTCTTCCGTTTCCAACGGAATAACTTATAAGGGTTGTACTGTTTATTAGGTCTTCCGTTTCCAATGGAATACATTACAGTGATTGTAATGTTTTTAAGGTATCCCGTTTCCAACAGAAGACCTTATAGTGATTGTAATGTTTATCTTTCTTTCTCTCTAAGGTTGTCCGTTTTTAACGGAAGACCTTATAGTGATTGTAATGTTTTTTTTAGTTTTTTCTTGTTTTTCCCCTTTTTTGTCAACAGAGTTTCTCAGAGATGACTGAGTAGATTTTCCTGAAATTTCCAAGTAGGGTAGAAAATGATAATACCTCGAGGCGTATTTTCTTTCCATTTTTTTCAAAATTCATTTCCATTTGTTCAAAATTCATTTCCATTTGTCCGTTTCCTGTCTCGCGACAAAAAAAAAAACCTTTTCTCTACGAGATCTAAGAAACTATAAATAAAAAAAAAATTGAACATTACTTTTTGGGATGATAGACCTAAGTCTGTAGATGTGTTTAAACTATTTTGTTTTCTTCGTTGTAACTTCCGTTCGTCACCGGCTACACTTCAAAAATATTTTGCGTATTTTATTTAATAGGTAAGGTATTTTGCATAAAATGAAAACATTAGTATAAATCTTTACATATGTCATCTATGTGATGTTAAATAAAAAAAAATTATATTTCCGGTGAGATATCTCAATTAGCTCAGGTAGCTTTTTAAAAACAAATTTTGTACCCGCAAGATCCCAGAAACTGTAAGTGATCGAGATGCGAAACTTGCTTTGAGAATAGACATTTGACTGACGATGTGTTTAACGGTTTTCATTTTGTCGAAGGCTTCATACAAATGAAATTGTAAATGAGTTTAACTGTTTTTCTTTGATAGTTTTAGTTAGTCTAATAAACAATAATGTGCGTTAGCAAATGTTTAAGAATCACTAATTTTTTTTTCAACGAACACTTCCGTTTGTTCGTTTCCTGTCCCGAGACAAAAAAAAACTTGTCTCCATAAAATCTCAAAAACGGTAAATACTTATACAACTAAACTCTGTGGGATAATAGACCTATGTATGTACATGTGTTTACACTATTTTGTTTCATTCGGCGTAACTTCCGGTTATCACAGGAAGAACTCCGAAATTTGATTTTTTTTAAAATTGTGATGAAGAGAATATTTGACATTTATTTTATGAATGTACTGTAGTAAAAGAATTATGGACTGATCTTGCAGAATAGATTTTGAGACAGTTTATTTTGTTATTAACACTTGATAAACAATCAGTTCTCTTTAGAAAATATAAAAATAGACACATTTATATATTTTTTTTAACTTGGTAGTTCTTATTGTAAAGCAATGTATTTTTTTCTTGTAAATATAAAAGTAACACAAATCCAAATATACATGAATTAAATAATGTTATAATGTGGCTTTTGACCTAAAAATATGTGCTAGTAAAAAACTGTACATATAATGAGTATGAAAGCTATTGGCAAAAATATGTGATAAGCTGTAGTACTGTAGTATATATGGTAAAATTGTTTCTTTATTGTGCTTTTTTTTTGTTTTTTTGTTTTGAACTGTAATGGTTTTTTTTTTAATTTCTTTATCCTCTTTCAAGTATGTAAAACAGGGACACATCACGTGTCTCACATATATCTCTCAATTTACTTTCACTACATTAGGACTGTACAGTATAAATATCATTATAGTCAAAAGTTTTTCAATATGATTGTGTCGTTTAATCTAGGAGATACAGTAAACGTATTATATTTAGCGTGTACGATATTTGGCGGAAATTAGTTTTTGAACAAGTTGGCATTCCACCTAAAGCACTAGATAGAATACACAGCCAAAAGTAGTACGTTTACAGTATGTCACGTATATACATGTATATGTTTTGGAGGTGGAAAAATAAAAAAAAACCCGAAGTCGTCATCACCATGATGCATCTTGCATACAGAAAGTTGGGAAGGGGTGTTCTTTACAGTATTGCAGTGTACATGACGATTCGTTATAGATCTAATTAGTTATTAAGTTTATTTCAGACAAAATGCATCTGTCAGGTAAACAGCATTCGGTTTAATATAATGTCATTTGTGAATGACTGCAACATTGCATCCTCCAATAACTTGATTCAGCGATGCCATTTATCATTACCTTTTAATAAGAGTAGAGTTTCATGCATGTATGTTGTTTGTATATTAAGGAAACAATTTAGGAACTTCAATATCTAAATTTGAACAACGAAAAACGTTTTGTGTCCTTTAATGTTGGTTGGAATAAAACAAATGGTCTCTGCAATTATTTTTTTCTCAAACAAGTGTTTAATATAGGTATTGGCAGTTACTGGGAGCAGTCTGAGTTTAAATACAATGTACATTGGGGAAAAAAAACACGGTAATACAATGGCAGTATTATATTCTTAAATTACTTTAAAGTTTAAAAGCAGACTCGATCAAAGTCTATTAGAATCAATGACTCATACATGTACCTGTTGTCATAAATATGTTTCAATAGAATTATCACTATAAGATACTAAAAGCCATCTAGTGTGATGTTTCATGTGTATTGCACTTAAATCAGTAAAATTCAATAAAATTATCAAATATGTAAATAAATATGAAAACAAAATAGAGGCCAACAATTTTTGTAGAGGCCAAATTTAAGGCTAGGCCATTTGGGGTCAAGCCTTGAGACAAAAAGTCCTCATTCAAAAAAGCGTTTGTTTTTGTTTATTTTTTGCCAACTTTTATTTTAAGGAGCTGGCCACTTTGTTTATGGTTAAAACAATGAAGTCGAATTCTAAATCTCTCCTCCCATGGTAACATTTTTAAGTTTACAAGTAAAAAATTTAAATAATAAATATATAAGAAGCCCCCCGTCTTTGGAAGCAGATAAAAAAATATAGGAAAAAATCCACCCCCCCCCATTAGGATTTTGAAAACTGACGAAAAATGCTTTCCTTTTTTTTCTTTTCGATTGTCCTGATTTCGGATTAAGCTGTCCTATCCTCTTTAAACAAACGATGCTACGTGCCTGTACTTGCACAACTTAATTGACATATAATGGCGGCGATACAGAGTTATCATACATAAATTTAGTGTAATCGTGATAAATCCAAAATTCCGAATTTACACGCGAGTCGCTGTCTTATGTCTACCTGTAAGATAAATCTGATAGTGTGACGGTGTAACGTTTGGTTGTCAGACATTCAGTGTAGCTATTAAAAAATCCGCTTTATTTGTCGAAGTCTTGGTTTTATCTTCTAAAATTTTGCAATACGTAGTCATTAAGATAGGTTTGTCATCATCTGCTATAATAATGGGGCCTATTTAGCAAAGCGGGGCATAATGCAAAAAGGGAGCGCTTGCGAGCACATCATAATGCATATACATCGTGGGGAGGGGGGGGGGGGCACATCCCTAAAAAGGCCTAGCAAAGGGGATCCACAAGGCAAGCTGACAAGTACTTCAAGAAAAACAAAGCTGACAAGTACTTCAAGATCAACACAGACATCGCTTTGTTCAAAGTGATGTTATATATGTAAAAGGGTAAAACGGGAGGCGCATACTTAGTTCTGTCTAATTTTCCATATGCTTTCGCTATCCCCTCCCCCCCCCCCCATCCCCCCTTTCCGGACATTTGCAAAACATGAATGCTACACGTATCGCCTTTAATTTCTATAATTTCTATGTAGTTTATAAGTGAGGTCGAAATTCTATGGTGGTCAGTTTTCAACGTGTGGGGGGTTGTAGATATACATGTCTGGAATGGTTTTCTACTGTAGAAAAAGGACTCTACTTGTCATAGAATACTGACCCTGGGTCAGTTTTCTCCGTAGAAATTCTACGGGGGGCACTTTTCGTCGTTACACCGGAACTCCTATATACAATTTTGATTTTTACATAGAATTGATCTTAAAAACTAGAATTATGATTGTTGAGCAAATTGAAAAAAAAATATGAAAAGATTTATTTTCAATTATTCATACAATTTTGTATCATTAGAGGGTGCAACTGCAACGCTTAATGATATAAAGTTTGTATCATTAGCGGTTGAGGGTGTCGATATTTGCTTGTTTCATTAAGCGGTAAGGCTGCTGTGCATTTGTAACGCTTAATGATACAATTCTATCATTAAGCGGCGATTTATCATTAACGGTTAAAGATGTCAACTGTTAATGCAAGAATTTATAGCATTAAGCGTTGCAATTGCAACGCTTAATGCTATTTATATCATTAAGCGGCGTTGTATCATTAACGGTTGTTACACGGCTATACGAGACACGATGAATTCTGGGAACATTTAAGCTACCACTTTTTAACTTCGGAGGTTTTTTTTCAAAGTTTAAGAAGATGGGTGGATAAGGCGTGTAAATGCCTATATAAGGAAGGATAAGATACTGAAAATTAAAATATCAACAAATCTGATAATTTTTTTTCAAAATCATTCAAAACAATGTATATTTAACAAAACATCGATTTGTAACCCATAAATATGTTCAATACTTAAAATATGTTCATTTAAACTGGCATATCCGTATCAAAACCCCCAAATAGTGTCATTTTTTTATACCTCAGTGCCTTTTCTTTTATAGAGTGGATCTGTGCTCCATATTTTTGTCATAGTCTAATTAATGTCTAATGAAAAACAAACCGATTTCGGTCAACAAAAACGTGGAGAGATGACCCACTATACATTGACAAGGTTAGCTTTTTTAAAAGATAAGAAAGTCAGCCAGCGGAATATTAATTTTACGATAAAAGTGAATACACAATCTTTTAAAAAAGAAGATATACAGTTTCCAGAACAATCATAATATACAAGTGTACATTCAGTTTGCACCTTTATTTTCTAAGGCTGTAGGTGAGGAGACAAGCGTGTTGCAGTGTACATACAGTGTACAGAGTATAACTGCACACCTACTTATTAATTTAAGTTGTAACTTTGCAAAAATTGCGCTCTGAATTTTATAGTCCCGTCGCAAACCACTGTCAGTATATATATTTTCTCTAATCTTGCTAAGACAGTCGGGAATATATATATCCGGACTCGGGACAACGACTGCGGACGATACCCACGGACAGTCTTCCAATACGATGATGCGCAGTTTGACCTAAAAACTGACCTTTCGTAATTTTTCATAACTTATACGAATTTCTCTAACACGGACTGTCTAATTTCTTCCCAGAATTCCAATTTACGCAAGCGCAATTGAAGTTTCATCCTAACTTAATTAGTCAGCCCGCGAATTCGAACTGACTAAAAATATCATTTTGTATCCCAACAACTGAACGTTTTAGAATAATAATCCAAGTCCGTAAATTCGAGGCCAAAGTCCTATATAGCATTTAAAAAACACACTTTTGTGACTGAAATGGCTCAGTGGTTAGAGCACCAGACATAAGATAAAACTATTAGAACAAGGGTTTTTAGGTTGTGGGTTCGATACCACCAAAATTTATTGCAATATTTTTTTCTTATCGTTTGTTACATATTCAAAATTAACTGATTATAGTTAGAAATTGTGCATTTGAAAGCTTGTATTATAACATTATCAAATAGATTTAATTAGAAAAAAATGAATTTGAAAGTGTATTTTACGGCTAAACCAAATGGGCATTTGCGCTATCTTATCCTCCCATATTCTTTTAAAAATATGCCTTTTAGAAACAAAAATCGGAAATGGCATGAAACCAGTCACATTTTTCAGTGTAACCATTTTGCAAATCATATAATGCATGCGCGGATCTAGAGCAGGAAAGGGGGGTCGGGGGAAAGACCAAACCCCTGGAAAATTCAAATTTCTTAAATTTACATATTAAAATAAAATTACCAAAACTTTGCCTCGGACCCCCCCCCCCCCCCCCCCCCAACCCTTCTTTTCCCCGGACCCCCCCCCCCCCCCCCCCGAAAAATTTTCTGGATCCGCGATCTGCAACAGCTTTATGGAAAATAGCACAGGAACTGCAACACCTTCTTTGTAGGATTGAAAATACAAAAATACAATACCGTAAAAAAGAGGTTAAGACCAAATAATTTCTTTATTATTTCTTAAAAACCAAAAGAATTTTAAAAAAATAAAAATAACTAGACACGATCTCGTTGCGAGCAACGAAGAGGTCTTCCGTCCGATTTTAGAAGTCGAGATACACGTACGATATTGATTTTGCTATAAAACAGCTAACGCTAACAAAACTTGAGAATAGAGGAAAATGGGGTCTTCATTCGAAATATCAGAGAGAATTTTTTTTAGGTGTAAGAGCTTTGGTTGAAAAACTTTTGACTCCTCTTGGTCAGTCCCCTTTTCTTCATACAAGTAGAAGGTCGTTCAATTCTAAACACATTTTGTTCATTTAGTGTTTAGAAATTCGGTATTGATCTTGAGATATTTGGAAAAGATTGTTTTAGGGACCGACCTATTTTCTCCTTATCGGGGCCCTAAAAATCCCCAATTACGTAACACATGAAAAAGTCATTTTATTGTATGGGTATATAACAGTTATATAAACATTTCAGCTTCTATAACTTTTTACAAAATATCCCTCTGTAAAGATCTATAACTTAAAAACTTTAGACCCGTTTTACGAATTTTTTTTCGTAAAATATTGTTAAGTACATCATTTTTGAGCATCTTTTCTTCTTTACTGCTTATCAAACTATTTTTCCTTTAACAGATATAGGTGATCAAAGTTTTGAATTTCTTACCCCTAAAATCCCTAATTATGTAACATATGAGAAAGTAATTATATTGTATGGGTACATAACAGTACGATACACATTTTTGCTTCAATAACGTATTACAAAATATTCGTAAATAATGAGCTATAAATAAAAGACTTTAGACCCGTCTGGGTCCCTAATTTTAGCGACCAGTCCCTTTTCTTGGTATTCAATGAAAGTTCACATAAAACTACAAACATTTTGTTCAACAATTGTTCACAAATTCGTTACTGTAAGTTCCTTATATTACGCGAGTACTTAATTCCGCGATCTCGCTGTTATGTATCAAATCGCGGGAATTTAAAATCGCGAGTGCTGAACTTTTATCCATATATCTCATAGTTCCCAACTCTCAGAAAACTACACACATTTTGTTCAACAAGTGTTTACAAATTCGTTATCGTTCTTGAGCTATCGGAGAAAGAAGGTTTTAGGGGCTGACCCCTTATCTCCTTATCGGGGCCGTTTAACGAAATTTTGAGGGGTGCATATTGTTGGATACATCATTTTGAGCATCTTTTCTTCTATACTCTATTTCAAAATATTTTTCCTTTTTGAGATATAGAGGATCAAAGTTTTGAACTTTTGACCCCTAAAAACCCTTAATTACGTAATACATGAGAAAATCAATATAGTGTTTGGGTACATAACTATAAAATAAACATTTTTTCTTCTATAACCTATTACAAAATATCCCTCAGTAAAGAGCTATAGATAAAAGACTTTAGAGCCCTTTGGATCTCTTTTTTGAGGGGCCAGCCCCTTTTTCTTTATATCAAGCGAAAGATCTTGTAAATATAAACTTTTTTTGCTTTACATGTTTTAACAAAATATTTTTCAGAAAGGAGATAAACAAAGAAAACCATGGAAAATTACGGCTTTTTTTTTAAGCTCAATTTTCAGGTCCAGGCGAGCTTCGGCACCTTTAAAATCAGACAGATATGATTGACATTATACACATTTACAATCTTTTGTCTACCATCCCTGAAAATTTGAACTCAATATCTTTAATAGTTTAGGAGGGGGTTCAATGGACAAAACACCAATTTAAAAAAAATCGCTAAAACGTTAATATCTCGGAAACGGAAATGACGTCATCAATATGTCATTGATGTCACATGATCAATATCTATCAGATCTGAAAGTTTCACGAAAATAAGCCGAGCCTTTTCCGAGAACTCGCGCGGACAAAATTTGTAAGAAAAAAAAGAAAAATAACTAGATACGATCTCGTTACGAGTAACGAGTAAGTCTTCCGTGCGATTTCTGTTTTAAATGATACCATGAATAATCGATACAATTTCAGAATTTACCCCCTCCCACTTTCAGATAATGTTTAAAAATCCCTTATTACGTAATAAATGGTTGTGGCAATGAGTTATTCAAACAGATATTGCTACAATCAACAACTTTACTTCTATAATGCATTACAAAATCTTGATTATTTCTAAATTATTTGAAATAGACTTTTCGAAGATTTTGGCCCCTAATTTAAGGAGCCAGCCGCTTTTTCTTGATATCAAATGAAAGGTCATTATATTCTAAACACATTTTGTTCATTAAGTGTTTCGAAATATGTTCCGTTCTTGAGATATTTGGGAAAGATTGTTTTAGGGGCCGACCCTTTATCTCCTTAAAGGGGCCATTTAACGAAACTTTGGTGGTTAAATATTATTACGAACATTATTCTGAGCATCTTCTCTTCTATTATGCTTTTCAAAATAAATCTCCTCTTTAAGATATAAATGATCAAAATATTGGAATTCTAGCCCCTTAAAATCCCTTATTATGTAACACAAGAGGAAACTTTTATTATGTATAGATAAATAACTTGAAGGTAAACATTTTGCTTTTATAATGCATTACAAAATATTTCTTATTAAAGAGATATAGATAAAAGACTTTAGACCCTTCTGGGCCCCTAATATGAGGGGTCAGCCCCTTTTGCTTGGTGTCAGTTGAAAGCTCTTGTATATATAAACTTTTGATGTTCTACATATGTTAACAAAATATTTATGAGAAGAAAGATATTCGTGATCAAACCTGAAATTTCCCAAAAACTGTCAAAAAAATTAACATCAACATTTTCAGGTCCAGGCGAGCTTCAAGGATAATGACTTCTGGTCAAATCTAAAACAAGCATACAAATCTACCATAGCCACTCTAACTTGCATATAAATTTCAAGTCTCTAACGGTTTTTGAGAAGATGCGTGGACAACATCATGTTCCAAAATACACGAAAAAGGGAGATAATTTAAAAGCGGAAGTGAATTTTTAAACAGGAAGTGGGATGCAAAGAGACATTTACCTAACACATCAACCCTGTAAAAATCATTAAAATCGATGGTGAAATGGCTGTGAAATTAAGGGTGACTATTAAGAAAATAATGATATAGAAGAATGAGAAACTGTAGAAAAACAGTTAGGTCTTCCGCTGAAGACGGAAGACCTTAACTAGACACGATCTCGTTGAGAGCAACGAGGAGGTCTTCCGTCCGATTTTAGAAGTCGAGATACACGTATGATCTTGATTTTGCTATAAAAAACCCCAGCTAAACATAACTTGAAATTAGGGGAAAAGAGAGTCTCCATTCTAAATATCAGAGAGTATTTTGTTTTAGGTGTAAGAGCTTTGATTGAATTTAGGGGCCGACCCCTTATCTCCTTGTCGGAGCCGTTTAACAAAATTTGAGAGTTTAATATTGTTAAGTACATCATTTTGAGCATCTTTTCTTCTATACTGCTAATCAAAATATTTTGTCTTTACTAGATATAGGTGATCAAAGTATTAAACTTCTGACCCTTAAAAATCCCAAATTACGTAACACATGAGAAAGTCATTATATTGTATGGGTACATGACAGTAAGATAAACATTTTTGCTTTGATAACTTCTTACAAAATACCCCTCAGTAAATAGCTATAAATAAACGACTTTTGACCCCTCTGGGTCCCTCATTTCAGGGGCCAGCCCCTTTTTCTTGGTACTAAATAAAAGATCACTTAAAAATACTTACATTTTATTCAACAAGTGTTTAAAAAAATCGTTATCGTTGAGATATCTAAGAAAGAACGTTTAAGGGGCCGACCCCTTATCTCCTTATCGGGGCCGTTTAACGAAATTTAAAAATTGAGTATTGTTTAGTGCGTCATTTTGAGCATCTTTTCTTCTATACTGCTTATCAAAATTGTTTTCCTTAACCACATATAGGTGATAAAAAGTTTTGAACTTCCGTCCGATTTGTAGAAGGTGAAATGACTTTGCCTCTGATCTTCTTCAACGAAAATTTGATGGGTCATCCCCTTTTTCCTGGCATCAAATAAAGATCTTTGAAAATTAAACACATTTTGTTCTACAAGCTTTTAGAAATTCGTTACCTATCTTGGGCTATCTTTAAAAGAACATTTCAGAGGCCGACCCCTATCTCCATATCTGGGTCATTTTACAAAATTTTTATAATTGAATATTGTTTAGAACATCAATTTATGCATCTTTTCCTCTATATTGCTTTTCAAAATATTTGTCGTTTTTGAGATATGGGTGATCGCAGTTTTGGACTTCTGGTCCCTTAAACCCTTCAATTACATAACGCAGGACATTTTTTATAATCTAAGATAACATGTTTTCTTCTTTAACATATTACAAAATATTTCTTAGTAAAGTGCTATAAATGAAAGGCTTCAGAGCCCTTTTGGCCTCTAATTTTAGGAGCAAGCCCCTTTTTTGATATCAAATTAAAGATCTTTTAAAATGAAACACATTTTGTTTAACAAGTGCCTAGAAATTTGTTACCGTTTTTGAGCTATCTGGGAAAAAATGATTGAGTGGCGGACCCCTTATCTTCTTATTGGGGCCATATAACGAAATTTTAATGGTTGATTATTGATTAGGACATCATTCTTAGCATCTTTTTCTCTATATTGCTTTTCAAAATATTTGTCCTTTTTGATATATAAGTAATCAAAGTTTTGAACTTCTGGCCCCTTAAAACCCCTAATTACGAAATGATGGGAAAGCTTTTATTATGTATGGTTAAATAACTGCAAAATGAACATTTTTGCTACCATAACATATTCCAAAAAAATTTCTCAGGAAGGTGCTATTAAAGAAACACTTAAGATCCCTTTTGGCCCCTAATTTGAGGGAGCAGCCCCTATTCCTTGATATCAAACGAAAGCTCTTGTAAATATAAATTTTATTTGCTCTACAGTCATGTTTTATTAAAATATTTTCGAGAAAAGAGATAAACAAAGAAAACCAATTAAAATCACGACGTTTTTTTAACTCAATTTTCGAGTCCAGGCGAGCTTCGGCGCCTTTTACAGCAGACAATTATAAATACCTTTAGACACATCTACAATCTTTCCTTTACCATCCCTGAAATTTGAACTCTTTATCTTTTTTCGTTTAGGAGGAGATCTCAAGACAAGTAGACCCTCTGAAAATCGCTAAAACGTCAGTATCACAGGGGTGTGCAATTACAAAATTTGGCCACTAGCCTAGGGGCTAGTGGGAGTACCAAAGTTACTAGCCCAAGATTCAAAGTTACTAGCCAGACTATTTCGGACATGTCGACATTTCATTTTATAAAAAACCCTAAATTTTATGTACATAATGTTTTCTCCTGTATGATACTAGTATATAATTATTAATATACGAAATATTTATTACTTTCATGTTTTCTGCGGTAGACTACTTAAAAAATATTCAACTTCATTGATCTCTCACATTTTAGTTACAAAATTGGTTTGGGTACCGTTTATATAAGAAAACCCAAACATAACATTGTGAATGTGAACAGACTCTATAAAATCACTGCAACTATCTATGTGTGCATGTATTTTATCCTGTTTAATTTCCATGTACAAAATACAACTATGCAATTAATTACGTAATGTTAAGTTTTAATTAAAAATAATGGAAAATGCACAAATAATAATATGCAATATGATTTTTTTTTTTTAATTCACCAAGCAGGTCACTTTAAAATGTGTTCATGAGAATAGTTAGTGCAGAAATTTATAATATCCCTCTCTCTCTCTCTCTCTCTCTCTCTCTCTCTCTGTAAAAAAAATTACATTAAAAAAAGCCAATGAATACATATTAAACAATTAAACTGTTAAAGAAAAGGGAATCATTTTAACCATCATTTTCAAGATAAAATCGTAAAACAAACCACAATTAAGAAAAAAAAAAACGTTCGACTCTCGGGGACTGAACCCGGGTCGCCTGGGCACAAGTCCACCACTCTTTTTTTTTTTTTTTTTTTTTATCTTTTACAAGTCCACCACTCTAACGACTGAGCTACGCGGACTCTCGCTTCAAGACTTTGGAGCCTAAAATCTCGAGAATGCGTGGATCGATTTTAAAACGGATTTCATATTCTGAAGTTTTGAACGCGTCTCTATCGAATTCAAACATTATAAAAATTCAAAACAAAAAAGTTGAGAAATGACTTATTTTTGTTTTCTTCCGGTGACGACCGGAAGTGACGGCGGACGTTTGGATATGCAAAGGGCTATGCGGCAGACGACTCTCTATCATCCCTGAAAATTTGCAAGTTCTATCTTAAATACTTTTGAAGAAAAATCGTGAACAAGCAAAAACATAAAATTTTTAATATCGCGGGACCGGAAGTGACGACCAAGAAAACCTCGCGTAATTTTCTTACAAAATTAGTCATGAATAAGATTTTAAAGTTTCATCAAAATCGGCTGAAGCATTTTTGAGAAAACGTGACAGAAAAAAAAAAATAATAACTAGACGCGATTGCGATCTCGTTGCGAGCAAAGAGAGGTCTTCCGTTTGAATGCACCATAAAAAAGACTAAAGGGATAGTTGTTCTTTCCTACCATTTCTTAACACTGAGTCTAACATACAGCAAAACCAATACCTGATATCTAAAACGCTAAATGTAAAAGTCAAACCAATATTGTAAAATCCGTATTGTGACGTATTGCGATACTCGGACTACTCAATGTTTACGTCAGCTGCTTGCTAATCGGCCGGTCACTTCGCCGGTATCAAAGGCATGCCGCCGCAACAACAATGCATCAGGTTCCAACGGTGCAACTGCATTACAAATAGTTAAAAAGGTTACCGCTGGTCGAAAAACAACTATTTTTCTTATTTATACTAATATCTAAAATTATCCTTATGTTTGGAATGACTTTATTAATAGTATGGAGAGAGAGAGAGAGAGAGAGAGAGAGAGAGAGAGAGAGAGAGAGAATATTTTGCTTATTGTAATACACTTTATAATTAGTATCGATATCTTTCTGGGTTGACCCCTGAATTCAATCTAGATTAGAGAACCACGCACAAGCAAGGCTACAACTGAAGAAAAGTTTCAACGAATTGTTTAGATCCGTGTTTACTCTGATCGTGTTTTGTGTTTTTTCCTCTGGACTTTTGATCTTGAACACTGTTCGTTATCACTACATGTCATCGTAGAGACGGAGTTCAGACATGTACCGCTCATGACTTGACTGAGAGAGGAGAGAGAGAGAGAGAGAGAGAGAGAGAGAGAGAGAGAGAGATAAGGAAGTAAATGTACATTGACAATTCAAACATGTAAATAATCTGTAAACAACATTTGTAAATAAACGCATGTATACATGCATGGCTGTATCCACGTATATGGAGAAACATTAAACAACCCTCAGTTTAAAGTCATGTAGAATAATTGAAATATTGGTATTTTGGTAGGTGAACGGTTATTTCCTTCCCACAGTCGCTAAATGTTGTGTGCATACAGTCATTGAGATGGCAGCATTTCTTTGATGCCGGCAAAGCGACCCGGCGAGCTCTAATGCGGCCGTATTGCAAGGGTGCTTCGGCGGCATGACTTTGATGCCGGCGATGCTATGAGCATTTGAATTTAGATAGCTACTGACAGAATCAAGACTGTCACAAAACGGGAAATTGACGGTAGTTTGAAACGAGCTCTATATTTGTACTGAAAAAAGTCGCTATTAGTTTGATAATGATAAAAATAAAACGGAAAACATTTAAATCTATTATTTTAAAGATAAAATCGTTAACCAAAACACAATAAAGAAAGAAAAAACATTCGGCACTCGGGGACTGAACCCGGGTCGCCTGGGCACAAGTCCACCACTCTAACGACTGAGCTACGCGTACTCTCGCTTCAGGAATTTGGAGCCCAAAATCGCGAGAATGCATGGATCGATTTTAAAACAAATTTCATATTCGGAAGTTTTGAGGTCTTAATAAATTTACAACAAGTTTGGTTGATTGATGTCGTTTTTTTCAAACTTGTGATCAGGGACAATGTCCCACCGGCATCATCCCGTGTATCGTCTACCAGTGACAGCGATCAGCTTGTTACGATTTATTAGGGTCTCTCCCCTCAGACCACCTTGCGTGATGAAGATCCGCAAACTCAAAGAACTTCGATTCGCATCTCCCTAACAATTGTCACATCCGCTCAGCTATTCAAATGAACGTTACTTCAAAGATATTTCACAGCTTACAGTGGTCGTCACCAATAAAATTTGTTTCCTACGACAAAATATAAGGCAGTGTACCAACTTCACGCCTCTCATTCTTCTAATATGTTCCATAGATTCAACAAACTTTCACTTAAGAAACAATCTACTATTAGTAACATGCAGAACAACAATTATGAAACCAGAATGGATGACGATTTGGTCCCATCTAACCAGGAAGCCTTATTCGCTATCCCAGACCTTGATCTGACAATCACCCTTCCAGAGGGAAATGATAACTCCTCCACTATAATTTCTGAAGGACTGGGAGAAATCCGCCAAACCCTTCAAAATCGCCTGACCCTGGCAAAGAGAAAGGAAAGTCTGCGCTACGGCATCCAGACAGGAAGATTTCCGGCTTGGTTTTATACCCGGTCTCACTGTGCACTAAACTTGGACGGCGAAGGGAATGAGAAATTTGAAAAATTCTGGCGAGATCTGGCCGAATCCCAGAATAAACAAACAGCCCAGTTAGTCCTTGACTATGTGGAGGCCGAAATAAAAGCCAAGGAAATGGAGAGTAACCAAATCCGAAATCAGACTCTGCAAGCAGTAAGGCGCCAGTCTGTCGATTTTGAAAGTGAAAAGCGTCGCTTTGACGAAAACATTACCAAAATCAACCTAGAACAGATATCGGAAATCCAGGAATTTAGAAGCAGGCTAGCAACGGCAACCCAATCTAACTCCCAAACGCGGGACCAGTCTAAAAGACAACGCGGAAGACCTTTCCGTAGACCTGGACCTCGCAGACAACAATCTAGAGGGAGGCCATATTAACACTTATAATGTTCTTAACTGACCAACGGAATGTTCCAATTGAAATTTCTGGAAACAATTTACCCAAAATGAACAAAGCGTTTCTGTGACAATGTGATGCACAATTTACTCTGTGATTGGAATTGCTTAACCCTCATAATCAAGAACATGTAAAGTTTAATAACTAACTTTGTTAGTTAAAGCTTAAATTACTACTGTATTGCTTACAGGTCATGTGATACCAGAATATACCATTATACTTGCATTATTTGTTTTTTTTTGTTTTTAGTCATTATGATCCGATTGTTTACACAAAGTTGTGCTGTGGTTATTTAGGGGTATTAGCCTCATTTTCAAACGGGGCGTAGTTTGAAGCCACGTGTTGTCTTAACTGATATCTTCTCAAGGATTTTAACAAACCAGTTACTTTCCTCTACTACATCGACTAGTCGTTTAGTAGACGGAACTTCTGATTCTCATAAGTAACAAAGATCTACTTCACTTTTGGTTATTACTCATTAAAATGGCAAGACGTTTTAATAGACGGAACAAAGCCAGAAAAAACTATCGTAGATCTCAATCCAATTTAAAGGGTTTATAAAAGGCGAATGCATCAGATATACAAGAAATACCAGTGATCCTTGTATTCTATCTACAATTCTAACGGATTTCAAGACACACCTATCAAAGAGAGGTTACTATGATAAGGAAATAGATCCCATTATTCGTACAATGGAAAACACAAATAGAAAAAAGTACTTGGTGAAAACAGATCTGAAATGCAAACAACGGCAACCAAATGTCATGATAACCAAGTACAATCCACATTTTAAGGGTCTCAAAAAGCGCATCCTGAAATACTGGAATGTCCTTAAAATGATGAAATAAGCAAAGAACTATTTACCAAGGAGCCTATAATCGCCTACAGTAAACACAAAAATATCGGCGAAATGATAATTCAATCACGATTACAATAATGTGAAAATCATAATAGGTAGACCCCTGATAAGGCGGGCCTTAATAGTTAAAATCATAACTCTATTAAAAACCGCCGAAACACTCTATGCATCCATAATAACAATATCATTGTATAACGTGTACTCATAATGTGGTATAGAGTGTCGGGTCTTAATAAATTTACAAGTTTGGTTGATTGATGTCGTTTTTTTCAAACTTTCAAGCGTCTCTATCGAATAAAATCATTAAAAAAAATTCAAATCAAAAAAGTTGAAAAATGACTCTTTTGTTTTCTTCCGGTGATGACCGGAAGTGACGGCGGACGTTCGGATATGCAAAGGGCACTGCGGCAGGACACTTTCTACCATCCCTGAAAATTGGAAAGTTTTATCTTAAATACTTTTAGAGAAAAATCGTGAACAAGCAAAAACATAAAATCTTTAATATCTCGGGACAGAAAGTGACGATTAAAAAAATCTCGTGTAATTTTCTTACAAATTTTGTCGTAAATAAGATCTTAAAATTTTATTAAAATCGGCTGAAGCGTTTTTGAGAAAACGTGGGAGAAAAAAACCCAATAATAAAAGTAGAGGAAAAGAAACAAAGCAATAACAATAAGGTCTTCCGTTGGAAACGGAAGACCTTAATAATAATAAGAGAGGAAAAGAAACAAAGCAAACAAGAGGCCCATGGGCCACATCGCTCACCTGAGGAACAATAGGTATGATGAAATCAGCTTAAAGGAGTCATAATACAAACTATCTGGACAATGTAGTATAATACATGTAGATCCTGTATAAATGAAAATCCATTTTCCCCCCTGGATATTTTTATTTTTATTATCATTAGTCCCTTTTGTAACAGGATGATTTTATAGTCATAACACATGTTGAGCATTGCAGTTCTCAAAAAGATCCTAAACAATTGTTTATGTATGGGATATAAACCTACATCAAACTCTGAACCCCTTGTGAGGCCCAATAATCATCAAGGGGCCAAAGTCTAAACAATTTTAAAGAATCACCTGGCTGATTAGTTTCTGAGAAGATTTTTAAAGATTTACTCTATATATTCCTATGTAGAAATTCAATCCCCAATTGTGGCCCCACCCTACCCCGCTACCAGAGGATGCTTCCACACAAGTTTCAGCTTTCCATACTAATTAGTTTCTGAGAAGAAGATTTTTAAAGATTTACTCTATATATTCCTATTTAAAAATTTGACCCCCCCCCATTGTGGCCCCATCCCACCCCCGGGGGTCATGATTTTCACAACTTTGAATCTACACTACCTGAGGATGCTTCCACACAAGTTTCAGCTTTCCTGGCCAAATGGTTCTTGAGAAGAAGATTTTTGAAAATTTCTCAATTTTTTAAAATAAATTCTAATTATCTCCCCTTTGAAAAGTGCGTGATCCTTAATTTTCACAACTTTGAATCCCCTTTGCCTAAGGGTACTTTGTGCCAAGTTTGGTTAAAATTGGCCCAGTAGTTTTTGAGGAGATGTCAAAAATGTGAAAAGTTTACGGACAGACAGACAGACAGACGGACAGACGGACAGACAGACAGACAGACGGACGACAGACAAAATGTGATCAGAAAAGCTCACTTGAGCTTTCAGCTCAGGTGAGCTAAAAACCTAAGGTCTTCCGTTGGAAACGGAAGACCTTAATAAAAGGGAAAAAGAAACAAAGCAATAACAACAACGTCTTCCGTTGGAAACGGAATACTTTAATAATAGGGAAAAAGAAACAAAGCAATAACAATAAGGTCTTCCGTTATGTCCATGTATGAAAATCTATTCCTTTTGTGTTAGACATTGATCAGCGAGGAGTTATATATCGTGCTAGCACCTATCTGGTACATTGTAACAAGGGTCTTTCGACTTTGATTTTGAAACTCTCTCTCTCTCTCTCTCTCTCTCTCTCTCGTGAATTCAAAACATACGACATATGCACTGTCACAATGAACGCTGCATCTTTTTCAAAATAAAACTGGACCTCTTCCCTATTAAAGCTTTCAGCAAGAACCAGTTTACAACCTTATCATTAAGAGTTACGACTGCATAATTATAAAGAAGTTATCACACCATATAATGAAATGACCACATCATGTAAAGATCTGACCT
Organism: Magallana hongkongensis; assembly: GCA_016163765.1. Taxonomy (NCBI): domain Eukaryota; kingdom Metazoa; phylum Mollusca; class Bivalvia; order Ostreida; family Ostreidae; genus Magallana; species Magallana hongkongensis. Next base: position 8,718,065 of record WFKH01002636.1, on the reverse strand, counting down.
CATCATATAATGACTCAACAACGGCATATAATAAAATTGTCACATCATATAAAGGATTTACCATTGCGTGTAACGCTTTCACCACAATATATAAAGGTTTTACCACCATACATAATGATTATAACATACAATAACATGAAATTAGTACTGCATATAATGAACTTATCACCTAGTGTCAAGAAGTTGCACTGCATAAAAGGATTTTGCGACTGCACATGAAGAGTGTACCACATAACATAACGATTGAACAACAGTTCATTATGAGTTTATCTCTGTATAAATGAGTTTATCATATGATATAAAGATTTATTCATAGCATATAATGAATAAACCACTGCACATAATGATCTTACGACATAACGCAATGATATTACCACTTCATATAAAGATTTTACCCCTGAATATAATGATGTAATCACAGTTTATAATGATGTTAGCAGTGCATATCATGATGTTACCGCTGCATATAATGATATTATTATTGCGGATAAAAGATATACCAATTCACATAATATAAAATTGACCTTAAGGCAGCTATGGCGTTCCATAAACTTCCGTATCAGACGATTACAATGTTGCGCAAGAATAAATACACTTTAATAACATACTAGCAGTTTTGCCACGCGATATCTAAACCATATACGTTTGTCACTACTAATATTGTTTGTCGTGTCAGTTTAGTTAAATATTAAAATTAGATCATTCAACACACATAGGAAGAATATGAGATAAAGCGCTGGTTGTTTTGACCTTTAAAAAAGGTCATGTAATCTTGAAAGCGAAGAAATTGAAATAGTGTGAAACAAATAATTCTTTTTTTATTTCTTGGCGCCTTTATCGCTGCCATATAACGAGGTAGGTGGTTCTTACCTACAACGTACTTTCTAAGAAGTGTGCACACATTTAAGCTGCTAGAATTAACTGACGAGTCGGAGTACAAACTGAATCACAACATGCGTAGATTGTATAGAGACACACATTCAATTGTAAACATATGGCATGAAAAAAGTGACATAGACACACAACGGATGAAATAATAAATTACATGATAACAAATTCTTAAACGAATTAAAAAAAGCTCAAATAAATTAAAGTAGAAGAATGCCTGGGTGACACCCAAACTATAATTAAGTTATAAGTTTTGAACTATGGGTGCCATTCCCTGAGAAAAAATGAATTATAACATTTATGTGTTGATTTGACATAATAACAAACAACTTCTTCACTGAATCAAAAAGAGGGCTAATGCAAAAGCATCCTTAGTATACCCCTCGGTAAGAAAATTTAATAACTCAAGTATTTCATTATTGAAAATCAATCAAAAAGTTAAAACTGACCAGAAAAGAAGAAACTATAGTTGAAACCTAAACAAACTATGAAGTAAGTGTAAAATTCTCTGAAAAAATGATCCGCTAATGTTTGCTTTATTGACATACAGTGTATTATTACAGTATTCAATAATACCAGGTATTATCATAGACAACTGTTTTCTTCTATTAGCAAGTTGATTTCCTCGTCTAGCTCTTCAAACTCGTTTTCCAGGGCCCGTAACTCATGCAAAAGCCCGTAGCTCTGGCTGCTCTCACTAGATGTAAAGTGGACACTGGGCACAAATTGACAACCCCTATCTACAATAAGATTCCAGTCAATATACAAATATGGAAAATGCAAGAATCGTGTTCAAAAAAGTTTAAAATATTTTTTTTTCTATCATAACTTACATAATGGGCACAACTAACTAGCTAATTAACTAAAGCAAATCATTGTTTGACTAAAATGAAGTCTTTTCTTTTAGGTTCATATAACGATTTTTTTTTATATAATTAATCATACTGAAGATATTTTAAAGGTACTTTTTAAAGAACCTTCATATATTTGCATACCTTAAAAGTATAATTTACAGTAATTTAATTGTTATATGTAACTGTAACTGACTGTTATAGAAATAATAAGATTAAAGTCAATGGACAATCACAAACAGAAAGTTAATGAATTATCATTAGAATCATGATAGAAGACGATATGCTAAAATTACTTGTGCAAGTTATTTTATTCTGTCGAAATTCGAAGAAAAGGAACTACTTATCAGTTTCAATTTACAGAAATTATTGCATACGATGAAGACTAATATAACAACTCTAAGGTTTTAATTTTTTTTAAATTTTGACAAAATCTATAACACCGTCATGCAAAATCCTTACATTAACCTTCAAATTTTTCATGTAGTCTTTTCAATTTATAATAATCATGTTTTTGTTGATGGAAGTGGCCGATATTTTTCAAACAATAACCCTGTAAGTTATTAAACAGTTATAACTATATGTCATGACACTAAATGAGAGCCCCTTTGTGAGAATTTTCCACAAATTATGTATATACATACTTACATGTAAAACTAATGTTGGTTTCATTTTTTCTTAAATTGTGACGTTGCGTCTTAAAATTTACAGGTAGCGATAAAATGAATGACTATAACATCGCCTCTCAAAAAATTAAGAGTTGGAAAATGATAGTGATTCTGATGTTATGCAAAATTATTCTAAATAAGCTCCATATCCATCAACTTGGTTACTCTTGTTAAAATCGACCAAGAGTTCACTCTTGGAAGAAATAACAAGTTTTTTGGTATCTAGTGTAAATCAAAATATTCATGTTTTCACATTTGTCAGATTTAAATCATAAATTAATATAGAAATTTTCAATGAAAGCCATAAATAATTGTGGGAAAGGTCTTTTTAAACCATGCAACGGCAAGTAAGACAAAACAAAACCTTTGCTGTAAACAATTTAATAAGATATTTATGCCAATGTTGGCATAAACATTCTAGCCAAATAGTGTGGAGGACCATAAACAGTTTAATAAAACGGTTACTTTGTAATTGTAATGCAATAACATGGCTACCCTGCAGTGTACGAGAGCTGTTCGGAAATTATTGAGACATTTTCTCTTAATCCCCTTGGAAAAACGAACAATCATTAAACTTTCACCGAAAAGTAAACTAACGTGAAAATTTTGAAGTTGATGACATCACTTGTTCATTCCAGGTATAAGCTAACAAACTTGCCTACATCCATTAACCCGGAGCAACCACAAACTCATTGGAACGTCATTTTAACGTTTCTCCTTGCTCCTATGTTTTAAATACCTTACATACGAACGGAAAACATGAACTTTTTTTCATTTTTCATCTTTTCTTTTTATTTCAAAATTGCAACAGTTACATATTCTCTCCATTCTTGATTTTTGTGAAAAAATCGAGTTATTTCTTCCTAAAAGGCAACTTACTGTGAAACGTCTCTTACATATATTCAGTACACATCTCAGAACTGTTGAAATCGGTTTGTGTAAAAAGTATATGTACTTAATATTTAGTCCCTTTCTTTTAATTAAAGTTAAAAAATCAGCAAATCAACTCCGATTAAATGATTAGCTTTTGACCCCTTTCAATCGTATAGTTTTGTATAAGCAACTTCTTGACCAGAAAAGGTCTTCTTCCGAGATTCCCACCAATTTGATGTATTTTCACTGCGCCGCCTTGACGTCAAAATTCAATAAACCATCGCAGTCAGATTTCTGTTGCTTGGTACATATTTTTGTATTATCTCCGTATTTCAAATCGAACACTAGTGAAACTTCCACAAAAGTTAGTCACAATAAATAGCAAAATAAACATACATAATTTGATTTCTTTTATCATTAATTTTAGGTCTACCAACACTTAAAATAAAGTTGTTTAATTTTTTTAAACTCCGAGTTTGGGCCTGCGTCGGGTACCCCGACCACCGACTTGTTTATGGACCGTCGTAAACAAATTATTAATTATTTTGTAATTTTACTTTCCTCAATTATTTGTTTAGGTTTTTCATTTTTTATGCCAATTTTCATTTAAATTCGTCACTTAGAAAGGAAAATATTTGTGTTGTCTCAATAATTTCCAAACAACCCTTGTATTTTAAAATAACCAGTTGCAAAGAATTTACAATATTGATGTGTAAAACAGGAACCTGGCCAACTAATAAAACTGTCCTCTGGCTGTTATCAGGTAGAATTGTGCTACATGTAAAAATTGCCTAGCAGTTTCAGAAAATAGCAGAAGGTGTATTTCTGCAAAGTACTTCCCAACCAGGCTGAAAAGGGTAAGCAACCTACGCTGCTAGAAAACTAGATATAGAGACTGGAATCAATTCCACCCTATGGCAGTCTATGACTATGCTGGAAAAGTATCGTCTTTAGAAAGTCTCAACCATCCTGAGAAAAAGGTTACCTGTTAGACTAGCTTGCATGAATTCTATGGGGGTGTTGGCTTCCACTATTCCATCTGAGAGATCGCGCGGGGTAGAATCCTCGTGAAATTTGATACTGATTCCAAGTCGTTTCTGCTCTCCTTCTATCTCTGGAAAAAATTTAAAACATGGTTTGATGTCTTACCAAACGAAATTAATCATTTATCATTCTTTAGTTTATGCTTCAATGCAACGCATGAAACCCATGCGTAGCACTGTTTACCTAATTAAGCACAATGATAGATGTGGCACAAGAAGGCGAGTAGTAAAATAACAAGAGGCCCAGGGGCCACATCGCTCACCTGAGCAACAATAGCCTTAACTCTGATCAAATTATCATAACTGTTACAGTAACAAAATCAAAATATCTTGACAACTAAGTACGGTAGATCTTGCTAAAAAAAATTAAAATATCTGCCGATTTTTATCCACATATTTTTATGGTAAATACCAAGTCCCTTTTGTTGTATCTGTAAGAAGATTTTTCTCTATTCCTATATACCCCCCCCCACTTTGTGGCCCCCCATTGTGGCCCCACCCTATCCCAGGGGACCATAATTTAAACAAACCTGAATCTGCACTATCTGAGGATGCTTTCACTCAAATTGGAGCATTTTTGAGATTTTTTAAAAAAGATTTTCTCTATATATTCCTATGTAAAAATTCACCCCCCCCCCCATTGTGGCCCCACCCTACTTCCGGGGACCATGATTTGAACAAACTTGAATCTACACTACATTAGGATGCATCCATACAAGTTACAGCTTTCCTGGCCTAATACTTTTTGAGAACAAGATTTTTAAAGATTTTCTCTATATATTCCTATGTAAAAATTCATCCCCCCCCATTGGGGCCCCCATCCTACCCAGGGGAGCATGATTGAAACAAACTTGAATCTTCACTATCTGAGAATGCTTCCACTCTCAATTTGAGCTTTCCTGGCCTAATAGTTTTTGAGAAAAAGATTTTAAAAGATTTTCTCTATATATTCCTATGTAAAAATTCATCCCCCCATTGTGGCCCCACCCTACCCCCGGGGACCATGATTTGAACAAACTTGAATCTACACTACCTGAGGATGCTTCCATACAAGTTACAGCTTTTCTGGCCTAATAGTTTTTGAGAAGAAGATTTTTGAAAAATACCTACAATTTTTTAATAATTCTAAATTATCTCCCCTTTAAAGAGGGCATGACCCTTCATTTGAACAAACTTGAATCCCCTTCACCCAGTTATGCTTTGTGCCAAGTTTGGTTGAAATCTGCCCAGTGGTTCTGGAGAAGAAGATGAAAATGTGAAAAGTTTACAACACCAACACCGACGCCAACGCCGACAACGCCAACGACGACAGACAACGGACAAATTTTGATCAGAAAAGCTCACTTGAGCTTTCAGCTCAGGTGAGCTAAAAAACAATTTTTGTTAAAAAAAATTATACGAGAACTATTTTTAACCCTTTGAAAAATGCAAATATCTGAAAAACCACGACAATTAAAATATTTGCCATGAATTTACAACTCACTATTAGTGTTATAGCTTACTTTAGTATGTTTAAACATAGACTTTATTTATTTGACTATATAGAAATAATCAATAGAGTTTGAACACAAGATTAAATACTATACTTTTCCTTCATTAAAATTCTGCATGCTCACCATCCTGAAGTTGGAAAATTTTGTCAGAATTCTGGTGGAGTTCTTGAAGCATATGATCCAAATCCACAGATTTTTCTTCAGGCAACACTACATACAAGACAACGATATTATGAAACATTTTTGATGCAACATAATATATATAAATTACAAAATACTTACATAATTATGTATTTTTATCAAACTGTATTTCATTATAATTCTAAAGATCAACCAATGAATGCTAAACTAATTTACAAATATTTCAAAATAAATTTACCACTGGTAAAAATGATAATAGTCAATTCAGTTACTTTTCTGTTTATAAAGGCATGTCAAGCACATTGGTACATGTACTGTACATAAATTTATTGATGGAGGTAAAGGTCTTCAGCTAGTTTCTGGTAGAAAAAATCCTAACATTTTTTTTTTGATTCGATGAGACTTTTTTAGCAAGAAGTTCAACAATTTTTTTTTAGAAATAAATTTACTCTAATTAATTTATTAACTTGGTAGTAGTAGGTTGAGAAATGATATCACTGATTTTCTTCGTGCAAATAAAATTGCGTACTACAATAAAACTCTATTTACACTGTAAACACAGAGTTTCCAGTTGTATCAGAGAGCATAAAGCTGTTTCATCTATGCAACCCTAATACTACCAGAATGATAAGCGTACTTGTATCAAGGCGGTCTCTAGAACTGTGTCCTTCTGATACGGTGTCTGTTGCGACCTTTTTACTGGAGAGGTCAGGATCTGCTTTAACAAAACTTCCACTATTCTTTCCTCTTACTTTTAGGCACTTAATGATCTCCTGATAGTTCTTTCCTTCGATGTACAGCTCGTAAGGATAAACGTTCCTGCAACATTTTTACAGCTCAAAAGGGTAAATGTTTTTTACAATTAAGACAATAATATAAATGGTAAAAAAAAGCACCTCAGAGTCATGATGTTGTTAACATATTTTATACCAAAAAACTAAACTCTAACTAAAGAAAATTATATAAACTTTGTATGGATTAAAATGTAAAATAAATATGTATATTACTAACTATACCTAATTAATAATCATAGTTATTTTTTACGATTAATATCTTTTATAAGATGGAATGAACTATTTACATGTAACTATCTAAGTAGAAATATCTTATTATATTCAATTAACTGTTAAACAGTTTTGGTCTGTGATCAACTTGTTTGCTATTAAACAATATTATGTGACCCTTCATATGTTTTGCCATCTAGAACTGTTTGCCCTGTGTTACATATTTATATAGTACTGATAGAAAATTTGGCTTTGTGGTCTTGGTCTTTATAGAATAGTTTAAACTTAGATAATAAAGTTTAACCCTTTAAAAGAGAAAAACAAAATGAAAAAAGGGGTTAATCTTATCATAATTGGTTACTGTAAAACACAATATCGAGACCATACATGTATCAAGAGTTTCGACCTAAAATCAAATTTTTGAAAAGTGCTCTGGTCCAGCGATTTACCTATATAAAACACTTTTGGCCATGAAACCACTTTGTGATAGAACCCCTTCAGCCCCGCGACACACTTATGAAAGTTTACTTTTGCAATGAGGCATAATCACATGTATATAAATTATGATACATGTGGTAGATATTGGCCATATGAAATATTTATGATGGAAAACTTTGGCTCTGGAACTTGCCGATAAAAAAAAAACACTTTCAAATTGGCATATGAACTCATTTATCATAAAACACATTGCCCCAATGACTTTTTTTTTTAGAACACATTGGCTTTGCAATCCACCTATGATCGATGACTGGCCCTGAGACTGACATATTAAATGACAAAACATTTGGCCTTTGCCTCAGGCTCTCTTGGTCTGAAACTGACCTATGATAGAACAATTTGACCCTATGAATTACACACGATTCTAACATGTTTAAACATTTGGGCCCTGGGTTATTGAAAAGTTGTATTTTAGCCCTGTAACAAATTTGACGATAGAACACCTTTCTCCTGCAAACTAACCTATGATAGAACACTTTGGTTCTGAGACTTACTTACGAGAGCATACTTAAACCATGAGAAATATTTGTGATGGAAAACGATTGCTCTGGGACTTACTATGATAAAAGAATCTGGTTCAGAGCTAGTCTACCGGTAAGACATAATAATATAAAATACTTTGCCAAGCCATTTTTTTTATAATATACAACTTTGGCATGAAGATATACTTATGGTAACTTTCAACCTGTGACTAAATAAAAAACGTTTTGCTAAAATATTCCCTTGATATAAAAGAATCCAAACTTGAGTCTAGTCTTATTTACGATAAAACACTTTGGTTCTAGAGTTACTTATGATAGAAAAATTAGACCCTGGACTTTTTTTTAATGATAATTAAAACACTTTGTGTGGTTACTTATTAATAAACAAATTTACATGAATCCAGCAAATTGATTTTGTAATTATAAATATTTATCTGGCATTTTGTTTTGTTATAAAACAGTCTTTTATCCAGCATTTTGTTTTGGTTATGCAACGGTCTTTTATCCAGCAGTTTGTTTTTGTTATAAAACCTTTTTATACACGAATTTATTAAACAACATAAAAAACTTTCATCTAGCAATTTGTTTTAAAACACATTTATCCAGCAATTTGTTTTTGTAATGAAACACTTTTATCCATTTATTTGGTTTTGTAACAAAACCCTTTTTATCTAGCAATTTGATTTTGTTATGAAGTACACTTTTATCAAGCAATTTGGTTTTATTATGAAACACATTTATCTAGCAATTTGTTTTTGTTATAAAACCCTTTTATCCAACATTTCATTTTTGTTATAAAACACTTTAATGTAGCTATTTGTTTTTGTTATAAACTTCTTTTATCCAGCTTAATTAATGGTTTTTGTTATAGAACACTTTTATCAAGCAATTTGTTTTTGTTATAAAACCCTTTTACCTAGCAATTTGGTTTTTTTTAAATAAAACACTTTTATTTAGCAATTTGTTTTTGTTATTAAACACTTTTATCTAATTTATTTAATAACAAAAAACACTTCAGCTTGAATGAGTTTTGCTGTACATTCCCAATTAAATGTTAGGAAATAATATCCTTATAATAGAATATTTGTCCCTGTAACTTTATCATAATAGAGAGCTTTGGCTCTGTGACTTAGTAATGATTGGATATTTTTGTCTTGTATTTTAATTATGATAGGACTCTTTGACCATGTAACATAAAAATGATATGGCACTTTGGAACTTTAATTAACTTAATAGTCATTGATGAAACAAGTTGGCCCTTGGATTTACTTATTGTTAAACACTTACTTTTGATTAAACACTATTGCCCTTTGACTTACTTATGATAAAACACTTTGGCCCTGTGTCCACATTGCCCTTGAGCTGCACTGTCTGTGATTTCTCTGTATACTGAGGACCATTGCATGGTTTC
>WFKH01002636.1:8690145-8703713 GCA_016163765.1 Magallana hongkongensis | reverse complement strand
AAATTATACCACAAACTTTTACTGTATACAACAACAATCATCTGAAAAGGATTTAAATTCATATCCAAATTTTAAGTATCAGTTTAACTTTTTATGCCCATCAACAGGCATTATTTTCCAAGAACATAAATTCATTGATACATCTGACCAGAAAGCAAAAGTTTTGTATAAATATACATGCATGTATACCATGACAAAACTATAGCTTTTTCCCACATACCTGTACATTGATTGCAAATCTTTCCTCTTGACTTCTATTCAGTAGGGAATTATTCATTTCTAGGTCCTCAAATCTAAACATGTCTAAAACAAAGACATCATCTCTTGTTGCATCTTATTGCTCAACAGTACAACAATTTGCTCATGACACACTAATGCGCGGTATGATAATTTGTCTGCACCGCATTGTTGTGTCATAGGACCGACGACATCCAAAAATAAGCATTCAATGCTTATATTTATATTCATACTGATGTTTTTTTGTATAAAATATATGTGTATCGTCGCTGTAAAGCCATTATATACGCTCTCAGTCAGGAATATGAAACATACATGAAACAGCCATATTAACATGTTATTTAGTACGCTTCCGCGGCTAAAAATATAGTGCCAGAAACTTTGTAGAGAAAAATCTTTTTAATTAAGGAGTAGATATGATTTAATGATTATTTTTCAAAAGTACATTTCAAATTGGTTATGTAAGGTTGAACGTTTCATTTAATCTTACAAAAATAAATATACTCAAAACACGTGGTGACGTTTATATTTGTGCTCATGGCGCATGAATTAGCAAAGCGTATTCATAGGAAATTGAACGTCGCAGATTTCCAATGCAAACATAAGGGGAAATAGACACTGAATGTAAATATAAACATATAAATTAAACTTCTTTAGCAGTATTAAGTCTGAAGCATATAAATATGAAAATAGATATTAAGAAATAACCTAAATAAATAAAATTTCTGAAAACCAAAAATTGTGCACTTTAAATATTAAATATACATGTATGTTTAAAGTATATTGAATTATATGAATATGAATACCGTACTTGTTACAGATCATCAACCCTAAGCTTACCTATATTCTTCTCATCAGTATCACTGGAAGTGGTGGTCAGTGCAGTGTCCTCATATATGGACTGTTCTGCAGAACTTAAGTTTGGTACTCTTTCCTCCACAGAGTTACCTCTCTTTGTGAAATACTTCGTCCTACTTTCAGGGTTTTCCTTTGATCTCCTCATACTGTCTCTTTTCATTAGGGAGGTTGTTCTACTTTCTACACTTCTCTCTATGGAGTTCTTCATTCCCCTCCCTTTCTTTCCATCAGCTGTGGGCTGGCTGCTTCTTTTACGGCCCCTCTTGGCACCTTGAGTCTTCTTACACTCACACTTGCTTTCTCTGGTCATGCTGCTTGGTCTTCCACTTTCTTCTATAAGATTTAAAATTTCCCTCTTATGGACTTAATAATACACTGTCAAACATAGTAATTAACATGAACAGATGGACAATTTCTTTCTTCCATTCTTGCATGTAAGAAATAATGCAGTCATAAGCTTAGAAGTACAATGACAGATATGAAATCAACAATCCCCTGAAGAGTCAAGAACTTGATATAATGACAAGCATTATAAGTAATGTACAAGGCAAACAGAAGTGATATTTACTCAATTCACTGTCTAGCAAATTGATTTAAATTAATAGACTTATTAGGTGTCATAGTGAGTATAAAAGGTTGTAATAGGCTCAGTATACTGTCATGCTTCTACTAGCACTACCTAGTGGGTTAACCCTTTAGCTCAGTCGGTCAGTTGGTAGAGCGCTGGTTTTTAAACTAAAAGGTCCTGAGTTCGGGCCTACTAGTGGTCATTCCTCCTATTCTATTACATAGGTAATGACCTGACAACTGACAGAACAGGCTTTGATATTTTACCTTTGGTCTCTAAGTTCCTGAACTGCTTTAAGTTGCTTTCCTTGAACTGACATGCTGCTTCAAGTCTCTCATCTACAGTCAGAGGAATCAGAAGGTCTGCCTCTCTGATGGCCTCTGCCACAGTGTATTTCTTGTACACCTCCAGTCTCTGGGATTTCATCTGCAGTGAAAGTTTCCTTTTTTTCTTCCATTTCCTGGATGTACTCTGCATTAAAAAATTTAGGTAAATCTGTTTTCAAGATTCATATTGGATGATGGCAGACAAAATATTAAATGGATTTGACTAGATATCATAGTGACTACTTCAAAGGGTGTTGCTTTGCTTTGCTCTAATTTTACTTAATTTCGTTCAAGATCATTGCACATTTATCTAACAAGCATTCTGTGAATGTAGTATAAGACAGAGAGGACCAAGGGGAGAAAAAGGGGAGAAAAATTAGGTCTGCATAAGTAATTACATAGAGGTCTGCTTTGACCTTGTGGTTTGAAAACAGAAACTTCATTTAGAGACACTGCATACTTTTTACCCACAGCCATTGTCATTATTAAGGTCTTAAATTCTGCCAAGGAGAGATATAAAAAAAATCAGAAAGAGATTGCAGTCTCCTTACCAACTTGCTGTCTTTTGCATTGGTAAATTAAAGTCTGAGCAAAATTAAGCCAAGAGAGGAGAGAAATCATGATCCCAAACTGGATTTAAAAAATATGTTATGACCTTCACCTTTAAACTAGAAACTTAATTTTTTTCTTTTCCCTCACAGTTGCCAACTTGTTATCCAATAGGTTCTTTATATTTTACACCCTGATTTTCTCTACCTCCCACATTCCTGCATTTCTTCACTCTCTTTCTCTCTCTCTTCTCTCTCTCCTGTCTCTGACTCACTACCCTCTGTATCTCTATTTTTCTCTCTCTCTTTGACTTACTAGCCTTTCTCTCTCTCCTCTCTCTCTCTCCCTCTCTCTCTGTACACTGTACCAACACACTTAAGCCACCCCCCCTATATATTTCTCTCTCTGATTCAATAGCCTCCCCTTACTCCCTCTCTCTCTTTCTCTCTCTCTCTCTCTCACACACACTCCGAACATTGTCATTGGCTTGGTCCCACTTCAGGATCATTAACTGTAATTAAGTCCCCCTCTCTCTCTCTCTTTCTGTACCAACAGGCTTAAGCCCCCCCCCTTTGTTTTTCTCTCTCTCTGATTCAATAGCCTCTCTCTCTCTCTCTCTCTCTCTCTCTCTGACCTTGACAGGTGTGTTCTTCTGTTCATTCTGATATGTGTCCTCTTTGTGTCCATACAAAGTGATCCTAACGGCGGGGATCCAGGCATGACAATGATTCTTCCCCAGGTACTCAACATGGTACCTGTATGGGTTGCCATCTTTGTCCACCTCATAGTGGTAATGGTACTGAGGATCTACTGTCACCAGGGCTGGCCATCTAGAAGGTCAGACAGGTTTGCATGTGTTTATTAATTCGAACAGAATGGCCTATGTGATACATGTACTGTATACATACACATCCAGGAATTCAAACAAGTACATGTTATATAGCATATATAATAAGTTTATGATCGGAACCTCTTCATCACTATGTATGTAAAGACATAAACTGACGACATATGGAATCCTTCTCTATTATTACGCCTCTATACCCCCTATATTCCGGGTAGAACCATTCATACTGAGGCTGGTGAAGTATAATGTACCTACAATATCCTGTTGACTGGGCCCAGACCAGGGATCCAACAGGAAGGCAGGACATGACGTACTTAAAGCCAAGCTTCCTGGCCAGACGGTCATATGCTGTGTAGTCCTCCTCCGCTGCATCACAGCTACAAGAGAAAAATCAGTAATCAAAGTACCGAAAGTAATGACAAGTTCTAAGTTTAAGGGTCCTCCACACACCTGGGAAAAGTTCTGCATACAAACCCCAACTTCTAAATTTCTTAAAGATATGGATTTCTGGCAAGTGTTTGACTTGAAAATGACAGAAACAAATTCAATTTTTGGGGGAATTTAAAAAATCAATTTTTTGAATTGAACCACTATTCATGAAAATAAAGGTCCCTGCAGCATTCGAACTCGCAATCGGGACCTGTGGATTGGTAGATTGAAGATACACCCATTGCGCCAAAGAAAGAGACAATAAATTTTGGCGATATAAATTGTTTCACAATGCGTTCAAATCGCCATGTTGTGACGTACCGTCTGGCTAGAAATTAATGTACTTGGCCAGCATTAGTCTTAGACCAGTATATATATGGTTTACACTAGTTTTAATCATGCATATTCTCCTTGTCAAATATGTTGAGACATGCAGTGGTTACCTATTATATTCAGGGTCAGAGTTCATGTAACAGAACCAATCAACGTCATCATAGTGGGCTCCCTCACTGGCCGGGATCTTCCTCCATTTCTGACAGTTGACGTTGTCACACTGTATCCAGGTGAAATTCTCAACCTACAACAGATAACTGAGATTAAGGGTATGCATGTATAACTAAGTTGTCTGTCAATAACACTGGTCAATGCATGGATATCAGTTTACTCCTCACAAAAACGTGGTGCTTTGAAGATCAAAGAGAGAAAATAATTTTAAGCATGTCACGTTTCAGTGAAAATTATCAATGAAGATATCAAATGGTCAGTAATTAAGTTTTGAAAGTTTTCTTAAATATTGTGATTTATTCTTATGGAAGGGTGAGAACTAAATTTAATTCTCTTAAGAATAATAATTTGAAGGTTTTTACTTTTTTGAGGTCCAAAAATATCTACTGGACACAAAGGGATTGTGTCAGTGCTGCGTGTTAGAAAAATATTGCTATATTATTTATATTACATGTTAGAGTCCATTCCCGCACTATAATGTTATATCTGTAAAATGGCATCTTCCCAAATCAAGAGTTTCTGATCCGCTCCGCTCTACATAAACCCTTGACCGAATAGGCAGAGTTTGACGGGGCTAGAAACCTCGCACGCTGGTTGGTGTCATAAAAGTTTGCATGATCAAATAAGAAACGTTGTCTTAAGAATGATGTTAATTGTGCATTGATCAATATTAACCGGTGTCAAATAAATTTGAGACAGGCTAGTAAGTATTTGACTTACTGCTATCGGTTTTTAGTCCGAGTAAACCCATCTTTTCTACAAATTCGGTCACTATAAACAACTTGTTCATGGGAGCAGCCATATTGCTATAATGTTTCTGTTTAATACGCACTTTCTGATTGGTCGGAACAAGAGGTCACAAAAGTTCAAAAATGAGTTCTCTCACTAGCAATCTCATATGAGAGCGGTAGCGTATCAGAACGGCTGATTTTAATCAGATTGTCTCACTAGATGGCGCAATCTTAAACCCGCATATGTTTTGTCTGTTTGGTCAAGGGTTTATGTAGAGCGAGCGGATCAGAAACCCTTGGCTTGGGAAGATGGTAAAATGGGTTAATTTGGAGTTTGTAATAGTCAGGACTATATGCAAAATATACTGTAAACCAACTATTATTCGCGATGACTTTATTTCGCGATTTTACTTGAAATGAACTGGTTCGCGGCGACTAATTTTCGAGACCAAGCCTTATATCCACACCTGTTTATTTATTACAACTATATGGCAAGAAATATTCGCAACAATGAGGCTCTCGCGAACCTCGCAAAAATCTTGCATTCAAATAAAAGTTGGTTCAGAGTACCGGTACATGTACATATGGCCTATGTGTAGCCCAGTTCTAAGAGCTCCAAAAAAGAGCTAGTTTTTATAGGTCCTGGCAGTTTCAATTCTCGGTCCAGGTATAAGGTTTATATTTTCATTGTATATTTAAAATTACCTATTCCCCCTTACCTACTTTATTATAAAAGAGCAGAAAATTATATGCCATGCTAAAATAATCATACAATAAACACAACAAAACATCCTTTAAAAATTTGATATTGCTTTAAAAAAAATATTTATGGAAAACTTCATCACAAGATTGTAAATTATTTGTAAATTATCACATTGTAAATTAAAGTGGTTTGTAAGGCTGTCATAAATGCTTCAAAATACTTTTTTGTTTCATATCCTTTTTTCCTATCACGAGTCTTATATATATATATATACTTTCTTTCTTTATTTCAAACATAAAACCAAAACTAGGGGCTTGTGTAAAAAAAAAAAAATCGTTAAAAATGTGGGTTCCTCGGAGGAAAAAATTTTTAACGATGTTTTCTTTTTTACTTCACAAGCCCTTGTGATAAAACTATAAAAGAGAGAAACCTTTTGTTTTTGTTCCGTCAGGGAAGGACTTGAAAATGCTTCCGTTTTCACAGAAGATGACGAGCTGAACAGAGAATCCTGGCTATTCATCTTCAAAAGCTGAACTATAAGAACACATAGAGCAAAATTAGATGAAAATAACAGAGTTATTGCTTGAAACACCAAACGAAAGGAAAAGTCATAGCAGACGCCCTTTCACTTTGTATAACCTCTAAATTTTGATCACGCGCAATATAACAACATTTTACTAAAAAAACAAATCAAGTCGCAAAATGATTTAAAAATTATTATTATTGAGAAAATATGAGCTTAGAAAAATAAAATGAAATGCAAGCAATTTGTTTTTGAGACTTTCTTCATTCACACTCTTTGGTTATTTGTGCGCTTGAGAGGAGGCGATGAAAAGTGATAGTTTTAAGCGTCTAGATGATTAAGCAAACAATCGCCATTTTTCGTGTTTTTAGCAGGTGGTTGTTTTTATTTTGACGGTGTCTTACCTGTGTCGGTAGAATGTGTGTCACTCACCTGTAAGTACAAATACATTGTTTCTAAAATATAGAAAGTGAGTAAGAACTGTTGAGAATGTCAAGAGAGAGAGAAAGCGTGTACATCTTTTTAATGCACAATCCATCTGAGGCTGTGTTGTCAAACGGAATCTTTTACAGAGTTTGATATGATAGTATAAAATATCGTGGTTTTTATGCAAAGGGGTTTCATCCATTCGTTTGATTTTCGAAGTGGCCTCTTCTGTTTGAAGTGACATACTCTTTAAATCTAAAGTGAGGGCACTGCAGTAAACCCCATTAATTTTAAATTTTAAGCGATATGTAGTTATAATGGTTTTATTATTATTTTTAAAATAGATATTACTGAGATCAAGCAAACTATTTTTCATTAAAAAAGCAGCTTTAATGATAAAGGATAACTTTTTTAAAGATATGCAAAAGTATATGCAAATGTATATGTATATATGTGCTTTTATAAACATTTGCAGTTCTATAGTATATAATTATTGCATGCACAGTTCCAGAAAATTTTTCATGGGGAGGTCTGATTGATATTTATGTTTGCCAGGGGGGTCCGAAACCTGTTTTTGGTAGTTTTTAATTTACTATGTAAATTTGATGAGTTTGAATTTTCTGAGTGATACCCCCCCCCCCCCAAAAAAAAAAAAAAAAAAAAAAACAAAAGAAAAACCAAACTTCTCTTTAGCCATCTAGATCTTTGTGTGTATATGTACTGTAAACACAGTTGAGCAGAGTGCAGATTCGAAATGCAGTTTTAATTAGTTCAAACATGTTGAATTCTAGCAGCTCATTTGTCTTGTCAAAACACTGAAGGTCACACATTGTCAATTGATCTACATTACAGATGTATGATTTCAGATCTATATAGAGACATCCCTGTTTTATGTACTGTAACAAAATAGTATAAACAATGTCTTCAAAATTGATATCACAAAAACCCTAACAAGGTTTTCAAACTTGTTCAATCTCAGTAAAGCTATTGTTTTTCGATAATTTGAAGTCTATTTTGTCCCTATTTCAATTTGGATAGCTCTTCTATTAAGTTTTGAATCATATACATGTATGATGTAAATTAAATGATTTAGATTTAATAAAGAAAATATCATGAATTCCAAAAATAGGGCAAATCAGGGGCACATGAATTTTTGAAACTCTGTTTTTATTTTCAGATTAGTGATATAAAAATTAAGTGCAAATGATAATATTTGATTAAATCTTAATTCAATAAAGTATGTTAGTATTTTAAAGGATTTCTTCCCAGTATGTTTGCAGATTTAAAAAAAAAAATATTCATTTGATATTAAATTTGAACTACAAATTCAGGTACCCTACCACAAAATATAGATTATCTTGGGATAGCTGCTTAATATCCTCTTGCTGGTCTTAGGAATATATTTACTTGTTCCCTGTTTAGAGATTAAGATTCAGCTATTGTGACATCTCCTGACTATAGAGCACATATGTTTTAAAATTTTCAGCAACAAATCTAGCTTGACAGTTAATTTTGTATTTAATTAAACATTGAATTAAAATTCACATAAAATACACTCAGAGTGACATATATATAATGAATGTCAGTCATTTGAGCTGCCAAAGCAAATTAAATCTAAAAAATCTATTATTTTATGAGCTTATTTTGATAAACAAGTGGCAGATAATATATGGCATATTGCATAAATATTGCTTTTAAGGTGGAACAATTAATTTCAGCTTATGGTAGAATTAAAAAATTTTTTTAATTAGTAAATTGGATTTTGAATTTTATTTAGTACATGAAATGAATTTTGATAACTAGGACTTCTTAGGCAATTTCTATTTTTATTGAACTGGTAATTATAATTTTGATTTTTGATGAAATTCAGTTTAGTTTTAAAACCTTTATTTCCAGTTGCAAAATTGTGTTTTTTAAACCCAATTTTATTAATGAAGTTATATTAATGCTAGAAATTTAGCCAACTCTAAGTTTGTATGGGTTTTTCAATGTATAGGATGGTTGAAAGCCCAAATTCCCATTTTGAAAAAGAGGTATTTTTTTCACAACTGTATGTTAATTTTCCCTTAATCTCAATTCCTGTTCTCCCAAAATAGAAATGACCCATTTCTGGATATATGATAACTTGCCAAACATGTTCCTGTGTATAATGCATCAGAAATCTAAATGTGATGAGTTTTATTTGTATGATTGATTATGTATGTTGTACAAAAAACTTTGAAATATGATATATATCATTCTCAGATTTTGGTTCTGTCAAAAATTTATGTAATATAGAAAAAGTAAACACCAAGATAGCATTTTTTAAAATTTTCATTCCATTTATTAAGGTTAAGATTTAACAACAACAAAATTCAATCCATTTTATATTCAACAGATTTTGTAGCTAGATGTCCCAAATGTTGTAGATATGCTGCAGAAATACCAAATTTATTCAATTGGCATATAAATTCAATCTTAGTTCATACTTTGAATCTTCTTCCTTGTTTATGCGAATACTTTAGCTTAAAAATAAAAAGGTATTTTATTGCAGCTGACAAAATGACTGGATTGAGAAATTCACTACAACATTAAAACCATGCACAGTTTACATTAAAACCATGAACCTGTATCAAATTTAAAATGGCATACAAATCTGTTGACTCAAACAATCAGTTTGAAGTTTTAGAAAAATTACGTAACGTACGCCAAGATCACAAAATGTTTTTTACATGTCTGCATGGAGCATTGAAAAAAAAGTCATTTCATTGATATGTCTGCAGATGAAATTTACCCCGATAAAACAAAAATTAGAAAAATCAATGGTCCTTCAGTTCTTGGCCAGAGTTGCCTCTATTCATACCATTTGACCCCAATCTTGGTGTCTCCGGAGCTTTTCATCTGAAAATCGGATCTTGTTCTGTTAATCATAATGATGCCTGTCAATATGGGTGTGCGATATTGGCAGTGCCTTTGTTTTTTTTCGCTTGACGTAGCCCAGATAAGCTAATTTAAATGCACTTTGTTGACACATCGGCAATGGGTAGGAGTTTTTTTCATATCGACTCTGACACCCTTTACTGTTCGCTCAATTAGCTCCATTAAATCATGTGTATGGCATTGCGACTGCTGCACGAGTTTTTGTGTGATTTGTGAACATTCATCAGGGTAAATCTTTTACAGAAACTCTTCTTAGAAGCATTTCAAATTTGACAGCCTTGTTCAGTAATCCTAGAGGCAAATCTACACATCAACCTGTATATTAAAGTGGCAGAGGAAATGGGGTTTTCATTTAGTAATTCATTTTAACATGTGAAAAATTTGTGGATATATGTTAAAATTCTACAAAATTTGATGCTACACGTAAAAAAATGTGATTTCTGCTGATTTTCAGCTGGTTTAATTATGACCTTTGTGTACCAGAAAAATGAGGAATTCTGCCTAGTGAACATTTAGTGCATTAGTTCATCATACTGAGAATTATCATACTCTCGTTTAATTTAAAGAAACAAAGTGTTCTTTTGTGACAGAAGTGTTACACAGTTTGGATAACCTGTTGTGAGTTATTATTCTTGTTGATTAATTAAGACAATACAACACTGTTGATCATTCTATTTTTTTTAGAAGTTTAAACATGCCAAGTTTTCACTTTAAATTATTCAATTCAAAATTTTTACAAGCAATTTGATTGGACAGAACATTTGAATATTATTTCTGCATGTGGTGCAGTTGAAAACCATATTAACATGATGAATAGGACTTGTTTTGAAAACACCCAAAAGTAATATGGTTTAAAACCCCTCAAATCATTTAAAATAATTTAAATTGACTTTAATACATATTTGTATTGATCTCCCTGTATTGTTGTTTTGGTATTTATATTCCAGTCTTGTTATATTATTCCTCAACAATATATATTAATGTCATAATTTATCGCTCTCAGTGTATTGTTATTTGATTATTTTGAACTAAAAATCAAATATACTGATGTTAATTGCTGACTGTAGTTTTGACATTTATGTGGTCAATCAATTTTTAAGGTAACTGTTACATTAATGGAATCGTATTTATATTGTATTGACATATTATTCACAGTAATAAGAGGGCTTACATATCAAATGAAAGGTAATCATCTCTTGATTAAAAAGTAATTATGAACAGAAATTGGTTACTGGCTATATAGAGTTTGGCCCAGCTAGGATAAAACCAGTAGCGTTGCAATGAAGTAAAAAAAAAAAAAAGCAAAAAAGACCTATTTTCATGAATTTTTCATAATGCTTGGAAGGGAAGCAATTTATATTCATATGTAAAGCTATTTTAATGAGGTGAATACCATTTACACATTACGTTAGTATCCTGACAGTGTAATACGTTAGTCTTGGACATGTATGACATGTAAATTTATTCAAATTAACCTGAGGAAAATGTGTCGAATCCCTCACCTTCTTGTGTTACCTGTCAACATGATGCATTCACAGCTTACCGGAATAAATCAGCTGTTGTCACTTCAATTTAACATTACCTTCTTTTTTTTTTTGTTCTAAACTTTTGATGCATATTTATGTCCTTTCGTTTAACAGACAATTATAAGCGAGGCTCCTCGGCAAGGATATTCAGAAAACAATTTAATATTCACGTTTAGTAATCGGGGAGGGATTTTTAGCAGCCATTTATTTTTGGTCTGGAGTTGATGCAAGTGTTTTGTTGAGCTGTTTTTTTTTACTGTTGGACATTGTTTAGGTTGGTTCCCTTTTCTGGCATATTGTGCACTGTATACAGAGACATCAAGGTGGTGAAATTAGAACCACGGCTGTTTAAGTCGGCTGTTTAAGTCGGTGCAACTGTGGTCAAATGGAGTGTAAATCAATTAGTTTAAGGCAGGTTGCACAGATATATATATACAGGTATTTTGTCCAGGTGAGAACCACGGCTGTTTAAGTCGGTGCAACTGTGGTCAAATGGAGACTAAATCAATTATTTTAAGGCAGGTTGCACAGATATATATATACACAGGTATTTTGTCCAGGTGAATTAAAAAACAGGTGCCCGATAACTATTTGGAAAAGTCAAAGTCACAGTTTCTTCTCTTTGGAAATTTTAATGCAAAATAATCACTACATTTTTTGTTGTGTCACAGATGTTCAGTGATTATATTATAACATGAAGCTTAATCATGTTAATTACAGTTTTAATGTTAATTACAGTTTTAATGTTAATTGGTTTTGTTCCTTGTAACAATCAGCTCTGTAGTGAAAAGTCTGGTGTCAGTGGCCGGATTGTTATTATTTTAACTATATACATGACGTACAATGTTGGAGTTGGAAAGGGTTAAAAATCAAATGGATATTGAGTAAAATCTTGAAATATTCAGCAATCTTTTGGCTTAAGTCAAAAGAGAAATACTTTCCTTCTTGTGTAATTCTTGTAATGTAGAGTTTAAAGTTTTTAATTCACTGCAGGTCTAAGGATGTGACGTCATGAGTCTGTCGGAGAGCCCATAGCCATGGAACTTGTGGTTGCCATAGCGATAGGAATACTGTCCACCATCTTTTTAGCATCAGTGGTCGCGCTCGTATTTGTTTGTCGACAGAAGTGTAAGAAGGAGACGGACCTGATCTCTCAACAACACAGTGAAACGAGGTATTTGTGGAGCGGATATGGTGTAGCTTATAGACTCTTTGTATGTGGGTGTGTTTGTGTGTTGGTGTGTCATCCATCTTGATTTTTCACACCTCTTTTTCCCCATTATACTAAGAATTGATGTGTGAAACTAGATAGGTACCTTCTGGGTTGTTATAAATTTAAGATACAGATACTTTTCACTTAATTTGGTCTTAAAATTTAATTTTGGTCTGAAGCATTTCTCTTTGCTGCCTTATTAGGAGTCCTAATAGGAGTCAGTTGTGGGAATTATATTCTTCTTTTAAAATATATATTAACAAATGCTAAAATGATAAATTTGAACATGGGAGGAAGGAATATCTGACCAGAAATCTTAATAAAAATGATATAGAAATAATGAATTGGCCTAAAAAGTTTTTTTCTGCAATAGTTTGTTACAGTTTTAAAAGAAATGATAAATTGGCCTAAAAAAATATATATTTTAAAGTTTTTTTCTGCAATTTTTTGTTACAGTTTAGAAAAAAAAAGAAATACACATTCCTATTTCTAAAACAATATATTCCTGTCATACTTTGATATCAAATTTTAGGCTCAAAGTTTCAATTTACTTCTGGCTTTTAGACATTAGGCTCTAAGTTTCAAATCAGACTTGGCTCTCACTGTAAACATATTATATTTTTACAATATTTAGCGGAAATTGATTTTTCAACAAATTAGTGCAGATTTGATTTAGCACATTTCTGAATTATCTTATTTTATAATACTTGTATGCATTACAAAAAGTTATTTACTTGATTTGGCAGAAGCAGCTTTTCTCCAAAAACTCTAATTAAAATAGAATACACAGCCAACTGTAATATGTTTTAGGTATAAGGCTGTAAGTTTCCGTTCATTCTATGCTTTCAGATATTATATAGTTTCCTGTGTTTCTTGGCTTTTGGATGTTAATTAAGCCCTAAATTTTACTCTTGGGTCTCAGATTTTATGCTTTTAGTTGCCATTAATTTGTGGATTTTAAATATTAGGCTGTCAGTTTCTAGTAATTGTTGGTTCTCGGGAGCCTAAAAATTTCCACTCACTCTTGGCTTTATTTTTGCAGCAGACCGGATGTCCAGCTGATAGAGGAAGACTCACAGCGACCTGGATCTGCCGGGGTGGAGCTGGAAGATGTCCAGATCAGCGATCCAAAACTGGATCAGATCCTGAAGGATGAGAACTGGGTGGATGATGTTACGTAAGTGTATAACAGATTTATATAACTACACA
>WFKH01002636.1:8640234-8650666 GCA_016163765.1 Magallana hongkongensis | reverse complement strand
ATATTCAACATACCTAGGCCGTCGCGCCAACACATGGAGGTGATTTTATGACTAATGTGTGTGTTTATTGGTTTTATGGTTTAAAAATCGTATGCACGTAAATTAAATGCCTTTGCTGATAAACTTAAACATCCTAATTTTATATGTTATCTTTTCATCCTATGCAATTTGTAGAAAATGCCTATTTTATTTTTTAAAACGGTGTATTATCAACGTTTTTAAGGTTTTCAGCTTTCATTCTCATGATCATTTCATATGATACACCGGTCATTTTCGACACAAGATTGATGAAGTCATCGATGGCTATTAAACATGAAGATTGATCATATCGCAACCAAAGAAGTAATCATGCAATGTGTAAAAAATATTTTGAACCATTGTAATTATTCATAAAATGGCACATTTAATATTATAATTCTCAAAGTATTTAGAGAAATTTATTCGAAAAATTTTGATTGAGAGTTTATCTCCTTGGAGTACATTCTGTAGATGGTATACTAGGTCTGAAATGGTAACTTAGATAAACTCTGCTGACCACTTTGATATTGCAACGATAAATTTCAAATACAATAAAGATGCTCAATTTTATTCACAATAATTGAGTTATCAGATAAAATAACTTTTAACAAATTTTCTGTTGAACAAACATAAAGTTCATTAAACAGTGTTGTGAGCAACACATTTGAATGCATCGACCCCTTTTCCAAAACAACCAGTGCAAGACTCATGAAACCATCTATTACATCCTTGGTCAGAGCATTTTACCCAGTCTTTGTCGTCAGACTCATCATCAAAGTAATATCCATGACAATAGTTACAAAAATCTGTTTCCTTTTCCTCCTCTGCTTCTGCGTTTTCCTTCCTGTTTTTCTTTTTCAGCTTCTCTGATTTCCCGTCCTTTTTGTTCAGTTTCTTTATGACTCGCAATTTCTTCCGATTTTCCTTCTCAATTCTCTTTTGCTCTTTTTCGCTTTCTTTGTCCTCGATTTCCTTGATTACTTCATCTGCTGTTAGACAACGTGCTGATGTAATTTTTCGAGATTTTTTGTTAGTAGGTAACTTTCTCTCCTTTTCAAATGAGGGGGCCTTTAGAAGACTAGAAAGAACATCGCCTGATGCACACGGAACTGTGCAATTAGCAGAAGTACACGTCAGATCTGATTCAGCTTCAATATCAACATCGGCAGATTCTTGATCAGATGCCCTATATCCTTTGGGTTTACAGTCGCCTTCTTGACTTGGTAAATGAGAAACTACGGATGGTCCAAACACCTCTTCAGGTATTATTGAGGGATTGAACGGGAAAATTCCTGTTGCACGAAAGGCGCTAGCAGCATTAAGCATCGTGCAAACTTTGTGATAGGCTGTCGTGAACAGTCCACAAAAGTCGTATCTTGTTACTATCCGCCCTGGATTTTCTTTCAAGAACTGCATGCAGACTTTGTTATGCTCTGTTTTTAGTGGTTTACACACGCACTTGTCCAGAGGCTGAAGTTCACTGGTTGTATGGGGTGGTAGAGAGAGAATCTCAATCTCGCTTTCCTTGGCCAGCTGAAGTATTTCCAAGCTGATATGAGATGAGTGTCCATCCATTATCAGTAGAACTGGTCGATGTGAAGGAAGATATTTCATAAAGTGGTATTTAAACCAGTGCTCAAAAAGCTCTCTGTCTATGAATGAAGACTCACTGGTAGCAAATAGTGCGCCTGGAGGGGCATTTGCAACCAAACCCCTGTTTAAGCGCTGTCCCTTGAAAATAATCGTGGGAGGATCGATGTATTACCCAGATGCACTGGCACAGATAACTGCCGTGACATTTTCTCCTCGATCTCCGCTGTGGATAGCTCGTGTGCCCCTCAGTCCTATGATCTTCGCAGGCGTGTGGACAGTGTTTATTCCAGTCTCATCAACATTGTAAATTTGAGACCCTTTGTCAAAAAACTTCAACTTGTTCATTGTATTCTCTTACAGTTGAAAGTAGGACGTCACGACGTGCTTATTTAACATCATACCCCGTGCTGCTGAGAGTCCCTCGGGTTTTCTAATTGCAAGTTGTGGATGAATTTTGGGAGATATAAATGTGTGAAAAATCCTAAAGATCAATTTTTTTTTCAAGTTTTTTGAAGTTTTAGAATTAAGCCTACACATTATTATTACTAAGTTGGTAAAGCGTTCAACAGAATGTCGTCATATAACATTAAACGTGTTTGCCAAGTAGAAATGTAGTGTTTATTCAAATGTCATTAAATTAATATCGTGAATTGATAAACATCTAAAAACAGACGAAAAACATTATATGAAGGTCGACCTTCCTATACAAGTCTTTTTGTGAATTGTTTGGTAGTTTTCAGAAAAATAACAAAATTTAAAGTTGATAAAGTCTTTAACCTCTTCTAAGCAATTAGGATTGCGTATTAACTTACCTCTGTACTCATCAGAGGAGGATGCTGTCTCGTTTTGTAAAATTGCACGCTTGATGAATTCGCTTGAAAAGGACGCGCGGGGAGGTAACTTTGATCGCTGAAGGGTTTCCATCGACGGGCGATAACTTGCATTTTATTTATATAGAGAAAACGTTTATGTGTCCCACTTGCCCCAGTGTCCCATTTACCCCAATTTCCCCTACAATAAATTTATTAATTTGTTAAAAGAAAGACGTAAATCTTGATGATTCATGCGGGTTTTGAAGGTAGCGATCATTGCAAAAAGAAAAGAAATATATATAATTATACATAACGCATATATACATAACGCGGATTATGTATTTTTTCTGCAATGTTGCCACCGTCATATCCCGCATGAATCACCATAAAGAAAGCATTTTGTTGTTAAAATATTACTCTTACTTCGCACCATACTGAAATTTAACTGAATTTCAAAATGGTTCATGCTATAGAAATTACAGTTTTGCTTTCAGGAATGGCAGTTTGGTCGCTGTTTTTTATTTGCGATAGTGTAAGTATAAGTGTATTTACTTCGCTAAGTAAAGGTGTGGTCACACGATGCGATTTTACATCCGATTTTCAGTAGTAAGGAATACATAGTGGAAAAGTGAGACTGAGATCAGAAGCGAGCTCGTCTAAGTTTTATAGCCCCTGGAGCCAGGCCCCGGGACCTTAAAAGTTAGAGGACCTTACTTTTGAGCTCAATCTCCCTTTTCCTCTTTATGTTCCTTTAGTAAAAGTAAGATACAGTGCAAAGTGAGACTGAGATCAACAGTAAGCTCGTCCAACTTATATGGCCCCGAGGCCATAAAAGTTAGCCAACACTTTTAGAAAAGGAATATATGGTGCAAAGTGAGACTGCGATCAAAACTAAGCTCATCTAACTTTCATGGCCCCGGGGCCAAATTTTCAATCGACTTTCAGACTTTGCTTTCTACTTTCGATTTAAGGGGGATGTGCGGCCATCTTGTACATTTGAGGATAACGCAGCACAGTTAAGGCGGCCAATAAAAATATCGGCGAATTTTTATAATGAAAACACGTATACTTTAGTTCATCGGACATGTCCTTTTTAAAATCAATAACAGTCGCTCAAATGCAATATATTTCTGAAATATATACATAACAGTACAATATTTTATGTTCATAGTGGTCACGTGATATGGCAGTCGCATGGTACAAGCAGATGTATTTGTGGTTTTGAGGTCATTTTAAAATGTGAATATTGCAAGGGCATAATCATGTCAAAATTCACAACTGAATTGTAAAATAACTTGATGTTATATAGTAGATTTTAAAAAATGCTGTGAACTTTGTAAGATAATATTATTTGTTAGAAAAAACCATAATTTATAATGCATATGTTGAAAAATTTTGAAGGTCACAGTGTTAATTTCATTAAAAAATAATTAATTTGTGAGATTTCACAAGGATCTTAGAAGTTTTTAAATTACATAGCATATTTCAAATTTACATGTAAAAGTTTGTCATGATCAAATAAGTGTATGCCCTTGCAATAAAGTGATTTATTTAGGCACCCAGCTTTAAAATATACGATATTTTATACAAAACCGAGGTTGCCTCTAAATACGATGCATAATTATAACAAATTGAAAATAAGACTATGTAGGTAGCATTCTACTAATAATAATGTTAAACAAAATATTCATTTATAATTTTCCGTTAATCTATGGAATTTATTTTTCATCGCTAAAAAACCGCATGATAGCCTTCAATGATTTAACTTAATGCGTCATTTTGAAGCATATGACGTCATATTTTGTAGTACAGCGAGAACGACCTCTCGCTTATTTTTCAGTGTGTACTATATAACAGACATCGAAATTGTAAGTAATAGCATTTGTTGTTCTTAATTAAAAGAATAGTATAAATTAATTTTGCTAATAAATAAATTAATTAGTACTTTCGAGGTTTGTAATATTCTGTGATGTCATAATGCACATTTCCCGTACTTTTTGTCTGAACGGAATTTATTGACAGCCTTAACTGTGCTGCGAAGAATTAAAATGTAAACATTTCTTGAATTAGCTTGTTTCTGCCCGAAACTGGCCAAAACAGTTGCCAAAAGATACAAAAGCAATAAATATGAAGTCCTTCATGTCATTTTGTTTGAAAAGTATGCATACAAGAACAAGACAACGCCTTTTTAATCTCAGTCTTAGAACAACTGTCGAACTGCGCAGCTACAGACTTATTTTGAAGATTTAAAAGTCTGAAAAAATATAAAGGGGGTTAATTTGTGTCCTCTCTACAACCATTTGTTGAGAAAAAGGTCTAAGCTTGCTTATTTAAGTTGTAACTTTGTCTCAAAGTAGGGTACCCTATTCTTAAAATGGGCCTCAAAAACCACAAGATATATTTGTCTGCGTCTATGGAAGTATATTGAAGTTATATTTTCATTGAAATATAATGTATACTTTTTTAATTTAAGACTATCACTTTTTTGGACCCCTCTACCATTTTCTAAAAAGAATTTACTTTAATTTATACTTACAGAACTGAAAAAATCCCCATAAAACAAACATGGGACAGGTATAGAGATGTATATCAAATTCAAAACGGATTGTTTTGAATTTACATTTATTTTTTTTCTATGAAAATATAACGTCAATGTGTCACCATAGACACAGGAGTTCTAAGTATAGACTGGATTTTTTTTTGTTCTAAAAATAGATCCAATGCCGACTGATAAAAATAGAGTACCCTAATTTGAGGCAAAGTTACAACATAAATGTGCAAGATTCAATAAACCCCCTTCATATTTTTTCAGATTTTTAAATCTTCAAAATAAGTCTGTAGCTGCGCAGTTCGATAGCTGTTCTAAGAGATTCTGAAAAAGGCATTGCCCTGTTCTTGTATGCATACTTTTCAAACAAAATGACATGTAGGACTCCATTTTATTGCTTTTGTATCTTTTGGTAACAGTTTTGGCCAGTTTCGGGCAGAAACAAGCCAGTTAAAAAAATGTTTACATTGGCCGCACATCGCACGGTACGATTTTAGTCGAAAGCACATCGGATGGGAAAATCGGATGGAAAATTGCATCTTGTGACCGCACCATAAGTTTACTTTACCACCCCTCCCCCGCCCCCAACAACCAAAACCCCCCCCCCCCTCCAATATAAAAAATATATATCGAGAAACTGGTGTCTTGTGTTCGTTACGTTCGGTAAATGGTTAATACATGTACGTAGTTCATACCAGACATTGTTATTATTTATAAAAAAAAATCAAACATTACTGAAAATTTTTTTTGTATCAGCTTTATCTTTTTCAGGAAAGTTAAAGGGACTTAGACACGTTTTTAGATCAAAATTTTATTTTCTATTTTTTACGTATAAAATGGTTTAATTGCACATTTTGAATCATTGACCAAAATTTGAATGTTAGAAGTCAAGTTATAAGAGAGATACAGAGGTAAGAATTCATTGTTATGTAAACAAAGCTCGAGTCTTATATTTGTTTACAAATAATGTAAAGTATGAAATTACCATTTCTTTGACAAAATGACTCGTGGAAAAGAAGGTAAACTGATTCAATGTGTTCATAAATAATATTATTAACAGAGGAAAGCAACATTTTATTGAAAGTTATACCAATAAAACACATATGTAAACAATAACAAGGCTCGAGCTTTGTTTACAAAACAAAGAATTTTAAACTCTTTATCTTGCTTGTAACTCAATATTTGACTTTCAAATTTTGACAAAGCATTAAAAATACCCATATTAACCATTCTAAACATTAAAAATGGAAAAATAAAATTTAAAATTTTGAGCTCAAATCGTGTCCAAGTCCCTTTAATGGGGGTTTGTTGTTGTATTCTAATTGATAAAACTCCTTCTTCTACCACTAAATATATCTTATCAATATCTGATTACATCAGCTGTACAGTAGTGGCATGAAAAAAATTCAGAATTGGGTCACAATGTACACAAAACAACAAAATAATCATGAAAAATGTAGAACAATGTAAATTAAATATCCTTCACGACGACCACATACCCGTGCGTTTGTCACAACATGACTTTAGCGTAATATTAAAGGAACACAATAATAAAGTTGAAGTATTGTATTTCGTTGAATGGCCAAATTAAAAACAGAAGTAATGAAAATATCCTCGCTTTCTTACTATTCACCCGTACTATTCACACTAGTTTTGTTACTCGGAACTGTCCAGAGTTAAAAGACTTAGTTATTTCTTTGATGACGGAAAGTCCAGTACATCTCAATCACGTCCGGGAATCTCCACGGCAGAACTCAAACTGACCCTTTCACACAACGCACACCTTTCACTCAAACCTACAATTAACACAATTAAGGAGTCATAACACTCTCACACCGGTGACTCTTTGATGGGAGGAATGACACTAATCTTAAGTGCAAGCAACACCTATACCCTTTAGCTTTGTCCCCGGCCCTCGGGGGATTTGAAGTAAATGTTTTCAATAAACAAAGAATTAGAATTAGAGAAAAAAAAGTTTACATTGGAAATTGAGATTTTCATTAAATTTTACAATGTGACACGTTCACCGTGCGCTCACAGTGCGTTCACCGTACCTTCACTATGCGTTTACTTGCGCTCTCCGCTCCACTCCGTTCGCGCTCACCGTTCACCGTGCGTCACCATGGGCTCACCTTGCGTTCACAAAGCGTTTACCTAGCGCTAACCGTTCGTCAAGCGTACACTTATCGTTCAGTTCCTGTTCATTCATTTTCATTCGGAATTATAAAGTGAAAGAATCGGTCTTTGCGAGTCGCGACAAAATGCGGAAAGAACGCAAGCGCAAAGGTGGAAAGAACCAGAAACGTCATTTTGAACAGAATTTAATTCGTAGAATTTAAAGCACACATTTTTGAGCGAGTCCGTAAATATGCAAAAATGGTTTTTTTTTAATGACTTCAAGAATACCGTTGTATTTTTTATAACAGTGTAAATTAACAGTGAATGACTTACTGCTGAACTTCGCGATTAATGCACTTTATTATCAACATCTACTTGTCTCTATGATATTTTTTCCATAGTGCTCAGTTGTTGAAACAGGAAATGAATAAAATGTTAACCTTACGTATAATTCATATCAAATGCAATTCACTTGTACTATTCATATGTACACTGTAAATGTACAGGAGGTCAGACAGTACTGTGTAACACTAAAGCTGAACACCGCTCGTAAATAGGCACCATCACACAGGTACCTGGTATATAACCCTTCGATTTCGTTACACCCGAGTGCACACCTGAAAATCGCGGCCGACGTGTAGTATTCCTTTAGAGGTCTTTGGATTTTATGCATTTACTTCTTATTCTATGTGCATATTCTGTTTGTAAATAATGCATTGACCAATTTATATGATGTTAGTATTCTCCTGGCTTGCGTAAAATTTGATGATTTCATCGCGACCGAGTAACACGGCGAGGCAAGATGTACGTCCACACAGGTGAGACCTCTACAGCGAAGTACTTTGAACTGTTTAGAGGTCTGCCCCTTATATAAGGGTTGTAGGGACAGCAGTGATGAAAGAGAAATATGGCGGACAGTGCCTATTTACGAGCGGTGTTCAGCTTTAATGTATCAAAGGAACACTTGTATATAACAAAAGGCTTGACCTATAGGTCCAGTATAGGTTTCTGTCTTTACAAAAAGAATGTTGATTTCCGTTCCACTTCTTGAATTTAGGCCATACACAGTAAACTCTTAGGTTCTAGTTCTCATAATGTATAGTGATTAAAAAAAGTTTCACAGTCGTTGTCCGAGCGGTATAAGTTATGAACGTTTTTTAAATTTTGTTTTCAGTTTACGTTCAATAATACGATACATGTTCTTTATTTAAACAATAAAATGCTTTCTTTGGTGCATGATTCATTCGGAATATGAAGGTAGCGACATTGCAGAAAAAATACATAACCCGCGTTAGCGTTTTTTTGCATTTTTGGCTTAAAATGTCACCAATGCACACGTTCTTTGCAAAGAACGAACTGCATCTACTTTGCAGTACATCTCCCACAAGTGTACCATTTTCTTTAGATGTTCTGGAAGGGCAAACCCAACAGTGTTTGCTCGCCATGATTTTTTACGTGGCACCTAGCTGTCTCGAAAAACACAGAGTGAATGATTCTTGTCCTCAAACAAAACATAGTTCCGGTTGATTGCTTTTACATGTAGTGAAGTATATACTTTTTCCATCGATATCTTTAATTCAAAGAGCAAATGAGCATTTAAGGAAAAAGATCGAAGTTTAATATACAAAATGCACAATTCTGCATTAAAAAATAAAAATAAAACGGTGTTTATAAATGCCGTTAATTTAAAAAAAAAAGAAGTATGCCCACAAACTGAATCGAACAAGGGCACAAACAACATCATATGTGACATAGCCAGCTCTTTAACCAACTGAGCTATCCAGAACTTATACATTTAAATGTAAATATAGATCATTATGATAGAAATCAGTTTCCGAAATGGTTGTCGGTTTTTTGCAAAATTCGATACCAGGGCAGGGGTGCCCCTATGAAAATTCTATCCTAATATTTTATTCCTATGAACAAAACCTATCAAAATATTGAAGATTTTTAAGGGGCAGGCCGGTCCTGAAGGATATCTTGGCCAAAAACCATGCACAAATATACAATTTTACTGAGAAAATACTGTTTTAGCCAACTTTTAAGATTAATAATAAAAATGCAAGAGCAATATAATAGGTTCTAAAAGCAATTTCGAAAAATTTAGAGATATGTACAATAGAAAATAACAAAAAACTTTGATTTTCAAAAGTGATTTTTTCCGGGAAATCGTTCTCCCCTATTGGTCAATTCTTTTTGTTATTTACAAAACGATATAAAACAAGGACAATCTTATATTCAGGCTGATAACAATACATACATGTAGTTTTTTGTTATTTTTTTCCTGATAACCGACGAAATACAATGTAAGGATAACTCCCGAGGCATTCCGAATAAATCGTTCATCTTGCGTTCACAAAGCGTTCACATGTCGTTCACCGTGCGTTCACCATTCACTTTGCGCTCAAGTTTGCGCTCTGCAGAGTGCGCTCACCGTTCGCTCAGCGTACGCTCACCGTTCACTCACCGTTCAAGTGGGAAAATAGAACGTTTCATGGACTGTATTTTAACAAAAAACCTAATGCTACCTTTTAAAATCAGTAACTTGTTATAAAGCGAATTTAAAAAAGCGCTGTATCACATTTCCAAAAGGCTTATGGATTATATCTCTCACTCAAGTGACAACTTCTAACTTTAAAATAAGTAGCACTACTTCTTATTTAACGCGAGGAATTAATATCCACGTTAAATCGCGGGAAGCAACCCCAGCGGATTTTATAATCTAGCTGTTGTATTTTCAGACAGCTTTGAACTATATGAAATCATAACAGAAGTTTTTATATTCTCGCTATGTGATATAAAATAGCAGAATCGCAGAATTAAGTACTCGCGTAAAATAAGAAAGAACTGTGAACGCTAACGCCCGTTTCCTGCCTACATTTAACATCCAAATATTTCGGAATGTCTGTCTGATAATAAAAAACAAAGTTATCTACTAAAAAGTATAATCAAATCCTAATTAATTTATATCAAAATAAAATTTGTAGTCAAATTATGAGTTTTTAAACAAAAGTTTTGCTTACAGGGGGTCTAAAAAATTTTCATTGAAATCGGTCTCTATGAGTGAGGAAAATATTATTTAGCGGCCCATATGTACAAAAGAGCTTAATTATCACATGTTTACGCTGAATATTAAAGTAAATTTTTATTTAATTCATATTTGTTAATCATTTTTTGAAACATTACAAAGCAAAATGCTTTTTTAAAAATGTATTTTGGTCTGTAGACATATGTTCCCTCCCGTGAAACAACAAACCCTTTGGTATAAATATGCTAAATTACAATATATAAAACCCCTCAATAGAAATTTTTGTATCTCGGTTGGCTAGAGTCTCTTTTCGTA
>WFKH01002636.1:8600501-8632972 GCA_016163765.1 Magallana hongkongensis | reverse complement strand
GGGGGGTATACAATTGTTTATATAATAAGTATGACAAGCTAGTTAAATTTAAAAATAATGCATATTACACACTGTTGTAAAACTGCTAAAACAAGTCTTTTGTATTGCAAGTCGACAACCTCGAAATAAAAAAAAATCCCTTGACATACATGCATCTTAAATATGATGAAACAAAACTATCTATCATGAATTCAAGCGATTAAAGTTCAATTCAATTAAACAACACACATGCGCATATGCACGAAGATCATTGATAGTAAACCATACATATTTTAAAAAATATAAACGCAATTGATCCTTGAATTAATAAGATTAATGAATTTGATTTCCGAAAATTCAAGGAGGCGTGCATGTGAAATTTTAAAATCTACGAGAAACTTGACAGAGGCTTGTCAATGGATCTAAAATTGATACAAACTCTGTATTCTAAAATATTTTTTTAAGTAATATTTTAACAAAGTAAAATGGATTGTATCTAAATGCGAGTTTATAAACATTCAAAATAACATGTAGCTTTCATACGGTTTTATAAAGATACTAAGAGTAAAAAAATGAGAATGAGAATACATACGTGTTGTAAAATTGTAAGCAATATAGGTAAGGAACATACAACCACACACAAGCACAAATTACAACTGTAAACGTTTTGAGTTGCTCCTATTAATACGTGTATAATTTAGAATTATAGCAACTTTTTAATTATTGTGTTTATATCAGTTATCGGGGTATACCCATCTTTAATTCTTCATACTTAAGGTAAATTTCATTGACGAGGAGTAATGTATATTACATACCTTTAATGAGTTAAGCCCATTATTTATGAAATTGATTTAATCTTAATTTATTTAGAATTAGGAAAAGTTATCGAACAATAGGTATTTTTTTAAAGTTATACGTACATGTATACACATATTTCAATAAATGTCCATGTTTCCTTAATAACACGTAAAACAATCCCAAAATTAAAATTCTCTGTTTATTTTGCCTCAGAAACATAACACTCGCCATTTTTGTGAACAGACTAAGGACTTACGCCTACCCATTTGCAGGCGTAGATTTAAACCCAAATTTAGTCCCGACTAAGTTTCCGCCTTTTTGTGAAACGCAACTTAGTCGGGTTTTGAGGTTTAGTCCCTGATTTAGTCCGGACTAAGCTTAGGCCTGGACGTAGGCCTTTTTGAGAAACGGGCCCCTGGAGATTATTTATTTGTGGTAACTATTATTATCGTAAGGTCTAAATGTGAATGGAAATTACTTTTAGCACACGTTTCTTTTCACGCAAATTTGTTTACCTCCATATTTATATACTATAACATTATCTTCACAAAAATTCTAAATCTTATTTTTTTAACCCAAAGTTGGCCACTTAGTTATTTAGAGTTTTATTGTTTAAACAAAATTACAACATCTCTATGATAGCTAGCATCAATATCAATTTTTAAAATGAATTTGTGATGTTCGACATTAAATGATTATGTCAGATCAAACATTTGATTTATAGTAATATTGGTTTGATTTCCTGTTTTTGTAATTAATAGATGGATTTAAAAACACCCCATATCTTTTATAATTACAATTATATCAGTAAAACACCCCCACCACACCCTTTACCCCCCCTCCCGCCTTTCAACTGAGAGACAGAACCAAAGGGTGAAATGAAAATGATGTATGATTATGCACATATTGTTAAACATAATCAACCAAAATACATATTATCTGTGCATCACTCCCAGCATTTAAAAAAACACTATTTTCCATATTTAAGATGTTTTTCACAAAACAGTTTAAATTTTCTTTTGACATTTTTTCCTGAATTGTTCTGCATGAAATTTTGTATCGTAAAATTAAAAAGCAGAAAAATGACGTAATACTATATAGCTATTTATCAACCTTCTTGTTTCGACATTAGTTTTATGATAGAATCCTACAACAATTATTTTTCATGTTATTTTAAATTTTAAAAAACCCATCTTTTCCTATAATCTAATTTGCAAATGAACTATCAACTTTATCTTCATAATTTCTAAAACATGTATATTTAAAACATACAATGTTATTTAGCTTTCTCATGATGCCAGAAAAATAATACATATTATACAAATAACCGTCTTTATTCCACTCGTTGACGACTATAAAGAATCACAGTAGCTAAAAACACCAAGACATTTGACATCATTTTTTGTCGACACATTAACTATTTTCTTCTTTACCCGCTCTCCTTGCATCACTTTAATGCCCAGATTCATATTCCAGCGGTCAAACTCACGATGATTTTTTTAACCAATCATGTTGTATGGTAAAGAATATCACAAGCACCGCCAGTATGTTTCTTACGTTTCCTATTATTTTGTGTTAAATTCAGCTCAGTAACTTTGGATCAATCAAAAGAAAATAAATTCATTTCTTAACTCTAAATATTTGATGTGTAAAAAACAAGTAATGTTAATCTTGAAAGCTCATATTTTTTTAAAATATTGAAACATTCCGAGTTTTATGTTGATTTTTACTGCTCTAAACAAATGCAAAACATTGATATAAATCAATCATCCGAAGTGAAATGATTTCGTTACAGATTTATCTGGAATAATACCCAACCATATAATTTTTTTAAAGTTATATTTTGAGGGGAAAAATTGGCCCTTTATTTAAAAGAAGCTAGCAGGCACAACTTCCAAGAATGCTTTATGTTAAAGTTAAATCATGATTACGAGTTATAATCAACGTGTACTGTATCTTTAATAATTGTCTATCTCATTTCATTGACTTTTGTTAATTGCATCAATATGTCAAATCCTATAACGTTAAACCTAAAACAATCAAATATTTTGCAGATCCGAGCTGTATTTCCATTGCAAATGGATGTTTTCTTGCGGATGAAAACTGTGTCAGGAGGTAGACATAATGTTTTCCTCATTTTTTGTGTGTATATATACTTTGTCATTTTGTTGGGTGATTCAAGTTCAAAAATAATTGTATGACATTATGACGACGTTTCGTATTGCAAATACAAATCGCAAGTACTTGTATTTTGATGTATGTAAGTTTTTTGATTGACTAATACTGATATTATTTTGTCAATAAGTACAACGCCAACATATGGAATATCAAACAGTGCACAAACATCATATTCTATGGTACATGTAACATCATACAGCACAGAGTCTGGGAACATCAAATCTACAGAGTCAAATGCCTTAATTTGGATCGCAATACTTCAAGGACTATTGTTTCTTTCATTCACATCAATAAGCATATTTTCCATCTGTCGTAAATTTAAATGTAAGTATATGAAAGGGTGATATATTTATTTTTATAATTTTCTTTAAAAACAGAGTTGCAATTTCTGCATCGATTGAACCTACAAAGACCAACAAGAAAAAGATAGGCCTTATCTTGCAGTAAAAGAAAGACTTAACATGTTTATCTATTTGCTTTTTTTAAGTGGGAAGAAATTTCCTTTTGATTTTATTTTGATTATTTGTATTGGTAGGTAAATCAAAAAATCAACAAAGCTTTGAAAATGGGGAACAATTTCCGATGCAGGAAAAGGCAATAGACAAGACACTTGCACAAGGTAGGTATTCAAATCATCAAATTAGTCTCTGTTAAGTAAATATGCGCAGGGATTATGTAATAAAAATATACATACATATTCACTGATTGTACAAGTATATATTTAAAATAATGCAGTCATTAGTATTATACAAATATTGACTGGAGTTGAGGGCAACATTGATTTTATTCGCCCCCAAGGGACATTTCTTCGAGTGCAATATTTTCGTTCCAAGGAGGCTAATCAATGTTGTCCGAAAACACAGTCAACATTTGTTTTGTTACATGAAAAAAAACAAACCAAAAAATAAGAAAGCATTTGAAAACATATCATCATAATATTTCAGCTTAACATAGAATTTTGCAATAAGTCCATTTCTTATACATTTCTTACGTCATCCATAGAAATTAAGCTGTTTTGCTTGTTTTAACTTCTAAAAACATTTTCATTATTTTTTGGACGAGCTTTTATTTCATTTCTTGACTATTCGTGTATAAAGAGTTATATAGTTAGAATTACTACTGTATATAACAAAGTAATATATTGCATAGCAAACTTATGTTTAAATATCTAATTCATGACAGAGATAAATTACTTGTATTTAACAAATTGAAGTTCATGACAATATGCTGTGAATCCTAATGGATTTCATGATATACTTATAGAAACATAAAATTGTATACATATAAGATCATGCATAAATATATTTGTAATTAGTTGTTATTTCAATTCATATCATGGCTAATTCGATCTTGCTCATCAAAGATATGTGAGCTTTTCTAATCGAAGAGTATGTCCATCTGTCCGTCCGTGGGTACGCCTAAATGTTTGTTTCTTTTTTTGCTCAAGAAATTT
Organism: Magallana hongkongensis; assembly: GCA_016163765.1. Taxonomy (NCBI): domain Eukaryota; kingdom Metazoa; phylum Mollusca; class Bivalvia; order Ostreida; family Ostreidae; genus Magallana; species Magallana hongkongensis. Next base: position 8,628,564 of record WFKH01002636.1, on the reverse strand, counting down.
GAAAGCTTAAGCGAGTCTGTCAGTCCTTTTGTCTTTTTAACTTCTTCTCCAGAACAACTGGGCCAAATCCATCAAACCTGACACAAAGCATTTTTAGGTAAAGGGGATTCAAGTTAAAATAAAAGGTCGGGCCTTCAATTAAGGGGAAATAATTAACAATTATTGAACATTGGTCTCTAAAATCAGAAAAGCTGAAACATGTGTTGAATTATTACCGGGTAGTGTATAATTAAGTTTGATCAATTCATGATCCCCGGGGATATGTTTGGGCCACAAAAAGCTTGAATTAAAAAAAAAAACCTAACTTAGAAAAGACTTTAAAAACATCTTCTCAAAAAGAATTTGGCCAGAAAAGCTGCAACCTGTGTGGAAGCATCTTCAGGTAGCGTAGATTCAAGGTTTTTTGTAAATTTTCGAAATTTATTTATTAATTCATAATGCCCTGAGGTAGGGTGGAACAACAATGGGATTTTTTTCAGGTGGTTTAGATTATAGTTGTTCAAAGTATAAAATCCGAGGGTAGGTGGAGCCGCAATTGGGGGTTAAATGCTTATATAAGCATAAAGAGAGAAATATCTTTATTAATTAAAAAAACATTCTTCTAAAAAATTAGTTGTCAAGAAAAGTTGAAACTTGTGTGGAAACATTCCAATGTAGAGTATATTTAAATTGTTTAAATCTTGATCCAGATAGGATGAGACCATAATAATTATATATTTTTTTTACGTAGGAAAGAGAGAGACATTAAAATATTGGTGAGAAAAGCTGAAACTTATGTCAAAGCATCCTCTTGATGTGTTGATTCAAAGGGGGAGGGAGGCTAGAATGGCATCACGTAGGGAGGGGTTGGAAGTTATTAAATAAGATAAACAGAGAAAATCTTTAAAGTTCCTCATTTCAAAACCCATTTGATGAAAAAGCTGAAACTTTGTGAAAGCATCCTGCGGTAGTTTTGATGTAAGTTTCTTTAAATCATGATTTCCAGGAGTAAAGATGGGGTTGTATATAAAGCTCGATTTTTAAGATAAGCGTATTTAAAAATAATTAAAAATGTTTTAATCAAACGATACTCTTCTAAATTGTGCAAATATTTTGTACATGATATCATAAAGCTGATTTGTTCAGAGTTGTGTCAGTTGTTGTTCCGGTTAGCTATTTGGCACATGGGCCTTTTGTTTTACTGGTTGTTTTTTTTATTTTGCATGAAAGATGATTGTTTTAAATAATTCAAATTGTACTTTTGAGAAATTGCATCGATATGAAAATAGCATTAAAAATGCACATATATAGATACGTGTATTTACTAAATTTTATTATTTGAAATATTTATTTTTGCTGATGTTAAATGTCATTTCATGATATATAAATATGGATCAGTTGCATATCAGCGTTTTAATCTTACTAAGCAAGTCAATCCTTAAGCACGATTGTAAATAAAACAATTAAGACAATAACAAAAAGGGAACTTAAATAAAATCTGTTATTTTCAGTTCGAAATATTTTTACAATTTGTATTAAATTAGCAAGCTTAAAGCATATATTCTGTGTGGTACATATGCCAACAGATTTGAAAATCATAAATGAGTTACAAATTTGTTCTTGTTTACTTGTGCATGAATGACATCATAATCGAAAGAACTATTCATTGAGTTATTAGTGGAGATTAACAGCGTTGTTTCGTGCATTTTTTAAAAGACAATATGGATAAAAAATAAAGGAATAAAGATAATCTCAACAGAAGTAAAAATAATATTTGACAAATTAACGACATTTAGTTGTGAAAATGATAGTTGTGGGGGAAATATGAATGTTTAACAAAGCATGGGTTACTGTTTAGCATTTAAATATATCAGTCATTTATAGAACAAAAAAAGCGTAGAGGTATGTAATGAACATAATTAAAAGCGTACCTGCAATGCATCAATCTGAAGTTAATGCAAAAGATCGCACCAAAATCGATGCAAAAATAACGTACTAATGCCTCTTCAAAGTGGCTATTTTCACCTGTTTAAAAAAAATCCAATGGAGCGTAAAAAAAAAGATCACGAGATGAGGAGTGTGCCCTGGAAGTGACGCCATGAAGTAAACAAAGCTTTATAAAATAAATTCGATTTTACAGCCAAAATGACTTCAATTTGTCTGCTGATTTGACGTATCTAGTTATTTTAAGAGCATGTCTACGAAAATAAAATTCATGCAAATTGCAGATTGCAGTGGGAGCAAGGTTCTCTGATCAACTTCATACAATGTATTTAGTGTAACAGTGTGCATCTATATGAATTAATTTGCCACAAAAAATATTTTGCTGTGGTCAATCTAAACTAGGTTTTGCAACTTTGTTACTAAAATTAGCATTTTTGTCCCTTTTAAGAATGAAATTGTGCATAACAAACCAAATTTTTTTTTTTTTAATTTTAAGTTAAGTTTAACTTTAAATTTAAAAAGTCATTTAGAGTTAGTGATAACAAGATACACTTGTCATTTTGTTGTATTTCCCAAATATTCTTTCGTTTAAGTGTAGATCGGTCACGAATCTGGCATGTTTCCAAGTTTTTGTAAAATTGTGAAAATATACATTTTTAAACAGCTTAAAAGTCAGAGAATGGCACTTTGAATTCACTAATCTGCTTTTAGTTATAAGAAAACATTCTTATTTACAATTGATATATAAAAAGTCTGCCTTTGGACTCTGAATAATATTGCAAATATGTGGTCTATTAGTTGAACATTTTTCTGCTATCAAAATCTCCACTTTAGCATTTGATTTACACAACAAGCTCATATACCCCCACGCACCCCCTTTACATGTACTTGACAATGCTACACATAATAATTGGCAGAGTTCCCATTAAATACACAAAAGTAATTACAGGGCATTATTACAAAAATAACCATCAACTCAAAACTGCCAGCATCTGAGCCTTTAACAACAAAAACATTCTATTAATGGAATAAGAATTTCCTGTTAATATGCACATCTATATTCTACAAGTTGTGTCTAAAATATCTACAAAGTTTTTTCGAAATTCTTTGCAGCCATTATAGAGTTGCACTGACAGAGAAAACAGGACTAACGGACTGACTTACTGACGGACTGGCGGGTAAAAACGTAACCCTTGCAACTTTATGCATGGAGCAAGTAACTAGAATTTCAAAATATATGTTACATTAATCAGTTTAATATTGTAATAAAATCTCTCTCTCTCTCTCTCTCTCTCTCTCTCTCTCTCTCTCTCTCTCTCTTTCTCAGACTTTTAAATAGTTTTTGTAACTTCCATGCTGGAGTGGGACTTAATTACATAACCCACGAAAATCTCCGCAGATTGAAAAAACATTTTGACAGCGAAATGGTATATTTAACATCAATAGTTGATTTTCATCGGACAATCTCCTAGCTGTGGGAATGGAACCTATAGTTTTATAAATACAATTTATTTTGTTAAGATTTTTTAGTTAATTTTCTTAAAATGAGACCATAGTGTAACCCATTTCCAATAGATGTTCACCGTGTTAAATATTTAAAGAATAAGGTACATTTGATAATCATATTTGACTGACGGTATGAAATATTGAACGTTTATTGTTAGAGGGCTGGGGGCACCCGATATCAACCCCACAGAAAGTTCATTAGGCCTTATAGGAATGTGGTTTATTTTTTTCTTATTGTGATTTGCAATATTCATATTCATAACCAGGTCGTCTTTTGGTGAATTATGAATGAATAAAGTCTAACAAAAAATTTATGATGTCTATATTTATTTTAAGATAACCTTTTTATGACATATCTATGTGTGGAGATTCAGAAGAGGGGTTAACTATAACATTTCCTTTTTTCCTTTACAACCTCTAAGTATTCATTTTAAGAAAAAGAACAATTTTAATCTTTGCTCAGAGGAGATACACTGCTAATAAAGGGGTGGAGAGTAAAGCTCTTCATTTATTTTAGATGTACTTACACTCTCAAGAACTAACTCACCCCGGACCTTGTTGGCGTATATGCTACGCTCTTGCTAAAAACGAATTACAAAATAATACCTTTTATTTTGGAACAAAAGACTCAAAATTGAAGATAAAAATAATGATATATGGCATACCTTTGACTTACTGTTTGGGGATTCTGGGATTTTTTTTTTACGAGGCTGACCTTTTGTAAAACAACACCGGGAAAGTAACGTTTCTTGATGGAGATGGTATTTCTGAGCTGTTTAGACTTTGAATACAAATATTTAAACTCTGATATGTTATATACTGTGTCCAATGGCAAACACTCACAGGAGGGGACAATTTTTCATTGACATAATATACATTAAACCCATTCACTACATTTTTCTATTTTCTGCCTGAACTTGAACCTCGATATCACCATTGTGACTAGTTTATCTTCTCTACGGAAGAGCACAACAGGGGAGACAATTCTAACAATAGTAATGAAATGCAAATGTTATAATAAGATTTCTAGTGGAAACAGTGATAAAAGCCTTTTGCCAAATTTGCGTCCATGGGTCATCATTATGTATAAAGAAATATGACACTAAATTTGCAACAATTTATTAATTGTTAGAACTTCCTCTTTAGAAATATAGTCTTCTTTCCTTCAAATATTGTTTATACATTTTCTGAGTAATTACTGAACTAGTCTCGGAAATTTTGTAGTTGTGAGGCATATTACACAGAATGCAATATTGGTTGTTACTATAAATAGAAACAACTTATAAATATCTATCTTATATTATTATCTTATAGTTATTTAAAATAAAAGAAATTATTATACTTTCATGTTAAATACTGAAATCGAATTGGTTTAGACACAATTAATAATCCGTTCTATTACCCTCAGCGTTAGCAACACAATTGGCAACGAGTAACACAACGAATTGTTACATGCGCTTAAAATATGCGAGTACGGTTCGCCGTAGAATTCCGTCATTTCTATATAAAAGCAGTAAAATTTTCTTTTAAATTTAGACATTCAGTATAATGAAATAAATAGTGTTTGTTTGGGAGGGTAACAGTTAATTTTGACACCCCTCGAAAACCCTTGTCAACCTCCACTTTGACAATGTTTTTCTCGGGGTGTCAATTTCAAGTGTTACCCTCCCAAACTAGCACTATCTATATAATATTACATGATTCAAACTAATCATCTTTGTTTTTTTTTTAATTTTAGGGCATGAATCGAAAAAATCAGAAAATTTAAGAAACCTAAAGAAAATAATTCCTTTTGAGTTTGATGAAGAAACAGGGGAAAGAGTTTATGGAACAGACAGCACGGTACAACGTTTGCCAAACAGTGATGCTGATATCAAATTACGTAAAAAACCTAAATTTACCTTCAGTCCCCTTATTACAGCATGCTCTGAAGGACATACAAGCACGGTACAACTTCTTCTGCAAAATGATGCTGACGTTAATTTATGTGACGGAGAAGGTAACAGTCCTCTCTATGTTGCTTGCGTGGCAGGATGTGACGACATCGTTCAACTCTTACTAAAACATGGTGCAAATGTTAATTTGTGTAATGAAAATGGTTTAAGCCCTCTTTGTGAAGCTTCTAAAGACGGCCGTGACAACATCGTGAAGCTTTTAGTGAATAAAGGTGCGAATATTAATATGTATACTAAACAAGGAACCAGTCCTCTAAGTTTAGCCTGTCAAAATGGACATAACAGCATTGTTAAGAGTTTGCTAATTTATGGTGCAGATATTAATTTTTTTGAAACAAAATCTGATACATCTATCTGAAACCAATTGGAAATGATATGCATGTAAAACTCTAAAATTACAAGAAATAACTCAGAACTACCCTTATATGTTTTGATCCCACCCACCCCCCCCCCCCCCAACCCCAAAATCCATTTTTTTTCGCTTGTTGGCTGCATTATTCTATTGTAAATGAGAAATATATAAATACATGCTCAAAAATAACAACATGCTAAAAATAATTAAGATTCTATTGTAGATACTTTGATATTTTTAGGAGGTACAAAAACACTTGCAAAGTAAGTTTGAGCAAATATAACTATTTTTGCCTGTAGATTGACAGTTATAAAATAAGTCCTTATATGCACATTATGTAATACCCAGATAGTATTCCGATGAACTTTGATATTGATGTATCCAATGAAGCCTAGTGCTACTCTATTGAACTCCTATGATGACCTAATGTAAGTAATGACCCTCATATATACCGCAAAAAACAGACGTGGTACACAAATATCCCCTGAGCCCGATACGTACCAAAATGAACCCCAAGAATAGAAAAATGATATCCTAAAGAAATTTATTGATACTTAATAAACCTTAATTAAGTTAACTCCAAACATAACCCATTAAACTTTATTGGTATCAAAATAATTCAATAGACCTAAATTATACCCCAACAAACCCGAATAATTTCTGTATATATTTGATGAACCCCATGGATACCCCCAGTCAACCCCAATAATACTCAACTGAAGCCCACTGGCTTTTACGTTTTGGCTGATTTTTGCATTTTATTGTTGTCTATAAAACACATCAATCTATTTTGGTACAAACCGTATGAATAGGAAAATGTTCAATATATTCACAATCACATGTTAAGACCAGTTATAACTTAGATATTCTTAAATATCGGCCCTGCTTCAAAAGCTTTAGCTGGACACTGACGCTTAAGACGTAGCATAAGACCCCCCCCCCCCCCCCGTTAGAAAAATTTTCTGGACAAATAACAATATATAATTAATAATCAACAGATGATGGAATGTGAATTCCTTGATATAATTACCAACAGTCAGGTACAGAACTTTAGGAAATCTTTTTATGGCTTTGGAAATTTCATGTTGACTATTCAGATCTTCAAATTATTCATAGAAACAAAACAAAGTTTTCAATGTGACCAATTGTCAAGGGTTCAAAATAAAACTCATTATGCTTATTTCCACAATGAGGTTTACAAACTAAGAACTAATCCATATTAGCTAAAATAAATAGGTCCAATGAGCTAATCATTTAAAGTTCATTTGGATATTTAAAGTTCATCAGGGTTTATTGGGGTATCTGACTATCATTAAGTTTGGTGTGAATATCATTGGGATTCACTGGGTAATCATTTGGTATAACAGGTTCTAATCTAAAGTTTTAAAAATTTATTTATTGATAAGAACAAACAAAGTATACAATAACTTCAAGCACAATAATCTAATTAGCTATCTACAAAGCAGCATATTGTCTTATACCTAAAATACTATGGTGTTTATTTTGTTATATAATTTCATATTGCTTATGAAATAAAATACCGACTATAAGGAAATATTTTGAGTTGTATAGATTTCACAAATAATGTTTCCGTATAGTGTACACAAATAACACAGGTGTATAGAGCTAGAAAAAAAATTGGTATCCAAATAAGGCTATATTAGCAATATACTGTAGAAGCACATTTTTCGTTAGGTCAAAATTTCGTTGTTTTTAAACCAAGTAAAATTTCGTTGGCATTTAATTTCGTCATATCGTAGTCTTCAAAATGTATCATGTATCAACTCTGTATTTATTACTACTTGGGTTACTGCTAATATAGCCTTATTTGGATACCATTTTTTTTTTACTAGCTATATACACTTGTGTTATTTGTGTATACATGTATGCAATTACAGTAAGTAGATTTAGGGATTAGTTCGATCGCTTTTTTCATAAAAGAAACCAACAACAAAATGTTTTCACTGTATTTTGAATCACAAAAAATTACTTACAGCATTCCATATATTTTTAACATTGTCACATTCAAAAAGCAAATGTTTTATATTTCTATTTGTTTACAGTGTGCACATCGATTTGATGTATCTTTTTTCCATTTACTCACATATACACTATTACATAATATATTATTTAAAAGCTTGTAACTGAATTCTGCTACATATTTATCTTTTATAACTTTAATCTTGTATTCCTAAATATTTTTCCAACTTTTCTCATCATATATTTCGAATTCTTTACACAGTATTGATTGAAAACAAGGCTTACCAATTTTTTTTTCTATGAAGTTTTTATAGAAAAAGTTTCTAGATTTACCAGTCAAGTTGTAATATGTCAGCGGGAAGTTAAAACTCATAAAGTTTTGTATGTTGATAAAGCTTGCATTTTTGAATGAGTAAAGTCTTCGAATTGATTAAGTTATTTGAAAAAGAATTTTGTATTCACATTACCAGTTAGATTTATTAATAACATTTGCAAAATGTTTCAATCGTCTGAAATTACCCTCGTCGTCAAACAAGTCTTTAATGTATTTTATTCCTGATTTAATCCAGTTTTCAAAGATAACGGAGTTTTCCCTTATATACTAAATTACAATTGTTCCATATTGGTTGATGTAAAATATCATCAGGTGATCTTTTCCCAAAGTGTAATTCACGTTTACATTCATTAAAACAACAAAATATTTCTTTATAGAATAGGGGTAATTTTATGCTATTTAAAGTTTCTGTTTTAGTAGTGGAGCACTGCAAAAGAAAGTGTACATCGATATTAAAGCTGAACACCGCTTGTCAATAGGCACTGTCCGCCATATTTCTCTTTCACCACTGCTGTTCCTACAACCCCTATATAAGGCGCAGACCTCTAAACAGTTCAAAGTACTTCGCTGTAGAGGTCTCACCTGTGTGGACGTAAATCTTGCCTCGCCGTGTTACTCGGTCGCAATAAATTTTTCAAATTTTACGCAATTTTTTCAAGCCATGATAATACTAACATCAAATAAATTGTTCAATGCATTATTTACAAACAGAATATGCACATAGAATAAGAAATTAATGCATAAATTCCAAAGATCACGAAAGGAATACTACACGTCGGCCACGAGTTTCAGGTGTGCAATCGGGTGTAACGAAATCGAAGGGTTTATATACCAGGTATCTGTGTGACGGGGCCTATTTACGAGCGGTGTTCAGCTTTAAGTTTTTTACACTGGTTACTAAGAATATCAAATAGGATGCCTTTTGAGTTAAGTAATCTTGGAATCCACACTGCTTTTAATGATTTTAACTTACAATCTATGTCTACTTTAGATAATCCACCTTTTGTTATGTCTCCAATTATAGTATTTCATTTGATTCTTTCTGTTTTCTCCCAAATAAAATTAAAAATCAATCTCTGTATTTTTTTGATAAAGTTGCTATCAGGAAGAAAAAGTATCGACGAAGTATATATAAGGTTTTAAAATAGCTAGAGTCCGAATAATGCATGCTTTTCCAAAAAGTGTTAATTTTCTTCGTTTCCAGGATTCAAATAGTTTTTCCAAATCATGATAAATTCTCATCCAGTTTTTATTATAACATTCTTCCTTATCATGGCCTACATAAATACCTAAACATTAAATAGCTTTATTTGTTACTCTGATTCCACGAAGCTCTTCAAATTCGTTCTTCATATCTCCTAACAATATGCATTCAGTTTTATTGGTATTAATTTTTGACCCAGCACATTCACAGAATGCTTTTATAACATCTAAAGTATTCTTCATTGAGATTTCGTCATTCAAAGCTACTGTTAAATCATCTGAATGCTGTATACTTAATTTCATAGTTATTTATTTTAATACCATTTATGTTTTGATGATTTTTTATTTTAATCGCCAATATTTCTTCTACAAAAAGAAATAAGAGAGCTGATACAGGACATTCTTGTCTTATTCCCCTTGTCATTGAACATGATTTGAAAGCCAGCCGTTGTTTTTCATTTTAAAACTAGGGTTTGTATACAAAGTATTTGTCCATGTAATGAATTTTTTCCAAAAACGTTGTAGTGTACTTGATATTTCATTTGTATCGCATTTATTAATGGTAGATTTTATGCACATATTAAGTATCATTAGGGTACTTCAAAGTTTATTGGGGTATCTGTTGGGTTCATTGTGGTATAATTGGTGTATTATTGGAGTTCCTTGCGGTAAATTGGAGTATGATTGGTATTCATTGGGATAAAACGACGCATCTATTTTCATATATTATGGCGTTATCTGCTGATTTTTCATTTTATTTGCTTTATTTTTTTCTTGAACAGATTAAAGGCGTGTTTAAACATGTATTTCCACTAATTGTTTTACATATATCTTTTTTCCAATCATATACCCGGTATTCTGTATGTTAAGTTTAAGCACGTTTAAAAATAAATTGTCATTTTCAAAAATGTGTGTTTTATTGTTTTAAGAACACAGTATACTCAGATATCATTACATGGTACACGTTGCATACTTTAATCTTTTCCCATTTGTACTGCGTAACTTTCAGGTAATCTGAGCTTTTAACTTTTAAGCTTTCGATTTTGAACACTTTTTGATTGGCATCCGTCCGTTAATCCTCGGGTATTGTAGATTCAAGTTTGTCCAAATTATAGTGGGCAGATCTAGAGAGAGGCGAGCTCTAAGAACCAGTGCGCAGGAAAAAGAACGAGCTAAACCTACAGATTCATCAAAATATTTTGGCAACATCCCAGCATGCATTCTAGCTCCCGTAGTGCTATTCCAAAAATAGCTCAACTTTCACCCGGAATTCATGGTTTTGTGAGGTTTGTCGACTCGTTTTGGGTATAGAACTCGCCTTGGTGAGAACTAAGAAATTAATCTCGTACACGCCTCCTTACCTTCATATTCTGTAGCGAAACGAAAAGAAAGTAAAAGAAAGTTTACGTGTGATGTCATAGTGAACTCACGCTAGATTTCCCGCAATAAATTTAGCGATGGTTCATGCATCTGTATATACTGGATATTGCGTGTAATGAGTATTCGCTATAAAATTTTAATGTAAACTGCGATCTTCTGGCTGATTTGTCTTTGTTTTAATTCTTTGATGACTTAGATAAGGGGATACTATTCATGCTATTTTCATGCTTTACTCTCAAATTGATGGACTAGTTGGGAATTAAAACAAATATTCTAATTCAAAATTACAGCCAAATCAGGTAATAGACAAAAAAAAAAAGAGAAAAAATAAACAGATAAAAATATACGTGGAAGTTTGCAGATGGTCAAACTTTTAAAGGAGAATGGGCAATTACTCGCCAAGAAAAAAGAAGAAGCCAGAGGGCATATGCCTAAAACGTATTTTTAGCATACAAAAATGAACAAATTAAAAAACAAAATTTATAAAACACGAAGTATTAAAGTTAATACTAACGAGCATAATCCCTTACCCGGTTTTAAGATTTCAATGATCAAATTCTCTTCAAGAATAAAAGACTGTTTTAGGGTTGGGCAAGTTTATGGGTACATGTATATGTAGATTGACTTTCCTACTGCGCTTGCTCTAACGGTTACACAGTAAAACATATACTCCTCAGGGATAGGCTGGGTCACAATGGAGGAGGGGGTGTTCAAATTTCTTCATAGAATATATAGATAAAAATAAATCTTCGAAATTCTACTTCTCCTAACCCAATTGGCAAGAAAAGCTGAGGCTTGTTTGGAAGCATCTCAGGTAGTGTGACAATTTTATCAAAATTGTGAACTTTGGTGTTAGGATTGGGCCACATTGAGGGGTCGAAATCTACAAAGTAAAAAATTTAGATATCCAAAACTCCAATGTGTATTATAAATGGTATTACTTACATGCACGCATCTTGACATATTGTTGACTCTCAATTGTTTAGACAGTAGCCCTTGGACAATTATTGGGCCCCACAAGAGGTTCAAGGTTTGATGAAGCCATTGTGATTAAAAAGCACTTTTAAGTTTGGAATTTATTTGATAGTATCAGATATTTGTTTATTTGGTTTTTAAAAAAAATTTATCTTCGAATAAGAGTGGCGTAAAAGGGGGAGTAATAAAATTTATTTGTTTCTATTTTTTTAAAAATTAAACTTGTTAATTATTCTTACAAAGTCTCATTTTTCATTCAGCCGACAAAATCCAAAACAACTTATTAGGGGAGTGCGTGAGTAATGCTTTTCATTAAATTCTAAACTATATTTCTTTATTATACCATAAATATATCCTTTGGGTCCTAGTACTAATGTCTCCATTTGGAATGTACACTTCATCAGCTAGGACTTTTGCATAGTCAATTATCACATATTGTATGTTTGAAGTTTTCGAGATGTTAAACAATTTTCAATAAATATTCTAATATATGTAAGAAAAATCATTCAAAATTTTTTGAAACTACATAATTGTTCAGGGATCACAGTTTGCAAAATTAAGAAACAATACAATAGCAGATTATTTTATTCTACTGATATTTTCAACTATTTCATTTGTAAAGATTTCCCATCAGGTAAATGTTGCATTTAAGTTGTGCTATTAAAAAGAACCATGAAGTTTAAAGTTGGTAGTCTTATTTTCATTGTGCCAACCGTAAATAAGGGAAAATGAAATTAAAACATGATGAAAATTTTCCAGCAAATAACTCTCTGCAAACCGTAAGGCAATTGTAATATTAATGTCGGTAATTCATTAAAACAAACACATTGTCAGATCACTTTTGCTTGATAAGTGTTGATAGAACAAAGGGCTCTTCAGATTATATTTTTAATTCTAAAGTTAACGAATTTAAAGCAATATATATTAGGAGACTCCTCGGTCTTTGAATTCAACACATATGACCGGTAAGAGGAGAAAAAAATAGTTTTAATAAATGAAGCTCGGTAAAATTGAACTACATTTATAAAGTACAACCCATAAAAAGAAAAACTGAAGTAAAGGTACATTTTCATCTTCAATGAAGTTATTTACACTTCCAATTTGAATATGTGCCATTTCTTTTTCTTTGCAGGTGTTAGCAACGGGAAATGTAATGACAAAGCAAAATGTATACCTCCAATTATTACATTTTGCGTCTTATTTTACGTCGAGATCAACGCAATATGTAATAACGCAAAATGTAATGAAACAAATCTGCATCGCTTGCTGTATAGTATACATTCTTTGGTATGTTTGATAGGTTATTAAAGCATTAGACGATATTTACTGTCACTCAGACTTTATCCATTCATAAGGTACAAAAATTTTGATTGGTATAAAACAAAAATTATCAAAATGTAGAAAATTGTATATCAAAGTTGGTGATGTTGTTTTAAACACTGTAAAAAAGGCTAAACTCCTTGGTGTAACCATAGATGAATCTCTTACTTGGTCAGAACACATTGAATTTTTAAGCAAAAAACTTGCTCAAAAAATAGGTAATTTACGTCGTCTTCGTGTTTTTATGTCAAATGCTGCTTTATTAAAAATTTATAATACTGTTATTTTCCCACATTTAAAAATCTGTTGTACAGTATGGTGTTCAGCCAAAAATAATGGCCAAATTGAGAAAATTTTTAAATTACAGAAAAGGGCAGCTAGAACTATGCTGAATGTTAAAACCACTCAAACTTCCTCTGTTGATATTTTTAGAGTTCTACAATGGATGCCTATTCAGGATTATTTTATATACAGAAAACTTTTGTTAGCTTTTAAAATTTTAAAGGGCATGACACCAGAATACATGAATGTTTTTAGATATGTAAACCAAGTAAGTTCTAGAGAAACAAGAACTAGTGTTAGTGGATTGTTATATGTACCAAAATCAAGGACTGAATATTATAAGTGCTCTTTTAGAATATCAACATCTATTTTATGGAGTCAACTGCCAGATTGTGTTCGAACATGTAACAGCATGGCTTATTTTAAAACAAAGTATTTACAACAATATTATCTAGCAAAGTAAATTTTATTAATTATGATATCATATCAGTGCATATATATTAATTGATGAGTGTGTATAATTTATCTTTACTATTTATCTATGTGTCTTATACTTATTGTTGTACATATGTTTTATACAGGACCACAATGTAAACTAGTATATTGTTACTAATTGTGCTATCCTGTCTAAATATAAGACTATTATTATTATTCATGTTTACAGATATTCTTTTTTTTTTTTACTTTTGTAAGAATGAGATAACATGTTAAGGCATAAGGTATTTGAAAAAACCCATAAAAGCTATTTTTGCAATAATACCCCTTTCTTTTCAGATTTTTAAACTAAAGCATTGCAACCAAACCAACACTCTCATTACCCCTCACTTAGATTGTATATGATACATAATCATAATGCATTGTATTTTTTTCTAACTGTCAGGCTTGACTCATTAGGTAATTTCTTTAAAATAAGGGTTTTTAACTTTATCGTATTCTGGTATAAATAAATCTTTGAGATTAATTCTGGTGTAATGTGACAATATTTCAAAGATTATAATTTAAAATCACCCCGTATTAAAAAATATGTATGGCTCTGTTATATATCTAAAAAAACACTTGTCCGATTTACTTAATTTATATTCTTTAAAAAAGTGATTGTTTCTATATTATACAACTATTATGTATTTTTATTCAACGAAAATAAATGAAATGCACGCTTTTAAACAAAAAAGAGCTGCATTTGCACAATGTTAACCATGGTCTAAAACTAAGAGATGATCCTATGACATTTTTGAGTCTTTACATTTTGCGTTTCACTCGATGCAAAATGTTATAAAGCCAAATTTAATATTATGCATTAGTCGTTATTTCTTTTCGGTTTGATCCCGACGCATAATAAAATAACTTGGGTTTACTACATTTTTGTTGCTATTACATTTCGCAGTGCTAACACCAGTACAAACAAGAATGGGTATACACATTCAAATTGAAAGCAGAAATAACTTTAGTGATAAACACTTAGGTGAGCTAAAACAGACTGAACAAATTAGGGAAAATTTATTTCCTATCATTAGAGTCTTGCACCTTTTCAATATCCAGTCAAGCACTGGTATTATCTTTAAGTTTTCGCGAAAATGGTAAAATTTAGTCTGAGCATAGATAATGAATATGTTCATTGTAATAATCAGTGCTTTTGTGTGTTTTTTAAACGCAATTAAATAGAAGGACAGAAAAATGAACCGTGCATTATTTAACAGAAAGTTAAAGATTTGATTGCAAGGTAGAGAAATATTTTTCATTGTAACTATGTTTTAACTTTGATAACACTAGTACTTGCATTTTAATAATAAATGCAAGACTAGATTATCATTTTCTTAAGAATTATATCAAGTTTAAAAATTGCATATCATTTTACTGACAATCAACAAATGTATTAGAGATCTTTTTAAATACAAAAATAATAAAGTCATATGCCGGCAATTTTCATTAGAATAGCATTAAAGCTGAACACCGCTCGTAAATAGGCACTGTCCGCCATTTTTCTCTTTTTTCACCGCTATCCCTACATCCCTTCTATAAGCCGCAGAAGTCTTAGCAGTTTAAAGTATTTCGCTGAAGAGGTATCACCTGTGTGGACATACATCTTGCCTCGTCGTTTTATTCGGTCGCAATGAAATTATCAAATTTTACGCACTTTTGTCATGCAAGGAGAATGCTAACATCAAATAAACAGGTCAAAAACAGAATATTCACATAAAATAAGAAATAGATGCATAAAATCCAAAGACCACGAAGGAATACAACATGTCTGCTACGAGTTTCAGGTGTGTAATCGGGTGTAACGAAATTGAAGGGTTTATATACCGGTACCTGATCTAGGTAACAGTGCCTATTTTCGAACAATGTTCAGCTTTAAGCTATAAACGAGATTAAATTTGGATTAAACATTGTCCCCAAAAAATATTTCTGTAATAAAATAGAGACAACAAATAAGTAAATAATTGTTTATTCAAGTCTCCCATACTAGTACAGCAAACATTTCATTATAACACATTTTATGAAATAATTGCACCCTGCCTAAAAAGCATACGAGTCACTTTACAAAAATAGCAGGTTATATTCCTTTGCATAAAAAAGATGTACAGAGAATCTATACTTTTAATACAAGAAAACCAACTTCAGGAGACTGTGTGGTCAGCAAATTGATCAAAATATCTTCCATACATATTTAAACATGATTTGTTTAGCTGTATACTATCAGTTGATAAAGAAAAGAAATAATATTTAGGATTTGAACTTTTAATATTTTGCTGTTTCTTTATATATTTGTGTACGAAGCTATTTTTTAAGGAGATTAAAGCTGACATGAATTCATAAATAAGCATTATTTCCCTTTTATCTCCGATTACTGCCATGTTAGTTGTCAATTTTTATTGTTACGCTCATTGCTACACACCCCCTTTATAAAACCGAGAGGCATTATTCAAGCTTCACCGCATTCAGGTATCACATGTACTCGAACACGTTACATTGTACTCAAAGATTTGTAGAAACGCGTTTTCAACAAAAATAATATGACAACCACTGCACTGGTAACGAAAATTCAATGAAAGACGAAACAAAACAGACTAATCCAGGCACACATATTTCACAAACCATTCATTGTAGAACGTTTTCCTGTGTCGAATTTATAACATCGCATATGCGCAAACCACATACTACAGCAGATTGTGCAGTGACACCGTGGACTTTCTTGAATTTACTATCGCTTATTTACTGAGTTTGATGTAGTGCGACCGGGGACTACAGTAAGATGCAGACGCTATTCACTTTGTGTGACACACGTGTTCGATTTGAACGCTAAGTAAGGCAGCAGAACATGTATATGTGCAAGATAATGCGGATACCTTGGAAATGCTTTCAATGAATAAACCATCTTTTATTTTTTATTGATTGTAGTTTCCTAAATTCTTTTTCACAAAAATATTACTACAATATGTAGTTCTATCATTTAGAAGTCCGTGCAACCTGAATGTCTCGATCGGAAAGCAACCGACTGCAACTTTCTCGACCGGTATATATACCGCAGAGGCAGTTGAGGAGCAAAGGAAACTGATATGGCGACCAAATGATTTTTTAAATTCATGTCAGCTTTAATATACTAGTTGTTTAAAAATGGCCACGACCATTCAGCCCTCTTAGCTATAGTACCAGAATAATTCATTTAATTGAATACATTTTAAGCTTTTGTCAACCTTAAAGGGACATGGTCACAATTTTGTTCATTTTTTTTCTTCTATTTTTATTGTTTATAATGCTTTATCAATGCATTTAATGATCACCCAAAATTTCGCAGCACAGTTAAAGCTGTCAATAAATTCCGTTCAGACAAAAAGTACGGGAAATGTGCATTATGACATCAGAGTATATTACAAGCCTCGAAAGTGCTTATTAATTCATTTATAAGCAAAATTAATTTAATAATTTATACTAATCTTTAATTAAAAACAACACAAGCTAACTTACAATTCTTTGCTATGTAAGCAAGGCTCGTGTCATGCTTTTGTTCACATTGGTTCAATATACCATAAAAAGTTATTTTTCAAGCTGAATTTTCTATCTGCTTTTTCGTTTTGATCACAAAAAACAGTTCCTAGCGTTTGTCACATTCATTTTAGGTATAAACCTGGAATTTTCAAACTTTAAACAAAAACTCGATCTGAGATTAGTTTACTTGACAAAGGACTGTGAGCTCTTTATCTCGCTTATAACTCGACAACTGACACTTAAATTTTGGTTAAATATTAGAAATGCCCAACTGAAGCATTGTAAACACTGAAAACGGGAAAAATATATTTTGACCGAAATCAGACCATGCCCCTTTAAGGAGGATGTTCGTCCATCTTGTACATATAAGGACCAAA
The DNA here is from genome assembly GCA_016163765.1 of Magallana hongkongensis. NCBI lineage: Eukaryota > Metazoa > Mollusca > Bivalvia > Ostreida > Ostreidae > Magallana > Magallana hongkongensis. The sequence continues at coordinate 8,610,990 of WFKH01002636.1, read as the reverse complement.
AATGATATTATTTCTTGAACTGACTTGTTTATGCCAAAAACTGACCAAACCGGTTCTCAAAAGGTTCACATAAGATTTCATACAATACCATTCCCCATGAAATCTAAAAACTTAAGCCATTTTGAACTATGTTTTAACAATTTGCATCTTGTAGCAAATCCCAATGGCAATATCAGTATTCACACTTCCTGGTTATTCTTGTCTCTGTAAGTGATTTAAAGGACAGGTAACACTAAATCATATTTTTCTAAAAACATTTTCTTTGATACAAATAAATCAGTTTACAAAAACTTTCCCATTTGACTAGCTTCAGATAAGAACACACAGCTCAGTTAAGTGTGTTGTAAATCCCAGCTGCAAGTGATCTCCGAGTTTTGCCGACCTTTAATGAGATAAGAAACCCCTGTGTGTTATTCGTCAAAGATGACCTAGTCAGCAATCGGCTACATAGTAAACAGAGCAATGGGCAAGGATATATTTACAGAGGATACTGCATTTGTGTTTCAAATGATGATTTTGAAATAAAGGACCATTAAATTAAAGTGAATTATTAAAAGCATATTTTATTGAATAGCCTAGTATATGAACCCTTTCCTGAAAACAAAGTAGTGAAATTATAGAATGTACAAGATTACATGTAGTATCGTTGGCTAATAAGTAATTAAATTAAAGTGAATCTGAAAATTCTGTGATTGATAATAGCAAATTATCATCCTGTCAGCCAGACAGGCAACAGCTTTATTAGATTCTCAATATTCAGTAAAGTTGGAAATATGTTTGAAAATGCATATTGATTTAATCTTGTAGATCCAAAACATTGATTTAAATAAGGTTGATATTGATCCAAATCATTTTTCTTTAAAAGATTCAACTTTGAGCGGGATGAGTTAGATTTTTATTACTAGTATATCACATATATAAATTATTTCTTTGTGTACTATTTGTAATAATAGGTGTTGCTATAAAAAAAATCATTCATTGTTCATCTGAATCTAATGTCAGTATCTCAGGAGTCATCAGAGTGCATAACAGCTCGATTTTGTTGGTTTTTTGTTTAAGGTTTGATCAACAGAGAATAAATTATAGACAACTCAGAAGTACTACCGAAAAAATGATATTCATAAATTATTAAAAGATCAAATTCCATTTGGATATAAAAATTTAAGGAGTCTGGGATTACTGCATTTTAAAACTTTGAATACTAATATGTAGAAAAACTATTGTTTCAGTTTTAACTGATAATGAAAATTGATAGTTTTTCTGATTAAGTTATAATCTTTGTATAATTAAAATGGCGTGGTATTATATTCAGACAGATGATGAATGCAAAGAATTTTACACAGCAACTAATGTTGTTGCATAAATCAAACAGAAAACAAACATGATCAAATAACACACTCAAAATTGAAATAAAAAGATATTTGAGTTATTACATGTAGTATTAAGATTAAGGTAGACCCCTGATTTTGTGGACCTCAAGAAATTTACAAACAAATTTGCTCACATGTACCATTATTTCTTGTAATACTTCTTAAATCCAATCCTTCATTAAGTCCATGCAATAAACTTAATTAGGGTTAATGATCCAGTGACAATCCTGGTTACGAAAATGTTAAGTCTTTAAAAATTATAACTTACTATGTGTTGACAAAACAAAATCCTTTCTTTAGCAACAATGATTCTATATTTTTGATGACTTTTATCTTTTGAAATTCCAACCTCTGACACATTTTTTCCAACATGAAGCACATAGGTCAATTTAAAGTTAAATTAACAGTTCATCATTTTTACTTCAATTCATAATTGCTGGGGACAGAAATCAGGTTTCTAAGCTTAGAATAATACATGTTTGTGTACAGGGTTCTCATACTTTTGATATCAATTAGCAAAATTTATTGACTTCAGATTTTAGATAAGAGCAAGTTAGACATGTGGTTGAAAGATACAGCGAATGGGTAGTGTGGGTTGGCTATTACGTCGCACCGAAGGTTTTCGATCTCAGGGGCTTCAGATATGCATATTGAGGTCACGCGTCTTATCAGCTCAGTAATTCAGCAATGCTGTGAAACAGATGGGAGTAGCAGGGGAAATTTTGCTGAGATTTTATCATACTCACAATCCAACTTGTTGGTCAATGTTTTTGTGATTGTGTCACCTGTCCTTTAAACTTTGCACCTTGATATACAGAAAAAATGTGGTAGAAAAGTGTTGCATTTTGAAACGTCGCTTCCTGTAAAAGCCTTTCTGTTAGATTGTCCTTGTGTCTGTCGCTTTTAGAGTTGCTCTCAATATTCATAAAACCATTTTTGTCGAAACCATATTCATTCACATGAATTAACTATAGCTAAAATGAATAAAATATTTAAGGTTGAAGGCTATATCGTCACAACATGTCTGACATCTGTTTGAAACGCCATTTTGTTCCGAATTGATAACATTATGTCGTGGTACAAAACAGTTATACACCGTTTAATTGAATTCTTCTAACGAGGGAGATGAGATAGGATTGAAATCATTAAAACGCTTAGAAAATAGTCAATTTTCTTTGTGATTAAAGCTTTTAACTTACATTGATTATCAACTGTTTTGAACGAAAAACTTGAAATCTGAATAATATAATGTTTCTCTGCTATTGTCAATACATTTTTGTCATGTCATCTGCAACAGACGAACTCACATGTGTGACGGATTATCGATAAGAGTAAGCTGATATAGTTTTTCACGTAAACTGTATATGCATGATGAATATAAAACTAATGTACCTTAGTACGATTTCTTGAATTTTTTCTTAAATGCTGAAAACATTTCTATGACATTTGCATTTTCTTGATCGTTTTAAATGTACACCTAACAAATTTTTAAATGTCACAATTCTTAATATTATAAACAATTAATAAAGGTGGTACCAACTTAAACAAAACTAGAAAAGTGCACCAGTAATTTGAACCCCCCCCCCCCCCCCGACTTTAAATATAGTTTCAATATTAAAGATGAGTATGAATATAATAAAGAATAAATAAATAAAATAATCAACAGTTTAAACAGTATAAATTATTATTTAAAAATCATTACACTGCAATTAAAGAACAATCAGAATTATGACAGTCAACTCTAAACAATACATATTGAAATGTCAAGGACTCCGCTCTTTCTACTGAATAAGTGATCAGCATTGAAATCACAATCAAATTCCATGTTAAATAATACTACTTTGGTAAATGTGATCTCTGAAGGAGAGTAATACGAATCCTTAGATATCTCTAAAGGGAGTATTAATTAACTTCATATGTAAGAAAGTGAGACATCTGCAAATGAATTTTTTCATTCCATGTATCTTAAATATACCTTTACCTAGTTTTGATATATAAAACAAAACTGCATTTTAAAAAAAATCAAAAATGATATTTGGCTTTTTTCACATTGCCCGTTTGGTATTCGGCCACAAAGAGATTGTCCCTTGAATCAACACAAATACCCTATGGGCTGTGTGAATCACGTGTCTGCTATCAGGATTCGACAACGACTGTCTGTCGTTATGCCGACTGGTATAAAAGAATCCTTGACTGAAGAATTTGGGCCCTTGAATGCAAATCGAAATGTCCCGCCCTGATTGACCACCATTACTGCACGGGCTTTACAGTCAGCCACACAGATATCTAGATTTCGATTCTCAGTGATGTACTTATTCTCACTGGATGAATAGAGAGGTTCCTTTTTTTCATTATACTGTATGATTTGCTTCTCTTCGGATCCCGAGTAACGCGCAACTTTCGTTTGTTTATCATCATCACTGACCAAGATGATAAGAATGTCACCAAAACATGAAATACAAAGATTAAGAGGAATCCAACCAGTTAGTTTGATTAGTGTTTTAATCTTTGTGTTTTTAACTACGTTAACTGTTCCGTATTCGTCATTATAAACCAAATTTCCACTCTGTGTCACTGTTATGTCCTGTGGTGTGTTTCCTGACTTGGTTTGGATTGACTTCACTAGTTCCCCATTAAGGTTGTAAAGCCTCATGATCTTGTCATCACCGTGGGTCCATATTTCCTCATTATTCAAGCATGCCACACTGTATAGATATTTATACCCCGTGTTTGTTACCGAGACAGTCTCGGGTACTGCCATTAATTCTCTGTCTGAGTAAGGTGAACCGAATTCCGGAGTTTGCATGGTTTGGGAAGGCTCTACTATGGCAATAGTATGGGGTGAGAGAGTACCGAATTCTCTGCAGAGTTTCTCTCTGGTCAAACTATTAGGCGTGAATTGTGGTAACGAAACCTTTACTTCAAGAGGCAATGTTCTGAACTCAGCATTTCTTGATTTGTAGATGACAATTTTTTCGACATCATCGGAGTCTAGTAATTTTTTTAGATCATGAATACTTTTTGTGATTTCAGAAATGCTTCGTATGATTTCATCCTCCCGATTGTTTAGAAAAACCACATGTTTTGAATCTATATTATTATATTCTGATTTCATCTTGTTTATGATCTTTTCTATTTCTCTATGCCAGTCTTCTCCATGTTTGTAGAGAGCTGCTGTCAAGTGTTTGGAGTTTTTCTTCAAATCAGCTTTCTGAACGGGAATTTTAGACGCAATTGCCTGATATTTTGGAAAAATAACATTTTCAAGTTCTTGTAAATCTCTTTGTATGACCTTCCTTTTGTTTTCAAAACTTTCAGAAAAGTCAATTTTTCTATGCTGCTCATGATATCCAGAGGAAACACACTGAACACAAATTGGAATGTCACATTGTTCGCAGTGAAGTTCGCAATGTTTTGTTGAGTGTACTAGACATTTAGTAGTACCAGTGTTAGGGTTGTATTTTCCTTGCTTAATTGGGACCACTTTATGTTCTCTTGATTCATCCAGGAGATGTTCTCCAGCACATGCTTTGCAGAGGTCAAAGTCACAAATATCACAGTTGTATGTGGGGACATGTTCTTCACAAAGGTGACACCGTAATACATCTTGGGCACTGTCCATGTCCATCTTCTCTTCATAAAAATATTAATATTCATAAGGCTTTTGACAATTTGTTACATTAAAAGTTTAATTTTTTTACACTGAAAATCATAGAACGCATAAAAACACATTAGGGCACATTGCGATTTACACAAATCTCATTTAACGCCATATTCTGTAAAAGTTATATAATTAAATTATGCCTATATCCAATTTTTTGAATAATTTTAAACACATTTTCTACCTATAAAATGATAATCAAATAAAAAATGGTTGCATAAAAAGTAAACGACTGTTCGCACCTTCAACTTGGCACAATCAGGTATTTTCTCTTCCTGCTTATTCTTATCTATGTATATGAGATAAACTTTGTACCGGGATATACAGGTGCATGATAACCTGCAGACGATAAAGTTATAGAAAACTATGTTCAGGAATTCTGTTTTGAAACGCCCCATTATCGTGTCAGAGTTAAACACTAGTACATGGTCAAGGAAGATAGCTGAAAAATTGTGCAAGGTGTTACTGAACTACTGATAGTTCCCGTACGAAATTTGTTTTCATTCTTGTCGAAACTGAAAAGAGGGGGATTTGAAAATGATAAAATCTTTGACTTTTTAATGGAACAGATTCATTTTTTTCCTCTGAGTTTCAACGTATTTAAAAAGAAAATCAACAAAAGGTGATGAAAACGAGACTTTCGGATAAAGTATGAATGGATGTTTCCTTGAAATACACGTATGTTGAATTAGTCCATCTTTTGGCACATATACTGCATGATACTAGTATATATATTTCTACATCATTTATGTAGTTTTATTAAATATCATAGACTGTATCATATACCATTTTATAATTAGGATGCTTTTTGATTTTTCAATAAAAGCAATAAAAATGTCAACTTCTTATTTGTTAAAAAAAGGACAAACAAGATATTAGCAGGAGAAATAATTTATTACTTACAATATAGATGCAATCAGCTACTTGTAAAATACTATAGTCTACTAACATTTTCTTATTCGGTTTAAAAGCATAAAATCAGACTAAATTGAATAATTGTTAACACATACATATTTTATGTTAAAACTGAACTTATTCATCATTCCCATGAAAGTTTAAAAATATCTGTGATTAATGGCATTCGCACGTCGAGGTTAGGCTGTAAAACATTCAAAACTTTAGCGTGTACGAAGACAGATCTGCATTGCATTTTTAAATTAATTCTTATACTGTCTTTTCTGGGCACTAGTGCATCAGCTAAGTTTATTTTATTTGATAGTCTGTTGAATTGGTTTTCAAGATCTTATGTAATTTTGTAGCTGTTGAATCATTGAACAAAAATGCTTGTGCATACATGTAATTGCAGAGACAGATCTATGCCTTAGTTGATTTTTTATGTTGAAAGATCAATCTTTTTTGAACCAGATATTCCTACAAAAGTTAATTCAATAAAAAGTAAACTTGAACTGTTTTCAGTCGCAGGCTTACAATTAAGCTAAGATCATTGCTTGAGTGTCTTTACGTGATATTTGTAGCCCTATAGTATTGAATAACATCAAAGGAAAATACAAAGAGTAGAGTATATTTTAAGTGATATTTTAAAAGATCGAAATTGTAAGCGATATTCAAATAAGTTATCTAACAAATTATTTTGCTAATCAAACACATGACTTGATAAATTTAAATTGATAATTTCAAGAATAAATTCCATAAAACTTTGACAATTGTTGTATTTGAATTCTTCTGTCGTTAATTAGTGATATCCGAAAATATTCCGAAGGTTCAGACTACTGGATATTGCTAACTAGTGTCGACGTGGCGAATTGTGTATTTCGTGATTTTATTGCTCTTGTTATAGGACTTTTGGTATCAAACTGCACACCAAACTAGATGTACCAGATTTGTTCACGATTAAGTTATGGGACGTAATGACACGTATTATTAATGGATTAAAAAATATCTATAATATTTAAAAAGAGCATTTGTTTGGATTTTAACAAGAACATATTTGATAAAAAATGGTTTCTTTGGATGTAAAAAGTTTTTTATCTATTAGCTAGACTTGACTTATTTTATACCAAACTTTTACGTTTTTACAATACTACATGCAAAAAACTTGAAATTTACGATTTTAAACTTTGTAAAAGTCTTACAATCCTCCATAACTTACCTATAAAATCAATTTTATCGCCAATGCATTCCAATTTAATAAGAAATAACTGCTTGTAAAGCATTAGTGATGTCAGTTTATCTTTTAAATTGTCATGTAAATAATGTTTATTATTTAAATGCGGATCAAGCCATTGTTGTACTGTAATGATTATATGTGATTAGATACAGTACAAAAGCACTTAGCTTTTTCTGTACTCCCCATAGTACTATCCATAGCATGCACGTACTTGTAACTGTTCCTTGGCTAACCAAAACACTTGTAACGGTTCTCTGGCCAACCAAAGCACTTTTAACAGTTCCCTGGCCAATCAAAGCATGCAATATACTGGCATACCAAACGGGAAAAATCTAAACCATATATGCATAACAAACGTCATAATAATACATGGGAAAAGTTCGAATATTGAATATTGAAGTCACGTATGCTTTTCTGGCAAATCAAGACCTTGCAACATAAATAGCATGCATATATCATAAATGTCGTTTGGAAACCCAGATAATTTCGCAAAGGAAAAGAAAAAAAAAACCAATAGTAAACGCAGTGCTTATATGTTAAATAATAAAGCTGTGCATAGGTATATGATCAAATTTTAAAGCTAAAATTTCTTTTACCAAATTTTTCTTTATGGCTATTTGAATACATGTATCATATGTTAAAATATTAAAGCAGATCTAATGGTTAATTTATTGACCAATCATCCTCCTTAATGTTTTAAAAGTAAGTTCATGTATTTTGCTTTAAACTTTATTCATATTAACAGAGCTTTCAGTATTTTATGTATATGTTGTACGGAATTTTTTTTTAATATTAGTTACTTTGTTAACATCATAATTAAAACAAAGTAAAACCTAACTACTTTTCCTTGTTGTAGACATAAAACTCTTGCAAAAGTCTTCATTGCCTCCGAAAATAAGGACGGAAATTCAAGACATTGTGCAACAGGCTATAAAAGTCATATTTTCTTCCTGCTTTGTGCAATTGAGTTATTACTTGTCCGGAAATCATGAAGATATAAACCTAAGATTTTATACGATGGTTCAGGACTCTAATTCTTTGTATAAATGCTAAAGTCTTATTTAAGATTAGTGATTTTATGGCATTTAAGGGTATATCGCAAAAATGGTGCTTTCGACAGCGTCGTTATCCGGCATACATGTATGCATGAAACCAAAGAAAAAAATATGACTTGCTGTTATATTCGAGACGACCGTCAATATTTTTACTGCATTGTAAGAATCAATAAAAAGGGCATCAAAAGAAACATTTAAGATGCCTAAATTGTTTTATTAATTTAAATGCGTTTTTAACTTTAAGTTAATTTTAAAATAGTTTTATATTTTCGACAGAAAAACATTTCTAGCTAGGGCAGCAATACAAACAACAAAGGAAAAAATGTAAAAAGACGCTTATACCAAACAAATTCCTACATTGTCAACAATTTATAACTTTTGTGATGACCCCTTTGCCGGGATGAAAAATGCATGGTTTTGTGTTTTTGTATTTTAAAAAGATTTATATATAGTACATGTAGTAGTAAAAGAAATTTCTTCAAAATATCTAGGGTATAAATAATAAGACTCGGCCTCGTTAAGGGTTAAGAGGAACTTTAATAATAAACAGCTATTTTATGATAAATATATCATTTTAAGTTCTTGAAAATATTTTCAATGTAAAAAAAATATTAGAAAATTGTATGAGTATTCACATTATGGTAGCATACAATGAAAACTAAGATATTGATGAAATGATACTCAGTGTGTGGTTGTTTTTTCAGTAAAATGGTTGCTCACGCGAATTTTTTAAAGTTGTCTCCGCCATTTATGTAGGTAGGACTATACAATAATAATCTGAATACTATACAGGAAATTGAAAAATATCACCATTTTTGTCATTTGAGTTACATATTGATATTTAGAAAAAAATCAGAAGAAACTAAACAATAAGACATGAGATTTAAAATATTTGTGCTCTGGTAATAATAATGCAAGGGAAATATTGGTGTTTAGTCTGTTAGTAAAAACTTAATCCAACCATATCAAGTTAAACGAAATTTTACTTTTGTATAGGTTTTTTCTGAACAGATTTATATATATTTTTTTTCATTTCTTCTTATTTCTTTTAGTAAATAAGTGAGTTAAAAGGTAAGTGAAATATAAACAAAAAATTGCCAGCATTTAAAAACTCACTGATAAATCACATGCACACAGTGAAGAGCGGACACTTGTTCAACAAAATGATAAATATCGCCATTAAAAGCTATTGACTGATTGTGTATATCCAATTAACTTATCATAGAAATATGTTACATGTACAAAAACTAATAGTCATATTTTGACTATACACACGATGTTATTTCAGGTAAGAGAAGGGAAGACGGGTTAAAATTCCGTGTCGAAAAACTTTATTACAGTTGATTTCAAGATTTCTAAACTGAAATTCATTGTTTATCTTATCATTAACTGCAAGTATTTTTACATCGTCTAATCTCCAGGGGAATTTGATCGGCCACAGTTCGCAATAAAGAGTTATCATAAGAATTATGAATAAAAAGAAATAGAAAGATGCTTGTAAAAATAACAACTGGCCGAAAATCAAGACAACGATAAAGGAAACTAAAGAAATACCGGAATAAAGTCGGGACGATTGTTCATAGCAATTTTAAATGGATTAGAAATATTTAATGACTTCAATACTTGTATAAAAATATAAAGATGCTTGTTAGAATTATCGACGGATCGCTGAATTGACAAAAAAATATATCGTATTAAAGTCAAACAATTCTTTTAACAATTATAATAATTACATTTATTTGACATTAAATACGAATAATACCAGACTAATCAAAAAATTAAAACTACCCTCCGCCCCCCGGATTTCAATTAGTATACGTTTCACGCGACGCATCAAAAACGGGGGAACGGATGGAAGTTCTGATTTTAATTAAATTGAAATACATATGTAATATATCATATAAACAAAGAAAAAAAATGATTGTCATAATTACCACCTTGCTGAGGTCAATCGGGCAGAAATTAAACAAAAATATATATCGAAAAGAATCAAAGCGTTCAAGCCACGTCTACCTCATTAATATAGCGCGCAAACCGTTCAAAAAGCGTGCAGCTATTTTTAGCAAAGCGTACCGTGCAAGAAGCGAACCGTATCGTGCAAGAAACGAACCGTACCGTTCACAAAACGAACCGTACCGTTCACAAAGCGAACTGTACTGTTCAAAAAGTGTACCGAACTGAACCGTGCAGCTGGTGTAGTAGCACGTTTCAGGGGCTGTATATAAGATCCGACACTTTTAAGATGCCTAGTGTTGTTGATTTTATTCAGTAATAT
>WFKH01002636.1:8547083-8584973 GCA_016163765.1 Magallana hongkongensis | reverse complement strand
TGACACCCCGAGAAAACCATTGTCAACCGACGCGAAGCGGAGGTTGACAATGGTTTTCTCGGGGTGTCAATTTCAACTGGTACCCTCCCAAACAGGCACTATTTATTTAATTATACTGAATGTCTTAATTTTAGAGAAAGTTTTACTGCTTTTATATGGAAAGACGTGAGTTTTACTGCGAAACGTACGCGCATAATTTACGCGCTTGTGACAATTCGTTCTATCGGCCTGTTACCAAGTGTGTTGCTAACGCTGAGGGTATGAGAACGGATTGTTAACTGCGTCTAAACGAATCAGATTACGGTATTTAACATGAAAGTATAATAAAAAATATTGGTATGTACTAGATATGTACATCAATGTTACTGATATGTTTTGATCAATATGTTTTGATCAGGATATAATCATATTCTGATCAATAAAATGTTCAACACATTTGTGAGTTTGTTTGATGTGTAGGTAGGAGAATGAGAAGGCATAAATAAAATTACATTATTAAGTATTTTATTCGATATAATCACTTTGATACTAGGTATCATCTTGCAATAGACAGAGCATGCATTTAACTATGTGTGTGTTTTTGTGTTGTTATTTTCGATTTAATCCAATTCTTTAAAATAAGTATTCAATACAGATGATCCTTTTTCTAGTTTATCATTTCAAAATCCTATTTAAGTTGACTTGAGAGTGAACGAGTTGAGTATATCTTTACATTTGCAAGTTGGTTCTAATATTAAGGTAATACATTAAAGGTCATGTCATAACTCAAAATTTAAATCATTTTAGGTAATGATAAAATGACATAATTTGACAACCATTTTGAATCAGAGCCACGTTTACTCGGGCCAGTCTTAATCAATGTCTATAAAAGCTGATGTATGAAAAAAAAAAGATTTCTTCGAGTGCAAAAATACCAATACAACACAGTGTTTGAGTGCATAAATTGCACATTATTACAATATCGTTTTTTCCGAAACATATGAATAGCCGATTGCTAACAGGTGACCGTGCTATATATTATGTTATAAACTTACTATACTAAAATAGATCAATGATAAACCTTACTATACTGAACATATTTTTTGAATGACAAAATACTGAATTTAGCATGTGCGATATTGTGACATCACAACAGCGAAATCATCGTCTATATATCATGAAGCAAATATTTAACTGTAATACTTTTGAAAAGAATTAGTTTTAATTGATTAAAATAAAGCTTTTATAGCCTTTTGATATCGCGGTTGATATACTCTCATCAGGTCTATAAAGCCATGCATTGTTCTCATCAAACGATTATAATTTTCTTTCAAACATCACATAAAATGGTTGTTAAACGTGAAGTTAGTCCGATATTTAGTATTCAACATGGATGTCGTTGATGTCAGTGTAGGTGAAGTTTTCCTATCTTTGAAAAAAAAAATTAACTTCATATGTATAAGGTGGATTTTCTATGATTTTTGTATATGAACATGTTGTCAATAGGAAAACTTTGAATTCATGGATCCCTTCTCTAAAGAGTTAAGCTATTGCACTGTTATTTCTGTTGTGATATCCCATGATCACAGGATCAGCTCATGGTACAACAAAGCTACTAAATTCGTTGTCCAAGAGTAGTAACACTTTTGTTAATAAATACTAACGTTTTCCTATTGTTATTTATTTAAATTTTAGGATTTAAGAAAAGATGACATATACAATACGTTATCAATTTATTCAACTGCTTATTATCAAAAATATAATTTTTTTGGGCGTTTAAGGTATAATATGAAATATTCTGGTTAAAAAAAGCTGCAAAGTTTTTCAGTCTGGATACAGCTGGTGAATAGTTTTGTGTAAAGTTTTGGGTAGCATAAATAAATCAAAACTTGTTTAACACAGTTTTCAATAATTGGAAAACACATTTTGCATAAATTTTTAGTTTAAAGGATCTTGTTTTATCTATGAAAACGAAAATTAAATGAAAATTAATGAAAACATGCTTCTTGAGTGGAATATGTAATTTTGTTTTCCTCTGTACTCGTTCATATTTTTTTAATTTTAGATTATCCAATAAGAAAAGACTAGTCTTTATTTCTAGATTGGTTGCAAAATGGATTAATTAATTGACCAGGACACTGTATTTGTTTCATTTACACAAATAATAAAGCGTAGTTTTAATATTATTTTGACGCCAAACAAAGCCTTCATTCAAATCCAATGCAATGTCATCTTTATAGTTAGTGATATATGGGAGTATTGTCAACTAAAAAGGCTGATATTTAAATTAATGAATTTATCAAGTTTTGAAGAAATACTTTATTCATTGTTAAACGTATTTCAAAGTACGATCATACAGTGACGAGGTCTGGTTGGTGTAACTAATTAGTTAATCAATAGACATTCATTTTGAAACTTAATTGACACTACATCCTTTGGGACCATTTTTTTAATAGTGAGTTTCTGATCACATATCGCATACAAATTATAAAAAATCGAAAAAAGACCCCCTTTCCTCTCACATGGTATGATAATGATCATACTTACATTCGTTTAAGGATACTTCCATAAACAGCAAGGCCGGCAGTTCGAATTCTTCATGAAAGTAATTGCTTGTATCCTTGCTTTGCTCCAACTCTCACGCAACCAACAGTCTAGATGTACAACCTACACCATGAATATACAGTTTATCGGGTCACTTCACGAAGATCGAGCAAAGCCCCTCTGGGAAATCGAAAAGGAATCTGTTGGTTTGGTCATGCATTTTTGTTTCTCCAAATGTGAGAGAGACCAGCGATGTGTCGGGATCAAGATTTGCACGATACGACCAGATTTGTCACGATGCAGGGGATGTTGTGAGTGGTACGTGATTGACAAAGATGGAGGTCTCCCCAGAAATGCTACCGATGGCTGCAAATATTTTGTACTGGTATGTGATCTTCATTATGTTTTTAATGGATTTACCTGTGAAAAATATATGATTTATATTGTAACGTAAATTAGATGTCGTAAAATGGCCTCGAAACTGGTTTTCCTATAAAACTGAAACATTATATGAAATTTAAGATAAAATCCCTCGAACTTTTTTTTCCAAAACGCAGTATGTATGTTTACTTTCGATTTTTTTTTAAATTTCCGTTTATCTTTTGGCGACCACTTTTAATTCGTAAATAATACATAACGCAGATATTATGTTTAGTAATGTTTGATAATCGATTTCTTCAATAAAGTAATGCAAATCATCAATATTTGAAAAAATAACACGAAAGATCAACAACAACCGAGGTATTGATATGGTATAGGTAACCCGAACAACAATTGGTCATACATTGTATATACACATCTTATCAGTTTACATTGATTGGAAAAGATTCTGGATGCAAAATACATGACAGATTAAATTAACTATATTTTCTATTAATTTTTGCACACAACTGTCAACAAAATTTTAGAAAATAAAAATTATATTATTTTATAATACGCTTAAGAATGCATTTTATTTGTTAAAATGTTTTAACAATAAATTATATATATATATATTGAAAGCCACAAAAGTTTTACTACTTTTCATTGTTATAAGTAATTTATGAGCATATGAATCCAGTTCGATAGTTCGGTACATGTATTATTCAGACCCTCATTGATGGTATTGCTGGAATATATGTATCAAAAGTTTGCGTTTATCCACAGAGCAAAGATAGCATGGTATCAAGAGGGTACATATGTAAGTATAAGACCAAACACAATCTTAGTGCGAGCAACAAAAAGGTTTTTAGTTAGATTTTCAGATATGAAATAAGACCTTTATTTTAGAATGATGTATTCGACAATATAATTTATCTCAATTTAGACTTCCATCACCTTTGCCTCGAGTAAATAATAAAATAATAAAAACAGTTCAAATAAATGTCATGAGAGTTAATTCAATAGCTAAAAATTGTATACGAATATGTCAGGGATCGGACATTTTTCGTTTCATCGCAAAGCATAGAATTGCCACAGCATGCTATTAGTTTAAACTGTTATAAATAACCTTGCTACAAAATTTATTTTTATATTTAAATATATATCTTCAAATACCGTTACATTAAACTAATTGCCATTACATATCGACATGCGGATTGATACTAAATTAGGTTTGCTCATTTTGAGGTCAGTTTGAAGTCGTTCAGAATATTTATACATGCGTATATTTTGTAAATTAGCCAATAAAATAGCGTATTACTTACATAAATGTTATTTTATGCATTTTTCCCGACAAAAGTTGTGTGTTACTTGCATGTATCACTACGTTTCACAAAAAACCTGATTATAACTATCTTTTAATTATAACATACACTGTCTGCAATTTCAAACTTGTCAGCAGTAGCAAGTACCACTTACTGGATGATCAAGAACAACCTCGTTTCCAATGTTCTTGATGGGATTGCCGACTGCAATAGAAGTAAAGTATACAGCTCAAACAGTGAACCAAATCCATGGCTAGAAGTAACACTGCCCGGGACAATAACGATTTGGAAAATAGTAATCTACAATGGCGTAGATTATCTTGGTAAATATTGTTAAATATGGATCCATAGAGAACCGAAATATTATTTTGTTTTAAAAAATCTCAAAAATCAGAATTGAAACAAAAAAATTGAATTACGCACATTCGCAAAAAAAACCTCAAATAATATTCATCAAAATAGACTGTGTAGTTTTTTACAATTAATTTACACAGAGAAAGTTACTTTCGGTGGCTTTACAATTGATGTACTCAGTTTGCGAGGTCTTCCAAATACCGTAAATATACTGTGTAGTAATTTGTTAGAAAAAGAAAAGGAAAGAAGGTACGCGCAAGAGAAAGTATAAAAGGGATATTCTAAAAAAATGAATTCTGAAGGTATTCGGTTTATTTCACAATCTTAAGATAGGGGTGACTTACTTTGCAAGCGAATTGATCATGTGGGTCATTATTATAAATTGCAAACCGAATGCATGCGGTACAATACCATAAATAGTAAATAAGCGATAATAAATCCCAGAAAGTGATAACGTGTTGTAATGTATACATACTACTTCTTGCTGAAGTCTATACTTTCATTGCATTAACTACTACTAAAATTGGTCTTCTGATTTGTATCTAATTAATCTGTTAAAAAGGCTAAGACAGATGACCACGTGTAAACCATCCAGACACATTATCCAGTTCGATAAAGGATATATAATATTTAACCAATGAAATCCTTCGTAACAAACCAAAATAAACAATCCTTGCGATACAATACAAATGAAAAATTATTCAATAGAAATGAATAAGTTTACAATACAAATGAAATATTTTACACTACAAATGGAAATTATAAAATACAAAAAGATTTTATACAATACAAATGATAAATTATACAATGCAAATGAAATTTATGCAATGCAAATGGAAAATTATACAATGCAAATGGAAAATCATAGAATTCAAATGAAACATATACAATGCAAATGGAAAATTTCAGAATTTAAATAAAAGTTAAAGAATACAAATTGATAATTTTATATTGCAAATGAAAATTTATACAATACAAATGAGAAACATCGATTATTGCAACGTTTGATATGTCATATAATGCATGTTTGATGATATAATTCTACTAAACTAGGATCTAAGATTGTTTAGATTGTGTGCATTCGTTTGATTGAATCAGTGCAGTGATTGTCTTAGTTTCTTCAAAATGCGTTTATACACATATTTGTGTCTAATGTTACGTGATCAGATGAATGGAATACCTGAACACATTTAAGCATGAATATTGGTCTAAACCCTATATATGGAGTAAAGCAAAATGCCTTTTAACTTTTGCAACGCAACTGAATGCATTGCACACTTTTGTTTACGTATTTCTTTTACATTAAATGAGTTCTAAGAAATAGTCAAGAACATATATTCTTATTGGTACAATACAATTTAATCCATAATTATGTATACTTACAGAAAAATAATTACATATCTTTATCCTTTCACTTTTTCAGGTTTCGGTTTGGTCAACTTAAACGTTACGTACAGTAACAACGGTGTCACCGACATCTGTGGCTTTTATCCGGGTCATTTATCACATGACGGTGATCAAGTAACGTTCTACTGCCCTCCGGAAGCTCATGCTACTACAGTAAAACTGCAAATTCTGTCCAATCCTGGACAAATAAATTTTCTCTATTTGTGTGAAATTGAAATTTACAGGAAAAGGTAAATCTTATCCAATCCGATTTGATCCAATCTAATCCAATTTATTTTTTTCCTTATTTTGAGCCTATGTATGGATTTACTCTTATGATAACTTCTTTTCATTGACAATTTTTTGTCATTTCTGATTGTCACTGGAAGCGAAACAAAATTTAACTCATTCAAGATTTCAAGATTTTGAGTGCATTTTAAAGTTTGAAAATAAACTTAGTGTATATGCTCCAATATAGGAAATACATTTGTATTATTTTCAAAATGTTCTTTTAGGAAGAAATGGTCATAAGTTATACATCTGTAAACATGAAAATGTGTTAATTCGAATTTAACCTTTGGTCGTCACCGGAAGTGAAAGTAAATGAAACGTTATTCAACTGCACGTTATTCTCCAGCAATGCGTTCCATTGCGCTGTCGCCCACTATGCTCTCAGATAATTCTAAAATTAAATCGTATGTATAGAGCAGATAAACATGTTCATGAATTGTAGAATTGTCCACCCGAGTTTTGTTTAAATGACGAAATTATGCCCTTTTCTTTTTCATGTAGAATTATCATGACTTATTGAATTATGTATTATGAACAAGTCATTCAGCGTATACTTGTTTCTTTGTCCGTAAAGATATATTCCAGAATTTGAAAAGAATAACCAACCAAACAAAAAACATGTTCTATTCTAATCACAGTTGCAAATTTATGAGTGCCTATTCATACTATAGTGTAGTGTTGTGTATCTACTATGCCTTAATACTAGTCAGGGTTTGATACATAATGCACGAGTTTAGGCGAGTGCACTATGTATATATCAAACCCTGACTACTATTTAGGCAGGGTACATGCACAACACAACACTATTGTTTTATTATGCTGACTGTTGTATACTGACGTGCCTTGCTAATAGTAGCTGTGACGTTTAAATGTTGTCTAGCCTCTAAAAATAATCATAGGAAAGTTTGTTCTTTCAAATAAACCGATTGATCTGATTGATTATTTAATCAGCAAGTTGCTGTACAATAAAAAAAAAACGTCGATTTTTTCTTTCAAACGCTTGACCTTACCGAGAAAACTCAAGTTTTTAAGACGACAAAGTAAATCTTAATGAAATGTATTCTTGTAAATTCTTTATCGAGCTTCTTTTGAAATAGCATTTTCATTTTTCTCATGTAAATTTTCTTTGAAAAATGTTTTATCAATTTGTTCAAAAGTGAATTAGAAACTTTATCTTTAAAATTTCAGAAAAGGATGTCACGTGACACGGAGCAGGCTAGACGCGCTACTTTTTGCTCTGTGTTTTTTTGACAATTTTTTTCCAATTTGGGACATTTCCAGATAAAAGAAGTGTTTCTATTGGATTTCTTATTGGATTTCTTGTGTGTTTCCAAAATAGTGAGTGTAAAAAATCTGATGATTTGTTGGTTTTGTACATAGAACTTTGTAAATAGTGTATATATACAGATTATCTGTTTACCTGGTGATTAATTCTTACCCGCTTACCTGTGCTGGCTGTACTAACGGTACTAATCAAACCATGACGGAAACACCCCTGCGAATGTTATTGTCATTTAAATTTTAGACCACGTGGTTTTATTTGACCCTTTCAGTTTCGCAGTAAAAATCGTGCCTCGTGTTTATAGTCTATTTCATAGAATCTAGGTACTTGTTATCAAATATAAAATCTAGACGTTTATTGATTTCAAAATTTATCTTCATTAATTGGTGGATAAAATGAGTCCTGGAAATAAATGTGACAATAGAAAAAATAGGTTTTTATTCTGCTGTTGCAACAATTAACATGTTTAGAAGCGATCCCCCCTAAGGATTAATTTTCGATCCGCGCCTGACCTAGTAATAGCATCAATAGTGAAACAGACTATACTATTTTATGCAGAATGTTCCTTGAAAATGGCTCGATATACTAAGTTTTTATACAAAACAGACACCCATTCTTTTTTCAAAAAGCATGGTATTGCACACCACAAGCATCAAACATGGCTATGATTTTATTAAGCAACCATTGTTTATATTTTCAACCACGTGTAGAGTGGTTGAACACGAATGATTACTCTGTTCTGAATATCACCGTTTAATTTAAATAACTGCTAAATGATGAAATAAGACATACATCTTAATAGATTTTCGTGTTTTAACATAAATCAAAGAAGGATATAATATGAAAAACGACCAGTACTTACGTATTTTGAGAATATTATCCGAACACTTATACTTCCGCTCGAAATTTCACAGGAACTGAACAAATCTCGGGGAAGTCTCGTGAACTTTCATTCGAGCACCTCTGGATTTATTGCATACTTAGCAACGATAAAGAAAACATTCCGAACACATTCGCAGGGGTGTGAAGGGGACGTCGAGGGTTTAAACTGACTCACGGTTGACAGGACATGTAAACCGTTATACCTCAAGAACAATGACTTACGGTCAATTGGAGGGAAACAGTTTACTGATTATGATTTGATAGAACCTATCAAACGGGTCATTGGAGATGACCTGCTCTGTGTACAATTGGACAGAAATCTTTGGCGTGTTTATTTGAAAAACACCGAAAACAGAAATAAACTCCTAGTGCAGGGAATAGAAATTAGTAATATCTCGTATCAGTTTTATGATACTAATCCATATACTTCCCGTGCCAAAACTGCTGACCAGAAAACACTGAAAATACGTGTATGCGGTCTTCCATTGTCAGTAGCAGATACAGCTGTCCTTGAAATGCTTGAAAAAACAAGGAGTTAAATTAGTGAGTATGATCTTATATGAAAAAATACGACATCCTGAGACAGGAAGAATGATCAGCATTCTAAATGGCACTCGCTTTATGTTTGTTGAACCCTTGACTGACGGTAAATATTTACCTAGAATTAACCATTGTGCAGCTGTTCAATGCAAAGTTTTTCATTATGGTTCGTTGTTTAGGTATCTTCATTGGACATAACAAGGAACAATGTTATAATTTTAATTGGTTAAAAATCTATGAAGATATGGAGAAATTATTCGAATCATGGAAGAAAAGAAAGTTAACGATTTTTGGAAAAACATGTGTTGTTAACATCTTAGCCGTATCAAAATTAATATATGTTGGTTCAATTTTACCTATTCCAGAAAACGATTTAATGAAAAAAATGAAAAATAGTATTTTCAACTTCATATGGAATAAACGTGATAGAATTAGGAGAGATACAATAATAGGAAAACAAGAAAATGGTGGTATAGGTTTAGTAGATATAGAGCTAAAACTAAAGGCCCTTAAGGCATCATGGGTTAAACGATTGACTGATGAATCAAATGTCATAAACAACATTGTAAACAGCTACTTGAATCTAATGAAAATAGATTTGAATTATTTACTCACACTGTCTGAAATAAAAACCGAAAACTTTACACTAATATCTAAATTGCCAATTTTTTATAAAGAAATATTTAGTTACTTTAATGAATGTAAAAAGACAATAGATGTATCTAATTTATCAGACGTCAAGTTTGCACAACAGCCATTGTGGAATAACAATTTGTTTCAATACAAGGGCCAAACATTATGTTTTAAGAATTGGATAGCGAGTAATATTTTGTATGTAAAAGATGTATTTAATGAAAATGGCGTATTTAAATCATTACAGGAATTTTCAGATATTCTGTCAAATAGATCAAATTGGTTGTGTGAGTATAATATAATTCGAAATGTAATTAAGAAAAAGAGTATATTGTTTGATATGAAATGCTGTTTTTTTACTAGAACAGATTTTGTAAATACATTCAATTTTCATAACGGTGTTCACTGTATCTCAGAGAAAAAGTGTAATTTTTACTACGAAAATATGTTGTCAAGAAAGTTTAAATCTCCTTGCCATCAATCGTATTTAGGCAGAAATTATTGTGTAAATAAAGAATATTGGCCAAGCATATATACAAATAAGATAAAGAAAATGTATGACAAGAGTTTAAGTGAATTCAACTACAAACTGCTTAACAATATTTTATGTACCAATTCTTTTTTGCAAAAATGTAAATTAAGACAAAATGCAGAATGTGACTATTGTGACATCTCAAATGAAGACATTAAACATCTTATTTTTGATTGTGATAATGTCAAACAGGTATGGCATAATTTGAATTATGCTTTAAAATTTATTGTTAAATGGAAACATGTTGTAATTGGTTTTTATGTTAAAACCAACCCCAAAGTATTGTTTTATAATACAATTATATCTTATATAGCTTTTAAGATATACAAATTCAAAATGGGGTGTAGAATAAAAAACGAATGTCAAGATGGTTTAAAATTAAAACAATTTGTTAAAAATTCTTTATACATGGATTTGGATATCATGCTAGATTTTTCAAAGATGACTATGTTCAAAAATACGGTAAAGCGTTTGACAAACCTGGTATAAATTACTTTTGTTCTGTCATTTTCATAATTATTATACTGATGCCAAATTTCCTAATACCCGGGATATCTGGCTTTTGTAAATGGGTATTGTTGTTAAAGTGAAATAAAGCATAATCATAAAAAAAAAAATCTTTAAAATTTCAAATCCCTTCATTAATAACCAAATGACTTAATAAAAGCGTTTTTGGAAAAAAATAATTTTAATTGCTTGATGTCAATTGTATGTATCTACGTGGGATATGATTTTTGTTTAACTATTTTACGTGCTCTATGTTTTCCATAATATGTTTACGTTTTATATATTTTTTGTATACCATGCGAAATAGATGAACATTGAATATATAGGGAGAAATTGGCAGGGACCATAATGATATAGACTAGCCCAGCTCATACATACGTTTTATTTGTGCAACGATGTGAAACTATGCACAGAAAAGTATATTATACTTGGTCAAACGAAACAAAACAAAACAAATGAAGTTAATCTATGTGTGTATTTTTCGACTTACTCCAATTCGGAATAAATGTGCAACGTTTGTCCTTTTTGCGCTTTGGTTTCACTGCTCCCTTATAAGGCGTTGAAAGGGATGCGATTAAACTAGGTGCGTTCAGAGCTCACCAGAGACGTGTTCATCAGAGAGAGCGCTCGCGAGCGCTCGCCAAAGTTTGTGTTGCGGGTATAGGGAATTTTGGCGAGTGAGCGCTCTTCTGTTCAACATTCCTTCGATTGTTACCTATGGCAAGGTTGGTGACCGAGAGATACGAATAGCAACAAATGGTTATAATCGTTTACCAATGATGACCATTGGTTAGTTTTAATATGAAATGAGATCACCATACCTACTAGCTGTCTAGATCTTGGGTAAGTTTTGTAGGTTACAGCATTATGTTTATTAAAAATGGTGGGTTGTTAAATACCTATAAATACTAATGTAAATAGCGACTTTTTTGATATGAAATTTATAAAATTCTTATTTCATTAATAATTTGATGACAACCTAAGACCACTAAAAGCTTCTGCAGCCCGTCTTTGTACCCAGAAACATTAGAAAATATGTAATATAGAACCATTTTACCAAGGCCTAGGACTTTCGGTAAGACATAACTATTGCTTGCATCTTAACAAGTTAAACTGACGCTGGTGTCGACTGAAGTATGCATATATTGCGTAGTCTTAGCCCTACGTCATATTGCTGTTTGACACAACTATCCAAAATACAAGCTCCTGTTAAAATGATTCTAAATGCTAGTTTATTTTTGCTGGTGTTAAATATTATACAATCCTCACGATCTTTGCATAAATAGTGGATTAGTTGGTTACCAATTGTATCCATTTGACAATATAAAACAGTGTAAAACAAAACAAAATAACTATCCTCTATGAAGTTTGACTGTTCCCTCTAAAACAGAGCAAACACAGACCTCTACAAAAATTAACGGAAGGATTAAGTGCCATGAAGGAGTGAGCATCCAAGGTCGTTGTATCGAACATAGAACCGAAGAAATTATGCAATAAAATTTGATGTCAATTTTTGATTTATATTGCCTCTTAACAATATTAAAAAATTTCCAAGAATTCAATCTTCAAAGTTATTTAGATATGAAAAACAACAATGCAACCCATGTTACAAATAAAAGTGTTTTAATCTGTTTATACAACTTGTTTCACGTATTTCTAATCAAAACATTTTATCAAAAAAAAAAAAAAAAAAGAATCAAGGAGCCAACCTTTCAGATACTGCATGAAGAAGGAGATTTTAATTTACAAACATTTGAAATTTATGAATATTAAAAAAAAGGAAAGTTCTCGGAATCACTTTTATTCAGATGAGACATGAAATAATTGTAGACTGAGCACGTGACGTTTAGTTTAAATTTGACCATTTGAATAAGAAGACGAATCCAACAATTTACGTTCTACTTTTAAAAAAACCTGTCTTTGTTTAATAAAAAAAATCTACGTTTGGTGTAACGGTCAAATTGTTTACATAATATTGTATGTACATAATACTGTATGTTGTGTCACCATGTACAAGTTGACTGTTTCATTAGAGCAAACCAGACAGGCAATGCCAGTCGACTATGAATAGTATGATCGAAAATAAAAGTGGAATTTCGAATTGCTGCCCATTTAAAAAAAACATTAGCTACATGTAATTGATTTTTCTAATCACTATATCACAAGTTCGCTGGAATTCCTATTTCAAAAAAGACACACTTCTAATGTAAAAATTGTTTTGTTAAGTTTAATTACTTTTAGGGCGGGAACTTAGGTAAAATAACTTAAAACGAAACATTGAAAAAGTCGTGCTTCCGATGAAAGCAATTACAATATTAAGAGCAACAAATTGCATACTATTTTAAGCTAATAATTAAACTAACAAACAATCGTTTTCCAAGAAATAAGACTTCTGGCATACTTCTAGCCTCTCGTTTATCTCATTCATATATGCTACTATTGAAACTTTTACCTTTCGTCTACAAGATGGATTATCCAGAAAGCAGGAATCAACTGTTCTAACACAAATCAGGACTGTTAAAAAAAGAGATAAAAGACATTATGTCGTAAAAACATGTTCACTTGATTATTAGTAATTCCGTGTAATGAATAGAAAATTTAAACGTCATCCCTATAAGAGTTTGTAGCTATATTGAGACTAATCTTTTGAGGCGATTCTCATTTTTAAAACAAGTATCATGTTGGGTATTTCTAGAAAGTATTTTACTTCTTTGTTAGTTTATATTTACCTAGAGTTCGATTTTAGCTTCTTGTTGTCGTTGAATTTGAAGAGTTTATCATTGATATTTCCATTGGGATTCATTTAAGGAATAAGGAATCATTCTTTGAGTATTATGAGGTGAATATTTTGGTCGGGGCGTGATCAAATCCAATGAAGCCCGCAGGGCTTTATGATAGATTTGACCACGCCCCGACCGAAATTATAACCTCATAATATTCAAAGAATGATTTCTTATTACTTATATTTATATACTTGCCATCTATTGTACAATTAACTATTTAAATATAGATAAGCAAACCCCGCGCTGGCGCCCCAATTACTCTATACGTCATTTGAAGTTATTAGACTGTATAGTACAAAAACGATACATAGTGTTATCACAGGCAAATACACTGAAATATGTAAAAATAATAAAATCAAACTAGAGCAAAGCTCGTTGCAAAGCAACGAGTGGGTCTTCCGTTAATGTCGAAAGTAATGCTAGAAGTTCCTGTAAGAAGCAGAGATCTTAAACCAATGAAAAGAGTAACTAAATCAAAAAGATAAAAAATCGAATAATTCTTGGTACGACTTAACAAAATCCTAATAATTTTAAGTACGATTTAACAAAAACCTTAACGATTTCATGTACGACTTACAAAAAAAATCCGAATGTGTTCATGTACGACTTACCAATAATTTTTAGGTACGGGTTAATTTAACTTAGAAATTAACACTACTTTCTTAACTAAGAACGCGGAATCAAAAGTGACGAAATTTCATATCCAGCCTTATTACAAAGGTAAATCTATAAATGTATTATCACGCAAAATTTCAAGCCTTTATCTCAAAGTGTTTTTTTTAAAACGCCGCGGACAAAATGACTTTTTTAAAATTTAAAAAATGACGTAACGTAAAAATGAAAGTGACGTTTTTCATGGAAACTTTTACAACTTTGAGGTATAATGATTGCACATAATCTCTGAAAGTTTCATTAAAATCGGTTGAAAACTTTTCGAGTTATGAAGCCGAAAAGGAGTCAGAAAAAAAAAGAAAAAGTATAATAATAATAAAAAGAAACCGAAGAATAACAAGAGGGTCTTCCGTTGGAAACGGAAGACCCTAATAAAATTACTCGATTCTTTTAACAAATAAATTAATACTTACATTCATGAACCAAATAACAATCAATTACCAAAGTAATCGAAATTTGGACGTCGATTGGCAAAATTGTGGCAGCGATAGATGGTCGAAAAATAAGCAATGACATAAAACAAGATAAAGAGTGATTAAATAAGGATATTAAAACCAAATAACTCTGTTCTACAATTTAACTTTTGAAAGATAGTTACACGTTTTGACTGCAAAGCAATTTAAACAAGCGTAAATACTTCATAACATAGTTAAAGCTATATACAATGTACGCCGTTTAAAACGAACATTTTCAACAAAAACAAAATGCATTTGTTTTTCAATTAGCGACGTAAATAATGAGCTAATTGCAAAGGTTCAGCGATATAGTCACTAGTGAAACCAATCAATTCAAAAGTAGTGAAATTCTCCCAAATTTTGTGAGCATCAAGGCTAAAAGAACAGCATTACTAGAAATTTTAATCGTCATCTCAACATAGTACAGATCGATGAATTTAATGACAAACTACTCAGGTAACATTCCGAAAAGAAAAGAATACTACCAAAAATGTCATTAACAAATACTGAAAAAAACTGCTTTAAACATACCAAACTCTACTGAAATAAAGAATTGAGACTGTTGAGGAAATTGATGCATGAGAGAGAGAAGTTATATCCTGGACATAAAGGAGACTTAGATCAGCTACATAGGTAAAACAGAAGTACTTCAACACACATAATACGTTGGACAAGCCCTGAGACGAACATAACGTTTAAATAAGAAGACAGCTGCAGAGGACATAGCAACGTCTGGGATAAGATTCAAAGAATGAAACCACATCAAACAACCATGAAAATAGTGGACTATACTGGTGATATAGTAACCAACGAACAGAAAGTTCTGAGGATATGATTTCGAAAACCTTTATAATGGAACACATCGATAAAACTTGAAACTGAGTTCTATAATCAGAATCAACTCCATAAAAATATTGTTAAAAGAAAATACGGAAAACCTGAAACGGAGTGGAATAACGACAGGAACTCCATTCGTGTTAATTTGCGGGTTTATTTGTGAATGGCATTAAAACAACAGAATGAAAACTTCTCGACCCTGAAATATAATAAAATACAGTATATACAAGAACGATAACTCAATGCAAATTCTGCATACATGACCTTGTATTGAATTTATAATAAAATTTAACAAAACAATTTTCCAAAGTTTAAATGCTAATAAACAATTAATTTTCTGATTAGCTTATTATAAATATGCTCAACTCAAATAAAGTTTCTGTTTAACACAAACTGAATAAATTTCAAATAACACATAACTCATGCAAATCAATTGAACTACATGAACAAAACACACAAACCAGCTATGTATATAAACTCAAATTCATTTGTCAACATTATTTAAAATGCAGTAATAAATCTGTTCAGACAGTTCCTTTTTTCCAACAATAGGAAGAAAATATATTCATATAAACAAACATATCATATATATATATATATATATATATATATATATATATAATATCATATCATACCTCCCATGAGGTGCGAAGGTCATGGAAACTTGGCGCCCAACTTGAATTTGTGCAGCGTGGCAAATGACGGAATTCCGGAAACTACCATGATTCCACAGTCGCCATTTTGAACTTTGATTTCAAGAATAACATGCGGTTGTGATATTGGACACACGTGAATTGACAATTCTTATCTTCAACTTTAACTTGAGGAGGTTTGAAAATAAAATTTAAACAGTTTGTTGTTATTAACAGAGTTGATGTTATATACAACTTATTAAGTATACCTGGAGTTTTCTTTGTTCTGCGGTTGTTTTATTTGCTACTGCAGACGTGTTATCTTACAAACTTTCTTGAACTATACTGAGTTGACATTTCATTACATGGTTGTTTGGTTAAAGTAAACCATTTCTCATTTTTTTCTTTACAACTTATTTAAAATATTTGTTTGAAATTGATAAGACCCGACCACTGGTAATTGATTGAAACTTTGTTGAAATATTGACATTTTTTGTTTTCAGTGGCTGTCATTTTTTTTGTTCATTTTTATAATCTACCTCAGACAAACATACATTTCTTTGTTTGAGGTAAAGGTTACCGGATCCGGAAGTCAAAGTTGTTAATGTATATACAAATTACTTGCAAAGCAATACATTTTTTTTCTTTGGATATATACTGTTTTGAACACATACATATAAAATTTAAATCTAAAATTTTATTTTACAGTCAGTTAGTTAAAACTTTAAATAATATTTATCAAATTTAGCTGTGATTGAAAAGCGGAATTGTCTGTGAGATTCATTTTCTTAATTAACAGTCCTGTTGTACTAATTCTATCCTTGCACATCATACCTGTCTGGTTTATTTGTAAGCTTCATTGGTGACAGACTTATGAAAGTATTAGTAGTTTGTGGAATAGGTCTACTAGTTTAAGGGGATTTGTTTTGATGACTTAATTTTGTTTGAAAAAACGACATCAATCAACCAAACTTGTTGTAAATTTATTAAGACCCGACACTCTAGACCACATTATGAGTACACGTTATACAATGATATTGTTATTATGGATGCATAGAGTGTTTCGGCGGTTTTTAATAGAGTTATGATTTTAACTCTTAAGGCCCGCCACATCAGGGGTCTACCTATTATGATTTTTACATTATTGTAATCGTGATTAAATTATAATTTCGCCGATATTCTTGTGTTTACTGTAGGCGATTATAGGTTCCTTGGTAAATAATTCTTTGCATATGTCATCATTTGTAAGGACATTCCAGTATTTCAGGATGCGCTTTTTAAGACCCTTAAAATGTGGGTTGTACTTGGTTATCATGACATTTGGTTGTCGTTGTTTGCATTTAAGATCTGTTTTCACCAAGTACTTTTTTCTATTTGTGTTTTCCATTGTACGAATAATGGGATCTATTTCCTTATCAGAGTAACCTCTCTTTGATAGGTGTGTCTTGAAATCCGTTAGAATTGTAGATAGAATACAAAGATCACTGGTATTTCTTGTATTTCTGGCGACTTCCTTGTCAACAGATGAACAAGTATGAAGGGCAACGGAGGATCTGTGCAAGAAGCATTCCTATTTATGTCAGACTAAATTGATGGTTGCTCAGTTATGTTAAGACAGGTATACTTATAAGCGGATATTACACAGATGTTGTGGGGGTTAAGTATCTTCGTAAGCTCGGCTTTTATATTTCAAAACAACATTTCTCGACCTCTGCAACATTCACGAAAACTCGTACTTTATTTCTTAAGTAATTTATATTAACTTTATGATGTGTTGGCGTTTTCTGATAAAATCACGACATTTATAGATACGGGTTGTTTGTAATAGTTTTACAAAAATCGCATTTTTAATGTTCCGTGTGCTTATGATTCATTTTTTTTATTAAATGGAGTCGTTCATAACATGTGTCTTTTTATTGCTTGTGTTCTCTCAACAGTAAAACACACACACACACACACAAATATATGCCTGTTAGAACACGTGAACATTGCCAAAATGTCTTCTTCTAGCTAAAAACATCATTTCTCTTCGACAAATGATTGAAACTAAGTGAATGGTTTTGTGTTGAGTTAGAGCAATATCAATAAACTGGAATTAAATACATATTTCCATACTTAGTTTCAAGGGGAAATAAAAGAAAACATTAGCATTTAAATCTTTTTACATGGAGATTCGTAAAAGCTGATTTTAAATTAACTTGATTAGACGCTTTAAGAGATCCCATAAAATGCATAAGTTATGGGGGTCGCTAGTCAACAAATAATCCATCAGATAATAATTTTGAACACAATTTCTCAAGTCATACACTATTATTTAGTAGAAAATGTTAACAGAACGTGACAGCACAAATAAACGACGAAAATCCTATTCATAAGAATATTTTGAAATACGTCTTATATATACTTATAATATTATAACTTTTTAACAATTTCGGTTTTCAATGGTCATCATGCAATGTTTTTACATTTTCTTTTTCTGATGTCCTAATATCAATCCATACGTCTATAAGAGGATTAAATGACCGTTGCCACTTTAGGCTATATTACCTCCTTAAGAAGAAGATGTATATACATGTATAAAGACGATGAAAAATATTCGAATTTTAAAGTTAAAATATTTGGGTTTTTTCTTTACTAAATATTAGTTTAAAGCCAAAAATATATTAAATATTTTACGGCAAATTTGATGACTAATTCGTTGGCAATCCAGCCTTCTTAACGCTAAAATAATTTGTTTCATAATAGTGCAAACGAGCTCAAAATTTGTGGATTTTATGAAAACCTCTTAGTTACCCATGTTGACAAAAAATCACGGAAACACGTTCCCACAAAGTTGTTTTTTATTTGATTACCCAGCGATTTGGGTCAATAATATATATAACTTACCTTAATTAAAAACAGAAGTACTGTTTATTGAAATTTACTAAATGTCAAGGTCAAGTTCACTTATTTGCTCGAAACCACGTAAACATGTAAATATAGTAAATAAGAGCCAAAAAATAAACACAATGCACAAATATTGTATAAGTATAGAATATGTTTTTCAGTAAAGAAGAAAAATGCAATCCTGGAGGACACCATACATCGTTTTATTATTGCAATTACATCCTCTTTTCCTTTATATCCAATGTTTTTCGGATCATTTGATACTAACGAAATTAACATACTAAATGTTCCAAAATGCCTGACAACGCAGTGAATTTAAGGATGTTACGAAACCTCATATTGGAAAGTGTGCATAACCATTTATTAGTGGTAATGATCGTCATTTTCCCACCTCAACTGGTAGACGGTAAAATTGAATACGAAATTTGAAAATACTAATACTAAATAAATACATGTGTACACATTTCACATTCAAAATTATATGTAAAAATTGTATAAGCGGCCACGTAATGTTTGTTTAATAGTAGCCAGAAGTTATCCACTTTGGAGCAAAATTAACATTAGAATCAATCAATTTATAAATTCGACAAACGGCACGTTTTTTAAATCAGGTAAATGAGCTAAACAAGATATTCTTATACATGTTACTGCCATAATGACATATAATGTGTAGTTGTTTCGCAAAATAACCATACAATTTTCAGTAGTATGTACTCTCCAGGTTTTAAGGTGGAATAACACACCTGGAAAAATCATTCAAATTAACAGTTTATTAATTGATTATGAAAGATATAATGATAAATAAACTGTACATATGTCAAATAAGCGAAATATTTAGTTTGGGGATAAAAAATGAACATCTAAAATATTTAATTCAGTAAGTAACAACAAAAGAACCTGCTGGATTCGAACTCGGGATGTCAGGATCACAAGCCCGACAATTTATCCACTCGGCTATGTTGTAAGTTACATGTTGCCGTCGATAAAATCCTTTTAACAAATAAAAATGTCGTTTCGATGAGATGTATATAGACCTTTAAAAATAATTATAAACTTAAGACATATTTTAAATGATTATAATCCCGATGCACCCTGCCGTAATGATTTTTCTTTTCAAAAGTGAAAAATCAGCCTTTTTTGTTTTAACAGTGTATCTGTTAATTCCTAGGCTCAAACACACATACACGGGTAATCAGGTATCACACATTGTCGCAGTCACCCGGTCGTTTGTAAAGTTCCGTGTGTAAACTTCAGGGGCTCGTTTCATAAAGAGACGTAAGTTTCGAGCCTAACTTTAGTCTAGTCCAAGGACTTACACCGAAACATAGACGGGCGTATTTTGCATTTCATAAAGCGGCGTAACTAGAGGCGTTAACTTTAGGCTATGGCTATGACATTAGTCCTTGACAACACAGTACTGAACATGTACAAAACCGTTTCTTTTACGCCGTTATTTTACAGATGTATGTACCATGTGAAAACATGAATCAGTTTTACAGGAACTAGCAATTACAATAATTTTACGATTTGACAAATTCTTGTTTCAGTATGTACAAAGACGCATTCATTACTACTATACCATGATTTAATATATTTTAATACTTTTGCGAATTTACCAAACAATAAGCAGATAGTATCAAAATTAACATATAAATACAAATAGATAAAACATTTAATTTATAATAGCTATACAAGTATATGATTTTCTGGAATATCATCGCAATGGTTTGTATTTACTGTGTCAAACACACATGCAAATCTTATATGCATTATCCGTATAATACATGCACATGCATAATTTTTTTTTTTAATTTGTTTTTTATTTAATTATTGACATGAATTGTGCATATTCATACATGCACTGCTAATATATGCAGCATGGTAAAATCAAATTTTTCTCTTTTAATTTGATTCCTTACTCAGCGGCATTATTTTGGTTGAAGTAATGTGCATTTTATCAAAATCGTGTTATGTAATTAGGAGTCCGTAAATATGTGTTAATTTTTAACTTAAAAGCTTTATTACAGTACTTTTGCCTTATTGTAAATTTTAAATATATATGCTGGGTTAGTGTAGATACAAATTTTACAAGTTTTCATATTGTAAATTTAGTGTTTACATCCACCCGGTATATTCATAATTTACAATGACAATTTTCTTACCCTTTTGGCCCTTTGTCATTGCTCCTTTTAATTGAATTGAATTTAATTAAGGGGTTCTTTAACACAATTCGGGCATCTCTATTTTCTATCATTTGTGATGGTTTGCATTTTAGCGCAACAATATATATTATCATATTATAACATATTACAATTTAAAAAGACAATTGTGTAATCAGTGTTAAAATGTATAAAGTGTGTTTATCAAATCAGATTTAATTACGTTTATTAATTGTCCAAACTCGAATATGTCATCATTATACATGTAGTAGTTATGAACACTGTATGGATAATATATCTATTCAAACAGAGAATCACAAATTATTTTTATGATATTGCATCAGTACCAATGAGATAAATCTGCTTTGATGTTACATGTAAGTTACATTTGCATTCAATATAAGTATATTTACATCGTATGTTATATAAATATACTGTTCATATATAAATTGCAATTATTAGCTATTTCCTCAAGAAGCATATGTTCTTATTCATGAATGAATTTTGAAAGTAAAGTTAATACGTAATACGGTGTAAACATGTTGTAAAAAGAAAGAAAAAAGCCGGTTTATTGAAATATTTTGTAAGTTTATAGAAGTGCAACACATATAAATCTAATATAAAGGCCTTTGATTACATGTAACATCATGATGCTTTTGTGAAAGATATGTCAATAAGGCCCTACAGAGAAAGGCGCCATAGCTTCTTTATATATGTTTTTACAGGTAGATGTATTTCTCAATATGTTTCAATCCTTAGATGATATAATAGACCACAGAGGCAATAAAATTCCAATTAAAACTTGTAGTACATGTATAAATCCTTTTTCCCTCATTATCCAAGTGTGACAATAACTTAAATCGTATTAGGGGTAAAATACAATCGCCGTTTCATGATAAATATGCTTACATATGTTTACGTCAGAACTTACGCCTACTAATGAGTGGACGTACAATTTTGGCTTAACTTTAGCCGAGCGTAAAGATGCGCTCTTTAATGAAACGCAAAAATCCGCGCTAGTCCCGTATTTACGCCGGCGTACCGCTAAGTCTGGACGTACGACCCCTTTATGAAACGAGCCCTAGAGGTTTATCTTAATCCCAGACAGACAACAGATGCATTAGAAGACATACACAAAAAAGGAAAATACACCGTCTATAATAAAAATGACCTTTAAGCGTTTACTTCAAATCAGTAAGAAGACAATAAACAATGAATTTCAAATCATTTAAATCCATAGACAATATCCCGTAACTAGAAATAAATACAGAAGTATATAATTTTTATACGCCAAATGCATATTAAGCCTCTAGCCACATTACTGCATGTTATCGGTAGTAGTTTTTATACAAATACTTAAACTTTCGTACCAGAGAGAGAGAGAGAGAGAGAGAGAGAGAGAGAGAGAGAGAGAGAGATTTCATAGTATTTTATAGTGTTCAGAAAATCAATATATAAGCAACATATGTCAATAAACGCATGTATGCATGCATGCATGTATCTATATATGTGAATAAATACTAAACAGTCCTCCTTTTAAAGGACATATCGCATGTTTTTCAATTTTCAGAATTTTTTTAGATAAAATCGTTCTATACTCATTAAAAATGAAGTAAATTATCGTTTACATAAAATAATCTGGCTAATTCGTTACTGCGAAAGCGATGAAATTCAAATGTCGCGATTTGCATATTTTCTCTTTCGATCTACCCGTCATTATATGTGACGTCATATGCGACATCGAGCGAGAAGGTGCTGTTAGCCATCTTTGTAATTGGATTAGATTTAAACGTTAACGACAATTAAACTAATTATTACCTATCAAATTGCCGATAACGAGACATGTGTTTTGTGCCTTCTGTGGATGTTCTAGCCGTCAAAAATGGGGATTTGGACTGTTGTTTTTTTTTAGTTTCCCTTACGAAAGTATGCGGAAATCTTGCGACAAATAGGGACCTAACTGTCGACAAGAGGATTATGAATAAACATCTAATGCATATATTATTAATTATATGGTATATTTTAGTAATTTAAGTTTACAAAAATGATTCTCATCATTCGAGTGGCAGAAATGTAAACCTAGAACAAACAAGAACTATTGATGAGGAGCAATTTGACGCCACGGACGCAGTTCGTCTTTTAAACAGACGCATTTAGTCAGCACCGAGAAACGGAGAGTGGCCATTGTTTCGGAAATTCACGAGAAATTCCAGTCTAAGAGCTCTGAGTCATGTGTTATGTGTCATGTGGGGAAATATTATTCAAAATTTCAATACATGTGCCGAAGGTAATAGAATTCAATTCGCTTTTAACGAGAAAAGGCTAAGCAGTCTCGAGCTTATTGGAAGAAAGCTTATGATAAATGAGATTAGCGAAGTTTTAGACATCATTCAAAAAGAAAAAGAGTTTCTACGTCAAAGAAATAAGATCCTGCGCATCGCCGACAAACATGGTTGGGATACCGTTAAAGAGAACACGGACTCGGATTTGGCCGATAATTCAGAGGACGCTACAAAACTCCGTTCTGCTATTTCCCGGGAAGCCGCAATGAAGAGAAGGTATAATCCGTACAGTTACGACAACAAGGATTATCAGTCCGTTAAGCCCGGGATATTCAATGGTCTCACTCCCAGACAGCTTTCATAGTATAAAGGTATCAAAACTAAAAAAACACGTGTCAGCCAGAGACCTAGCTTCAATTGTCGGCAGCATGATTTGTTACAAATTCGCTGTAGGTCCAATTTGTCAAATGTCCACAAGAAATTTATATATTCTAGTTGCTAAAACAACTTATTGGGACCAATCTGTACAAATATCAAAGTAAGAATCGGATGAATTAGATTTCTGGTTCGACAACGTGTTGCATGTACCAAACAGAGTTATTTCTTCATGGTTCCGAATTCCTGATCGAATGGTGTTCACTGACGCAAGCGATTATGCTGGTGCTGGCGTATTGTTAGAATCAAACAAAGAGTATTTACATACAATATCGAAAGATTTTGATAGAGAGCAAAGTTCAACATATAGAGAATTAAAAACTGTTGATCTGTTCATGAAAACATTTTGTCATGTATTGCAAAACCAATTCATAAAATTATATTCGGACAATCAAAACGCTATAAAGATTTAACAAACGGGTAGCATGAATCAAAATTTACATTTATCCTTTCGATTTATTCTAAATGTCTTATCAATGATACAGAACTTTCCGTGGCATGGATACCCAGAAAAAAAACAACGAAGAGGCTGATTTTTATAGCAAGATTTTTGATTTTGACGACTGGGGCGTACATCAACATATTTTTCATTATTTTGATCAAGCTTGGGGAACTTTCACATAAGACGTTAAGTTCTTCAAATTTAAAGTTAAAAAAAATATTCTCAATTTTGGACGCTGGGCAGAAGCGGTGTAGACGCCTTCGCTTTTGATTAGTATCAAGATATGAATTGATTAGTACCGCCCATTAATTTAATTAGCAAGGCAATAAAACATATTATTCGTTGTCAAGCAAAGGGTGTGTTAGTGGTACCGAGATGGAAATCTTCAGTTTTCTGACCAGCTATTTTCGATGGTTTATAAAACATCATGTCGAATATGAAAAACCCTTGCATTTTTTCTGTGCAGGTTCTGACAAGGATAGCATTTTTGCAGCCAATAAACTCAACAGTAATGTACCTGTGCTAAATATAGATGCTACGTTGTGAGTTTTTGAGGACTGTACTCTTTACCGTGATTGATTGTATTACATCTGAAAGATTATCCTCCAACGTGTTCATGTTCTTATTCACCCTACAACTATAGTCCTGCCGGACACGTCATTAATGGTGATGTTAATTTAATTAACAACGAAGACCTAAAATCACTTATTATGAAAGGAAAAAAATTAGGGAGCCTAGATCCTTCACATGGCATCGTAATTTTATACATATCATGAATTCTGTTGCAGATTACGCCAAGCGATGGGCAAAATCTGAAAAAGAAGACCTTGATACCTTGTCAGAGTTGGTTAAAAGCATCAGATGTATATTGAAATCTCGTACTAATGACTTGGAAGTCAAATGAAAACCATCTATCCTTCTGTTTTCAATAAAACAGAAGTGAGAAAAGAACTAGATAGATTGCATGATCAGTATGTACTGGTCCCTTCTGATAAGGCAAGTAACAACATTGTCTTTGTTTGTATGGCACATTATATTAATTGCATTTTCAAAGAACTAGGTTTCGATTCTACACATGGTAATCCTACTTACACCCATAGCAGCCTTTCCAAGCAGGAAATACTTCAAAATCATAAATCAGTTATGGATATCTTTAATATCATCAATAAACAAAATGAATTTGATTTACCTTATTTTTACTGGATTCCAAAGCTTCACAGAAGTCCTTACAAACAGAGATATATAGCAGGTTCCAGTAAATGTTCTACCAAACCTCTCTCTTTACTACTTATAAAATTCTTACAGTAGTGAAGGAGAAACTTCAAGAGTACTGTACAACAATATACTCCAGAAGTGGTGTGAATCAGATGTGGATACTAAAAGACTCTAAAGAATTATTAGAAACTTTGAGGTCACAAAAACTTACCAAAATCAATAGCATCAAAACGGACGATTTTTCAACGTTTTATACACCATTCCCTACGACAAATTAAAATCTAGGCTTTTTGATATCATCGACAGTTGTTTCTTCAATAAAATGGAAGTCGTAAAAATGCTTACCTTGTCATTGGAAACGTAAAAAACCCATTCTGATTGCACCCACAAGTACTCTGAAGTTGCCATTAAAAAGATGCTTGAGTTTCTGATAGACAACATCTATGTAGTTTTTGGAAAACAAGTCTTTCAACAATCTGTTGGAATTCCAATGGGTACCAATTGTGCCCTATTGTTAGCAGACTTATTTTTGTATTCTTATGAAGCAAAATTTATTCAAAAACTTGTATGTGAAAAAAAAAATTAATCCCTCGCTGTGGCCTTCAACTCAACATTCAGGTATATCGACGACGTATTATCAATTAACAATTGTTATTTCAATACTTACGTCGACTCGATATATCCCAGTGAACTTGAAATAAAAGATACCACAGATTCCGCGTAATCTGTTTCATATTTGAATTATCTACTGGAAATGGACATTGATGGTAACCTAACAACAAAACTTTATGATAAACGCGATGACTTCAATTTTTCTATAATCAACTTTCCTTACTAATGTAGCAATATACCTTCATCACCTGCTTATGGTGTTTTTGTCTCTCAGTTAATTCAATACGCAAGGGCATGCTCTTCGTATGAACAGTTTCTAAGGCTAGGCAAGCTACTTACAAACAAGTTGATCAAACAGGACTATCAACAGTCTCGTTTGAAGTCATCTTTTCGTACGTTCTATGGTCGATACAACGACCTTGTCAGCAAATACAATTTTTTACTGGGTCGCATCTGACTGACGTTTTTCATACTAATTGTTAGACCATAATTAATCACCTAATTGTCTACGGACTTTTCCGGGGGGTTTTTCCGATTACAACAAAGAGCACACAGCGGGTGTGCCCGGTCAGCAGAGGATGCTCACTCGTCCATGGCATCTGATTCTACCTCTATCTTTTTAGAGGTCCGTGTTGCTCTGCTTTGAATTTGTATTTCGTTTTCTGGATTTTTGAGATGGTTGACGGTTTGTTATTGTCATTTTTGCATACTCCATTAATCGTTTAAAAACCGAACAGCGTCAAAGTAAAAGCTTCCGCTATACCAAATAGTTACACAGAGAGCCATGTTTTGTGAAATGTATTGTGGTTTTTTGGGGGTTTTTTTTTTGGGGGGGGGGTGCGAATAAATTAAGCGAAGAGTGGTTGTTTTCTTATTAATTACGTTTTTAAAAAAGAAGACTTATAGTATGCATTTTTGACACATACAACGCGCATGAATTTCCATGAACTACTTTACAAAGCATTGGTATTCGGTTGCATATCGAAGAAATAGGGAATTGAGTTTATAACGCTTATTTCAAAGTGCAATGCACCGTTAATTTTTTTATACTAGACAGACATATTTTTGCTAATAGCCGCTTTTAAAATTTAGTCACTATCTGACGCTTTGCCGACATTTAAAGCATATGAGAGAGAGAGAGAGAGACAGAGAGAGAGAGATTGCCAGTCTTTACTGCACAATGTGCATTTAACACATCAAAAGAGCCCCGCTTTCAGTACTTCAGTACTTTGTGGATTAGTCAATTTCAACATATATCATATACTGTGGAATCATTTTAATTCGTGCGGGCCAATTTTCGTGGATTGTTTAGATTTTAAAGTTTTATGGGGACGTGATTTCGTCTTTTATCATATACCTAAAAAGGAAATATGACTTAATAATCCTAATTTAGTAATTCGTGGAGGATGTTAATTCGTGGTTGAGAGGTACCCACGGATTCCACGGAAATTGAGCCACCACGAAATTTAATGATTCCACAGTAATAAAAAGGTATTCAATGTGTAATGAAGGGATATTGAATAATTTAAATAATTTAATTTAGGTTAAATGTGTATTGCAAGATAAAAATGAAATTGTATTGAACTAGATTAACAGGTCTGACATTAAATAAGAAGCCAATCAGTTTGCTCCATAACATTTTGAAAATGTTCTTCCCTTGCCAAAAAAAAAAAAAGAAATTAATAATGTTGTCAATATATCTGTTGTAAATGTCTAATGATTTATTTTATTGCATATTTTAATAAAGACAAAGTTTATGCATATATAAGCAAGATTTTCAAGTTACTTTTTACAATATCTTAATATAAAAAGCAATTAAATAACAAAAAACACTTATATGATTAATTCTTCATTATTAACTTCTATGTTTAACTTTTAAATTTTAAATAAATAATATTATGATCTAATATCTAATAACTAAAAGAGGTACATATACACGGAATTTATTTTTGGTTCTTATATTTCCTCACAATGGCTTGGAGTGTATTCTAGTCATACGTACGGTCTATATAGTCGGTCCACAAGGTTATAAGTTTGTAGAGACAAAAATTTGTTTTTTACTTAAATATTGAAAGGTTGAATTTTTTAAAGATTTGAAGTACCTGACTGTATACATCCCTACTATTAAAGAAAATATTTAACACTTTGCAAGCTTATTATAATAGGTAATGAGGGGTAAATTGATAAATTCGACGTTATATTGCTTAAAATATACTTTGGTGCAATTGTAAAATATATTATAAATCATAAAATAATATAACATACTATAAGAATGTTCATGCACATAGTCTCTTTTGATATGATTGGCAAAATCATCTTATTTTGGATTTTCCAAATAATTAACCAGTTCATCATGACAAGTTATGTCATGTCAATATACGGATCTACTTTTCTCAAAAAAACAAAATCATGTTTGTGAACAGGCAAAGAAGGCTATGTATGGGATCATCAGGGAAATAAGGCAATTTAATTTACCCGTCGATTGTCAGTTAGACCTTTTTGATAAAGTAGTAATGCCGGTATTATTATACGGATGTGAAGTATGGGGCTTTGAAAACATAGAAATTATAGAACGTATTCATTTGAAATTTTTGAAACACATACTGAATTTAAAAAGTTGTACCCTATCATACATGGTTTATGAAGAAACTCGAAGGTTCCCTTTATCTTTTTATATCTATACTAGAATGGTATCATACTGGGCAAAATTGTTCTACGGCCCAGGAAAAAAAATTGTTCATATATTGTACAAATACTTGTTGACTCAATATAACAATGATTTTTTTAAGAACCCATGGATTGATTATATACATTCTATTTTTGATAACTGTCAGTTTTTAAACATTTGGAGTGAACAATATATTGTAAATGTTAATTGTATTACAAATGCTGTCAAGCAAAGACTCAAAGACCAGCTTGTGCAGAAATGGTCGGCTCATATTACAAATCCTTCCAGGGGTCATATATATAAAACGTTTAAATTAATTTTTGGATATGAAAAGTACTTGAGTATTTTACAATCAAAACTTAGAAAAATACTTGTACGAACGTCAAATCACCAACTTCCTGTGAAAACTGGTCATTTTGGTACATGATGAACACACTAATCAAAATTTAATAAGGCTTTTTATCATTTTTCTATTGAATAAACCATGCAAACCTTGTGTAAAACTCATCTGACAGATGACATGATGTTGGATTTTCTTTCTTTTTCCTTTTTTTCACACTTCTCAGGTCGGTTGATCGGGCGATAATGATCTAACCAATTAATTTCTAATGAATTTAATTGACTTTACATGAATGACGTCGGAGTCAAGGACGATAACTCTCGTTATTTACATTGGGAACAAAATTATCTACAATTAATAGCAACAAAATTAAATTATAAGCAATGAATTCAATAATTATTAGTTATATACAATGTAAAGCGGTTTATAAAGCGTAAACTGGTCCAAACCATTTTTATGTCGTATATAGCTAATGAATATTGAATTTATTTGTATGTAAATAAGTGATGCAATATTCATGAAATGAACCATATGGAGCTTATTTGAAAGAAACAGTATAAAATCTTCAAAATAATTAAAAGACATGTTTAGGTTCATGTAGTTCACTCCTTAGATATAGAATATATAACTGACAACAATGTTGTATTGTTTTACATTGAGCCAGAGTAAAGTATGTCAGCTTCTATATATGACTCCATGCCTTGAAATAAACCATTTAATTGTACAATACAATTAAAAACATCAAAATCAAACATTAAAACATTAAAATTTGGTTTAGATACTTACAGTGGGTGATTTGACAATATGTGTAAAGTTCTTTATTTGAAAAGTGATGTTTGATATTAATGAAGGTCTGCATGTGATTTTAATCATTTTAAAACTATTACCGAAGGCAATGAGTTCAGCGGATCATTAATATCATAATGACGTAATGTCAGATGGGTTCTGCCTTGTGAGAATCTTTATACATTTGTTTTCGAAAACAATAGATGGATTCGCAAAAGACAATTATGCTTGTAAGGCTACATTGATAAGGCTAGATTGTTCATTTGACATTTTCTTGTTTACGATTTTCATTTCTGTAACATAGGTTTTTTTTTAAATAATTAAAATGAGTTTTACTAGTAATTTTGAAATTTCTTGTATAACATGTGTAAACAGATAGCAATGCTTTGACCTTGAATTGCTAGTATTACATATTGATCATTATGATACTTATGTATACCTAGATATTGTGCAATGAATTGGGGTAATGATAACTAATAGAATGAACTCTGTGTCTCTTGTAGCACTGCGTAGTATTCCTAAATGATGTTATGAAAGCAGGTGCATTATACGGGTATAATAATATCCAAATTGAGATTTTATAAATAAGTGTCATATTTGGCGATTCTGTGTCTGCATCGATAGCTCTGGTACTCTATATTGAGTCATGTATTGCATATTCTATATAACCTTTGTAACCTTTTAGCCATGTATGAATAAATGTATTATGAGTAAGTGATGCATCATACCAAGGTGGGGGACTCCGAGACTCAGGACTCGGAGACTCAAATCGTGCATACATACTCTTTTATAGGCAGTTCTGACAGTTTTGTTACTTTATTTAGAAATAAAATATAACTCTGGAATTTGAACACTAAATGTTCACTCATGATCATCGTAGATGAGCCGAACTAGTCAGAACTGTCCATCATAAGTAAAATGTTATATATACCCATGTAAAATGATGTTAAGCAGATCTTGTATTTTTTGGCTTTAGAATTTGATTTTGGATTTACATTAAGCTTATAGAGATCTTTGATTTGGGCTGCTTTTAATTGATGTTGTAACTTACTATACGATCACGCTTGTTAATAAACTGTTGGTGAAAGAAGTACTGGACTTCGTGGTTACTGAGCTTGAGTCGCATTTCCAGGAGATAACTAAGGTGGAAGGCTTACACATGATGATTGTATTTTAATTCTTCTAACATAATATCAATATGACTTCATTCTTATATCGCAGAAATTGAAGTGAAATATAAACTGTTGTACTACTTATTTTTGACTATTATGGAAAATTAAATTGTGTAACAATGTTGATGCGACATATTATGTATTTTACGAAAGAGGATAACTGTCCCTGTACTAAAACACTTACGGTATTTAGAAAGAAAGGAAGACAGTTATTAATTCTTATGGATAAGAAGTAAAGTTATATCAAGCACTCAGTATTGGATATTGATATCAAAACTGAGTAAGTTTTTTTTTAGATTGTATAATTCCATTCCCGAAATGAAGTTCGAGTCATTTGTATGTACAGTAAAGTACATATACACAATACTGGTGGCCCGTTTGATACTTGACCACACTTTGTACAGCATTCAAGAGCAATGATTAATTATTCAAACAAAATTAAAAATAGTGACATCGCGAGGATGCCGACGCTAAGACATGTCATTACTGATGGAAAGGAACTTGCAAGAATAAAAAACAAATACATGTATATGGCATACATTTTTAACCTATACAATAATTATTTATCACAATCCATCACTAATATCTTTAGAGGCGAATACACTGTATTTATTAAAGACTCATTATTCATTTCACAAAGAAAGCATTTCTGGGAAATTTCTCATCTGTTGACTCATCCTTCAATGGGCCATTTTGTATCCGCAACATATCGATGATCTACATGTACACACTGTACTTAGTTAAATTATCTATCTAATTATACAGAACGTTATTATTTTTTTTTATTCAAGTATTCATATAACATAAATCATAATAAATTGCATATTAACTTGATAAATATTGAGAGAGAGAGAGAGAGAGAGAGAGAGGGGGAGATAGAGAAAGAGAGAGAGAAAAAGAGAGAGAGAAAGAGAGAGAATTGCTCTAGATATTGAATAAATTCTTCCAGTTTTCCCAGGCCTCATCAAATAGTACTTGTCTATTATTTGTACAAGCAATATATCTATTTGTGTCATACATAATCTTGATGGAGGATATCAACCCATTCAGAGAAGGTTTCTTACTACAGCATCTCATACTATATATATAATATTTAATGTGTGAGGCAATAATATGTGTAAGGCAATAATATATTTTACTTGATCTAAATTCTCGTATGATCCAAGAATGAATTCTTTCTCTACAAAAACCACATATGTAAGAATATTTCTAAAACAATGCGTAGCAAAGTCATTCAATAAATTCACATTCCCAAAAAATGTGCTCAATGGTTTCAATTTCTTTTTCACAAAAGGAACAATTATATGAGTCTACCTTTTTTATCTTATGTAAAAAGGAATTTGTTGCTAAAATTCTATGGTTAATTTGAAATTGAAACCATTGAAGTTTTTTATTTTTAGTGATCTGAAAGGGGAGGGAAAAAATTGTCTCCCATTCCAATTCACCTAAATTATAATTCAGAAGACGGCTCCAACTTGTTTCGCATAATGGTTCGATTGCATTATCTTTAAGAATTTTGTATACATCTCTAGATTTTTTTTTGCACTTAGCAATGAACATATTTTTGAGTAATATATGGCAT
The DNA here is from genome assembly GCA_016163765.1 of Magallana hongkongensis. Classification (NCBI taxonomy): domain Eukaryota; kingdom Metazoa; phylum Mollusca; class Bivalvia; order Ostreida; family Ostreidae; genus Magallana; species Magallana hongkongensis. The sequence goes on along the minus strand of WFKH01002636.1, from coordinate 8,552,400 downwards.
ATCCACTTTTGAAAGAGGGGCCATGTTTTTTATTTTTTAACCATTCTCTTTTAGCTGCTATCAGCCCATTGTATTCAAGAAAATTTACAATGATGCCATAGATCAAATTGAAGTATTGTAGGTTCATGAAGGAACCATCTTCTCTCAAAACATCATTAATGAAAACAATATTTTTCTCAAACCATTTTTTGTAAAAAAAAAAAATTGTTTTCCTACCAACTAAGATATTTTTGTTAAAAAATAGTGGTTCTATAGACATATTTGTTTCTAGTTCTGGTGATTTATCAGAAAAAAATATCCATGCATCTAAAACATCCTTCCGGAATATATTTTTTATGATTTTTAATTTTTTCTTACTATATTCTTTCCCACATAAAGCAATTTTCTTAATATCTAAGTCTAAAACTAAATGCATATTGCTATTTCTTAATATGATATTCTTCATCCAAACCCGTTTCAATGACATAATGACTTAAAAACTTAAAACCACCATCTTTAAATTCCTTAGAACACACACCCTTTTTCAATCGAATGTGATACTTCCCATTACAAATGAGTAAAATTCACAATCTAAATCTCTCAGCTGTGAATCAGAGGGACGTTATTATTGTTCATAAAGACAACCTTTATTCAATGCACCATATTACACAGAATCTCTTTATATAACCATTATAAGAAGACACGATTTTAAAAATATTGAAATCTAATAGAGACGCAAAAATTAATTTTGAAAAAATATAAATATATAACATTAAACGGTATTAAAAAGGCAATTTTCACCACAAACCTGTATTAAAGAATGCAAATACCAAATGATATCAATTGGAATAAGATATAAATGGTACACATTGAACTTTATTTTGTCGATTTTTAATATGTTATTAAACATTTGTCATTATTCAAATTCCACAAAAACTTCTTTTGTTGCAGTTAGTTTAACCTTAAACTTTATTTTGACTAGACTATATAGCAAGCGAAGCAAGCTTTTAAAAACAGTGTGCGCGGGAAAAAGTACAAGCAAAACCTACAGATTCATCAAGAAATTGTTTTTCCCATAATGCTCTTTAATGCTTTCATCTGTAGTGCTATGCCAAAAATGGCTGACATTTTACTCTTAATTTACGGTTCCTTGAGCTTTAAAGACACGTTTTAAGTACCGCACAAGCTTTGGTGAGACCCAATAGATTTTTTACATGCTTTCATTCCTTCGTATTAAGTCGAGATACGTTAACAAATAAATATAGATTTTAAAATTAAAATTTTAATGTATGACGTCACAGTGATCTCGCGCTATATTTCCCGCAATATTTAGAGGTGGATCAATCATCTGTAATGCGTGTTCTCGCTTTTTTTTAATATAATAGCGAAACTTACCTCAAATGACTAGTTTTTAATTTTTGTTTGGCTTAGATTGAGAGATTATATATGTAGAAGCAAGATTCATACTTTACAGGCATGTCGATCCAATTTGAAGCTAATTTTGCACATAGAAGGTATAAGAAAGGAAGATATTTAAAAAAGAATAAAAAGAAAAAAACAAACAGTTAATAAATCTGTGTAGATGTTGCATATTGTCAAATGAGAAATTACACATCTACAAAATGGATCCGGGGACATCGATACAAAGTATGTTATTAACATGCAAAAATAAACAAATTTAAAAACAAAACAAACTTTGTGAACCAGGGAAAAATCAGATAGCATATTTGATCAAATTAAACACAAATTACATTTTATAGACTGATCAATTTAATTTTCTCTTCAAGTAATAAACGATTTTAAAGGGAAAGCAAGTCTAGGTATTTTGTAAGATCTTTTTAACAGTTAAAAATAGAAATATTATTTCTCTCTCTCTCTCTCTCTCTCTCTCTCTCTCTCTCTCTCTCTCTGAAATAACCTTTGATGAAATAATTGTCAAAATATCACATAGTTGAAAATGATGCAAGATATGTGTAATACTTGATGCGCTCGTCCCAACGTTAGCAACATATTAGGTGCATAACGTTTCGATAAACATAATTGTTTTTATAATTTTTTAAAACATTTTTCACAGTTACAATCTAAACGTTATTATTAAATGACTAAAGATCCCCAATGGCTCTTAATTTGAAGGGCCAGTCCCTATTCTTGATGTCAAAAGAAAGCTCTTATCATTTTAAACAGATTTTGTTTAACATTTGTTTAGAAATTATGTACTGTTTTCGAGTTATCTGGAAATATCGTTTATGGGGCCAACCCTTTAATTGCTTTATGGACTTCTTGCCCCGTAACATATTACACAAATTTACTGCATGGACCGTCTTAAATGATTAATTTAAGTGATACATGTAAATTGAGAATTTTTAGATTTCACAAAGCGTTATTTTTTAAGTTTATACTTAATTTCTTTTAAGAGGATTCATTTTATAGCTTACAAATTATTTGATTTTATTTCTGAGTGAATACATGTAACCTCTCAACCGCTCTTCCATATTCTCCGTTGTTTACAAATAGCTTAGAAACTTTGTGAACATAACACTAAAACCATGTACGGACAGCTTTATCAGAGACGGTTTTAAAATAAATAAAGCTACGTATACAAATATGGAGAAAAAAAAATAATTATAAAATTCATTATTATTAATAATAATCACTTTAAAAAGAAATAATAAACAATCAGAAAAGTAGGAAGTTTAAGGGTGGATTTTAAAAATTCGGAGTACGATAATAATCTTGTGCGCAAAGCAAATAATTTGTTATAAATTTTAATTACAATGTGTGAATTAAGAAGTTGATCAATTCATATTTAATTTTAAAACCATAACCAATTTTACTTAATTTTAAAGATAAATCTAATAAAGTTCATTGCATTATTTTTAGGAATTAGACGATCTATTTCACGCACATTTTGGATTAGAATAAGCATCTGATTCACATCATGGAGAATTAGAAGATCATGTAACAAGTGACCAGGAGGATACAGAAGTTGAACACAATAGTTCAGGCAGAATACGTGATTTTTTTTATTTCTGAAACAAAAATAATTTTCCGACACTGAACAAGAGAGTCTTAATGAAAATGACACTTCTTCAGAATTGGGTCGCATTAAACAAAGGTGAAATGCGGACAGTGATGTTTTTCAAAGTTTGAGGATTCAGTAATTCTTGATCATATATTCAATGTAAGAGAAAGGAAAAAGATGTGAAAGATGCGTATGTCATGGGTTCTATTAATACTGCCACGTCCCCTTTCACCCGAAAAGGTTCAAGATCTCGAAATTCGTACCACTATAGTTTTAAACATAAGAAAATTTGTAGATCAGCTTTCCAAAGTTTGTTTGATGTTGGGAAAAAGTCTCTTTCCAATATTTTGAAACATTATTCTGAAAATTGTGCAGTTCCTAGACAACATGGAAATCAAGGAAGAAAACCCAAACACGCGGTCAATGTTGATGTACAGCGGGTTGTAAATTTTATCTTGGGCTAAACCGAGGAACATGGTCTACCCCAGCCTGCGGCCCCCGGAGGTAGGGATGACGAGCCTTCAAATTTCCTCCCTTGTGACTCCTCAAAAAAAAGGAATTCATAGTTGATACAAGTCAGCATCCGAAAAAGTATTTGAATTAAAATAAATTGAAAAGTATGATATCAAAATGATCTGGCTTTTCCTTTTTTTTCCTCTAAAGCTTACACATGATTGAGCTCCATACATCTTACGCAAATCAAATGTGACCTGTTTTAAATAATTATCCGTGTCTAATCAATTATCAAATATTAACGAGTATAAAAACAAACACCTTGAGATAATCATTGATAAGATTATTTTTTTTATTATGCAAATATCTAATCCAATAAATAACTGATTAGAAGAAACACAGATTGTTCACAAGTACAAGTACATGTCTACCTAAGTAAACCAAAAGAGATCAATTATTAGCCGCTTTTAAAATACACCAAAAACACCGATTAAAAAGGGTGTAATGAACGGATCAAACGTGTCGAGAAAAGAAAACTTTTTTTTACACTCATAGCCAAAAAACTGCCGCGTTGGGAAAAAATAATTTTTTTTTTAATTCTATTCACTTTATTACGAGTATTCGACTAAGAAAATTTTAAATCGATGATCGGCGTGACCGAGCGATAGTCGAGTACTCGAGTACTCGTTGACATCCCTACTAAATACCATTCATTTAGTAAATACCATTCATTTCGATTTTGTGCAGACCACGCAGGATTTAAGATAATTAAACATTCTGGACTTCAGCAGATTCCTGGAAAATTTCCCACAGAGCTAACACCTCTTGGGTTGTCCAGGGAAAGAACTCAGTACCTTTTCAAAAAAGTCAGACCGTTCGTAAGACCAAGATATCAAGAGCATTTATGTCCACCCACCCCGACTGAGGAGTAAATTGCACTGTCATCTTTCAACAACTATGAAACTCCATCAATAATCAATTGAATAATTACACTTGATCTATGTGTATCTTATCGAATATGTTAACAGTGTATAACTTTTACAAGTAATTTATGAATCAACTCTAATAAACCCTGTCCAAAATATGTTCATTTGTACGATGTGAATAGTAAAAGTCCAAGATATTTTTGATTAAGCAATGCCGTTTATTTCAACAATTTTGACGTCAAAATAAACAGTACGCAATTTCGACGTCATGTAAAATAAAAGGCCATTATTCAACCTGATTTGAAGTTTTAGTTATGAGATAAAAAAATAATTTTTAAATATTCTGTTTTCCCATTCTTTCTTTTGTTATAATCAATCAAAACAATTTTCTGATTTTATGTCGTAAGACCCCTTTTCTCACACACTGCCTCATATGGTATTCAACCAGTGTTTGAAATTTGAGGCCGTTCTTGATATATTTGGAAAACAAATTTTAGGGGCCATCTTTTCACCCTCTTATCGGGGCCGTTTAACCGATAAGAGCCATTTCCGAGAAAAATGCATGTACAAAAATCATTAATAAAAGAAGAAAAAAATACAAGAAACGCAAGCTCAAAACAAAGAGGCGGGGAGGGGGGCTAATAAATTCATATTTATTAAATTCACCTTGTAAAATTATTAATCATAGACATTTGATAACTGCTATGGCCTAATTGGAAAATTTGATTTGCTTTCTGACTCAATGAAATCTACAATTTTACATAGTTAAACGTTAAAACGTTTTTAAAAGTATTTAAGCAATAAACATTTAGGCGTTGTACTATACAGAACATTCATTACGCGATCGCCGTCCGCTTTTTTGGGGGAAGAACAGTCCTGATCAGACAAGATTTGATCAGACAGCAAATACATAATACAGCATACAGACGTTTTATTA
>WFKH01002636.1:8499686-8530564 GCA_016163765.1 Magallana hongkongensis | reverse complement strand
ATGCATTATTGTACATAGATATGACCTTTGGCCAATATAAGGCTCAAGGATTAATGAAATGAAAAAATCAAAGTTTTTTTGTTTTTCTTCTTATTACATAGTTTGTCGGTATAGAACTATAATGCTGAAAAAAAATGACAGCAATACTAAAATCTCAAAGGATATTCATAAGCCTTGCATCAGCTTCCAAAACGATGCTTAGGTCGGAAGGTAGCGTCAACAAATATGGCGACTAATAAAAAAAAATGCGAAGTGACAAGGCAACGATAATTATTGCATTGCACTGGAAATGAGAGAATAAATCCTGGCGTCTCTTTCCAATGTCATTGTTTCGTAATATGATCTGTAATCTGTAATTGAATGTTATGTCAATGGTAATTGTTTCAATCTTTTTCTCCTTATTTTGAAAAGTTATCACGATGTCGTGAAGTTAAGATATTCATATCTTGAATCTTTCTCAAAATAGTTTAGTTTTTTTCTTTTGTCAAACTGATTGTTGAAAAATCTAGTTTGCAAAAGTTAATAACTGTTTTGAACGATTTACCTTACAACATGATCAACTACTATTGGTCAGTAGAATACTGGACATGGTGATCAAATTAAGGATTCTTTTCTATATGCTAAATTGAATGATAGTAACAAAGATCTCAGCATTTCTTATATAAATTTTAGAGGTCCTGATGATATACAAAAAAGACAAGAAATCAAGAGCTAGAAAGTTTCCACGAAGACATTTTACTTTGGTTTACATCAATGGCAATGTTTTTAGCCTTATTTGACTATGTGGAACCTGCTTCCAACTGTAAGACGAGCTATTATTACAAAGCAAGTGATATGCAAACCCAGTAAGTTAGCGTAAGCAAAGAAAAAAACATGCTTTTGATTGATGAAATGTTTATGTTTTATGCAGACTGAAATGAGGTCGTATGGCATAAAATTTAGCTGTCAGATTCAACTGTCATTTGTCAACAGATAGTCGCCAGATCATAACATTGGCTAATTTTGTATTTTGTTTTAGGTAGTATTGATAATAAACCCATTAAACAGCAAATTCAAGAAAAAATGCCACAATCCTTTATACATAAAGAGTTATAATTGACTGTACTGAAATAAGAACAGAGCGGTCTTCATCACTTGCACTTGTGTCAAAATGCTATTCATCTTACAAGAGTTTTTACACATGGAAAGGACTTGTTGGGATAGCACCCCATGGGGCCCTCACTTACGTCTCATCTTTGATCTATGTCAGATGTTGAAATAACCAAATTGTCTGGTCTTATTGTAGTAGACCAAAAGTAGACCTAACACAAATTATTGCGAAGCTAAAAATACAAATTGAAAGTCATATTTGTAGAGTCAAATAATATCATCTTTGTGGCAACATTGTACCGCTAAGTATGACTGGTACAATTAATCAGTTATGGACTACTGCAAACATACTGACTTTGTTTAAAGGCCCTCTGTTTAAAGAATGGAGCAAGTAAAAAATAATGGACATTTGAACTGTCGACACAAAATATGGTGTTCATGTACTATTTTTTAGTGATTAACTGATTCTGATTATGCATGTTTAATGTGGCCTCTTGGTAATATGATGCTATTTGATTAACATAAAAATCATAATGAGGTTTTATTATTTTATCGTTTTCAAAAAAAGTAAAGAAAACAACTGTTTAGTGCATTAATATTTAATGTGTACATGTAAATGTATATTATTCAAGATAATGTTTGAAATAAAACATCTCTAACTTATTTTTCATTTCCTGCCAAAATTCATCATCAAAATTAACTTACTCAAGGTGACTTTCATCACTGTGCCAAACGAAGCACCAGTCCAGTCCTGTCACTGCCAGCTGCATCATAACTTGGTAATAGTAGTTGTGATTCCTTTTCAGCTTCCATCCATCTCCATATCTCTTGAGATACAAGCACTCCATCAATGGTTTTATAGAACACTTGATCTCTAATAATCAAAATGGTGGATTCATTGATGGTTGGTAGACTTTCCTGTCTGGACTTGCAACAAGCCAAGGGGCATGAGGACTGACAATGATTCCACATTGAGAGCCGTTAATATTGTTATCTTGCAGCTGTAACTCAATTTAATGCGATTTTCATAACATCATATCCATACACCACCACCTATCTGCATCACTTCATATCTCTCTCCACGGGCACATGCCAGGTCTCGGGAAGAGAGGTCTTCAACACATCCGATGGAATAAATCTAAGATTGGATGAGTTCATGTGCGCCAGAGAATAGAGGAGGCCTGTAGCATTACCACAGTGTCCTGATTTCCCTTTAGTACAGGAACAACAACTTCTGTCTATAAATGGTCCACCCAACCGTACAATCTGCATACCAAGAAAATAATGGAATCTTTATGATTATAAATGATTTAAGACATTGGTGCACTATATTGTAAATATAGTATGAAATAAATTCTAAACAAAATGTAATAAATGAAATAATCGGAAAACTATTGCTATTTTTAAATATACGAAGTATTTTGTCACATTAAAATTCATCACTGTATAGTTTGCATTTAGTTTCGTATTTTAAATTAACCAAATATCCTGTAATTAGCCCCTTAGTGTTTATTGTTACTTATTTGTAAATACCCTTATTGAAACCTCAGTTCACTGGGCCTTAAACCCGCCAGTCAGTGCAGGGTCAGTTTGGACGCGGAAGTCAAGAGGTAAGGTCGTATTTTAAATGCTCTCGTGGTAAACCAACCAGTGTATGTTATACTTTGTGCATGTATTTACTTTAAATAGCCGTTTGCTGACTCTGGAGTGAACCTGGACCCAGCTTTTCTAAGATGAAGTTTATGAATTGTTTATTTTTTCTTCCTTTCGTTCATTACTGTTCTAAAACACCCATTCATGGTAGTTTAATCGTTTTATGCTTATTTGTTACTTTTGAATTTAAATGTCTATGTTTAGATACACGTGTTTGAATCTTTATTACTATGGCGTGCTGTTTTGGTCGTATCCGTATGAAGTAATGAGTAGTAATATGCAACACTGAATTTAAGTAATTATGTATAAGCATTTTGTGAGTGTAAAAACATGCTTTATAGTTAGTCTTCTTTAAGATTGCAAATTAGTATTTTGTGTGTATAAAACGTCTATGCTTTAAAGTGTGTCATTTATGACCGTGTTGTTTCTAAATACAGTATGGTGTATTTGTGTTTTAGCTGCTTTTATCATGTTCTTAATTGTTTGTGTACTATGTTGGCGCAGGTCCCTTTTCAGCGTGTGAAACACTCTTATCGGCGGTTGTACTCATTGCCAGGCATTGGTGTTTTCTTGTGTAGGCCAATTGGCCAGTGGAGAACATTACAATTGGAGGACCTTATTAGGACAACGACCAAAAAGAACATTGTATACTGTGTATCTGATTCAAAATGATGTTAAATGTGTATCCTTTTTAAAGAAAAACTTATTCGATTAACGAAAGTGCATATTTAAATAGTATTTAATTCTATAAAGCCTTCTAAATGTGAGATTTTTTTAAGGAAATGGAGTTAACTACCTAGCGTACAGACGCCTGACGGTTTTTTACATTGCAAAATATAACCATAATAATGTTAAAAGTGGTCCAATTTTCAAAGAAACGCTCATTCGATAAACAAACAAGTGTATATTTAAACAGCATTTCAATCTTTAAAGCCACTGAACTGTCAGAAAATTTTAAAAATTAAATGTATAACTGCCTACCGTACAGACGCGAGACGGTTTTTCTAATTGCAAAATAAAACCATAATAATGTTGAAAGTGGTCCATTTTTCAAAGAAAAGCTTATTCGATAAACAAAAACTGCATATCAATCTTAAAAACCATCTAAATGTTAGAAATTTTCAAAAATTAAATATGTATGACTAGCTAGAGTACAGACGCGTGACATTTTCCTTTTCTTAAATTGCCAAAAAGAAATTGGAAATAGGCCAAAAAGAGAAAAGTGCATTTATGGATGCAAAGTTGTATATAAGCAGAATAGATATGTTAAAAATGAAAACTCGACTTTTACTCTAATGATAGATACGAAACAACATATTAACTTCAAACATATAGAGAGCGATATGTCGTCTGTTTCTCCGGATCGTGACGGGAAAATAAGGGGTAAGAAAGGCAACATTAGTTTTATTATTTATCTTAAAGTATCTTCATTTTTTTATTCTAAAATGTCGAGCATAATTTCGTTCAGTATTTGAACTTATATATTTTTTATGGTCCTTAACACCATTGAAGAAAGTTTTGCAGTTTGGAGCTGAAAATGACAGAAAACCAAAAGCTTAAAACGATCTTTTGTTAACCGAGATCGATTTTTGTTCATGTTTTCATATTGTTTAAATATTTTCCTAAAATTATATGGGTTTTTTTCTTTCCTTTCTTTTATTCTTCAGGAGGAAGTAACACAACATCCTATGCAAAGATTACACTGGTTGTTGTTTCCTCTGTGACTGTTGTTGTCTTCATTGCATTTTGTATAGTGCTTGGTTTGCTTATCAAAGGTAATGTCAGCTGTCAAACTTCACGTTGTTATTGCTGAACAGTTCTACGTGTAATGAAATTGATAAAATAAACTGTTGAATGGTAATTTGTGTATGTACATTAATGTTCTTTAAATTTCCAGAAAAAATCGGTGGAAACTCGGATGAAGGTCGGTGTCTAGACATATTTTTCCTGTAATTTGTGATGTTACTTCAGATATTCTATTGTATATTTTTATTGAGTACATTTACATTTGTTGTCAGCAAACATACAGAAGGTCTTATCTATAATATAAATATTTATATGAAGTCCGCAGTTCTATCGTTTGGTATGAAATCTCTCTCTCTCTCTCTCTCTCTCTCTCTCTCTCTCTCTCTCTCTCTATATATATATATATATATATATATATATATATATATATATATATATTTGTATGTGATATATACTAGTGCATGTATATCAATATGTGAGGGAGGTATGTGAAAGAAAAAAAATGCTGATGAGGCTTCTTTTTTATTTAAGGACAGGAATCTCAACCCCAAGGTAAGATCATATCTGGCAAATGCTTGTAAAACCTTCATATATTATAGTGGGTCGTATTCTTAAGTATGTGTTTTAACATGAATCTTGAAAGTAGGCTATTGTCCCTAATGTGTATTTACATTGTGTATGTGGTTTCTGCAAATCACCGGCGCGGATCATGAAACGCTCTTCTAGGGATGATAAATTTAAATCTTTGTTATTGTTGAGCAAGCGACTTGGACAATGCAAGGTTTGCAAAAACTATTTGATGAACGGGTTGAAATAAAAATTAAATACACAGTGCACGTCTTTCTATCTTAAGAGATATTTCGGTTTCTGGGTTGGTGTGGGAATGGTTCTAATGTCGTGCTTTCCTTGTCCGATTATACAAATTTAATAACTATAAAGTTCGATACATGAATGAACTAAATTGACGTGAAAAGATTTCTCATAACGATGGTTTTACGAACAGATTTCTTTTAAACATGTTAAAATATCCTAAGTTGCGCTTAAGGACGACGGACCTAATTCGCTTTGCGCAGGTATATCGCGCACATAAAAGGAGTGATTGTTACGCACATCGAATTCTCAATGTTACGTCACAATCACTAAACCTCAATGAAAAATAGCTTATGCCGAAATATTTAGCTGTTCAACGTCATCAATACACGCTTTAATATTGCATGAAGTGGGCGACCTTGCTATTGTTTAACATGCTGAAAAAACGCTTTTCAACATTATTTAACATGCACAACTTTTGTTAGGCGATGTCAAAGTTTTGTAGTGAGTTTAATATTAGCTCAGGCTATTTATAAGCATCTACATAGATTATTTAACAGAGTTTGAGCCAGTGAACAAATCATATACATTCCGATCCCCATTAATACTCGTCTCGAAAAAAATATAGTAAAACTGTCCCTGTGCTTAAGTTTTGAAGTATTTTATTTTAAAAAAATGTATAGCAAACTCTAAAAGTTCTTTGATTTCATTAATCAACTTCGAAATGATGTACAAAGCCTTTTTCTTAGAGTTTGCGCAGTACTTTTCATGAACAATTGAAGAAAAATAACGTCACATTGCACTTTGACATGTACCCCCGTAAAAACAAATCCGATGACATGGTCATTTTTTAAATGATATTAATTCAAAATCATCATATAAGTATCACATTTCAATTTGGATAGAAAATCTATTGCAGAATTTTTTTTAAATTATTTTTTCTCTTACAATAACGCTTTTCCCCCATTATGTTCAATTGAAAAAGAAAAGTAATACACACAATTTTTGTAATGGTCCCTACAAAAAATCCAACTCGATTTTCATGTTATTTTTTAATTCATTTTGATATATCTTTAGTAACTCTAACTCGTATAAAATTTTCATAAAAATCACTATTGTAGAAGTGAATTGGGTCCGTCGTCCTTCAGGGTCCTCCACACACCCGGGGAAAGTTCTGCATACAAGTCCATTATTCTTAATTACTTAAAGATATAGACTTTTAGCATGTGTTCGACTTGAAAATGACCAAAACAAATTTCAATTTTGGGGGAAAAAGTCAACTTTTTAAATTTTACCGCTGTTCATGAAAATAAAAGTCCCTGCTGTATTCGAACTCGGGACCTGCGGGTTAGTAGACCGAAGCAACACCCATCGCGTTACAGAGATAGACAAAAGATTTTGGCAATATGAACTATTTCACAATGCGCTAAAATCGCCATGTTGTGACGTACTGTCATAAAAAGTAGAAGTCACGGGGTGTAGAGGATCTTTAAAACTTTAAAACTTATATGTCTTTGAAAACAAGATTATATTTACTACATGTAAAAAAAAAAAGACGTCGACGCTGAACAGTTGGGTATAGTCCATTAATGCATTTTCCATAGGCGGTAATGTTAACCTTCGGGCTCATAGCTCCGGCCCTAATTTTCGTTCAGCAACGAGGGATCTCTTGAATGAAAGCTCATCAAATTGTCTCTCGCCTGTTAAAATTTCGTGGTGTGAAGTCAGATTCGTTTTCCGGCAAAATGCGTCTGTATTGAAAAACTCTGAAAATGAGAGTAAACGTAGGGAATTTCACAGTTTTGGAAAGGGTGTACATCAAACTATTTCAATTCTTTCCTTCAAATGATAATTTAATTTTGACACTTGCTTTTAAAATTGCAAATCCTCTTTTCTGACATGTGTCAAGCATTCTGATTTAAAATCTCCCAATAAATGTATATACACTCTGCAAGTATAGGAACTATTTTGCTTAAAGGCACTACTTTGTTGGCCTTCCGATTCTAAAAATAGTTAGAGGGATATATCCATTTATTAATGTCATTTCTGGATTGTACTACCGGTGGGTCTTTCAAATATAATATAAGATTATACTTAATATCTACGAAATTTTTCACTCGATTAAAAAGGGGATGGTTTAAAGCCAAGAGAGGTAATCCGTCCTTCACTAAAAAAGCAAAATACACATGATACATACATGTGATATTATTCTCGGTCGGCTCAAATCATATTTTACCCAGTATTTAAAAATTTTTAAAGGTTTGTCCCATCTCAAAGGTAACTGGTAACAAAATGCTATTTTGACCGACACTTTAAGAGCTTTTTTAAAATTACGTTTTAAATGTGAAAATTAAACTAAAGAATGAGATGTATTCTGGGTTTTTTGTATGAAAATATTTTTAAAAAATGTTCTTGGCAAGTAAAATTTGGTAAGTGATACAGCATTGATTAAGGGGGTGGGGGTTCATAATCACATCAAACGATACCGAGAGACCGCTTATCGTGTAAAAACAAGATGTGTACAATATATTTGTAACACCTGTGTTATTAGAACAATGAAGCCATTTTCAACAGACACCAGAGATTCACACTTTTTGTTTTAAAACTAACATATTTGCAACACCTGTTATTTTAAAACAATGTAGCCAGTTTCGACAGATACATGAGAGTCGCACCATTTAAATCACAGACATTGTCATTATACCTCAAATTTAATGATTTTAAGAGCCATTACGTTCAGTTCTAAACTAGTAAATTTTCTTATTTTCATATTTATAAAACTTCAAATATAAATAATTTATAAATTAATAACATTTAATTTTAAATGATTAAATCTGCATGTTCTAAAATGGTTGGAACATTATCATTAACTTGGCCCTTCATTATAAATATCGTCATAAAAAAGAAAAAAGATAAAAAAAAAAAAAAAAGAACACAACAATTATGAAACAAAAACTCAAAAAAGAAATTCAGAAAAAAACAGTCACCGATTACTGAAAATTAAAGTGTATGTCTTGAAAAACTTTGTGATGGTGGACATAACATAACGATTTCTGCAAAAAAGTGTCGGACATTTCGTGATGGCTGACATAATGTGACAATTTTTTTCGAAAAAGTTGCGAACATATCGTGACGGCGGACATAACGTAACTCAACACATATTCAAAGAACTTAAATGATTTTTATTTTAAAGACCGACATTTTAAACAAAAAAATTATAAGAAAATCTTCGTATGTTGTTAATTCTCCTGCCCAATTAAAAAAAACATGTCTACTAGATCTTGACCTAACAAATGACGTTTTGGGTTTTTTCTTGTATTCTTTTATTTGATTTAAGGGGAAATCTTTCAGCAAAATGTCGTTTTTGTATTTTAATTAGGTTATTATATTTCTTCAGACGTTGATTACTTTTGTATTATACATACATTCCCGATTTACTTTCCTATTTTCGTCATACTTGAAAAATTGCTGGTTAACGGATATTCCGATCGCTACTTGGAAGTAAAACATATTCTGAAATGTGTTTCGTGGCGTATTGCGATTATTTAGCTACTTTTAGTTAATAAAATGTTTAACGGTTGAAAGAGATATTCAATATTAAGAGCGTTTTTGCATTTATTTTTTAGTCTCTTGTACTTGTTCTTACACAAGGGACCCTGTGTTGGGGTGTTACCGTGTTTTTAAGGGAAATGCAGGACCCAAACCCAACCTCAGAACTAAATGTACCATTACTGGAGGGCAAATGCTATTGATTAAATCTGCGTTGGAGGCCTCTGCCGCATCGTCCATACTAAGTGTGTTTTTAAATATTTATTTTCTTTTTAATGCCTAGATTTAGTAAACCATTTAGATTTTAGATTTATAAGGATGTGTCACATTCGATTTATTTTAACTTTCTTCAGAGAGGTCATCACTTTAGTCATCTTTTTATATTTTTGCTGAGCTTTTCATATTTTTGTTCTTAGAAATCTTTATAAACCTTTTTGCCCAAAATTTTAATTTTCGTTGAATAGTAAAATATTCATTTAAAAGGCTCAATGATCGTTGCCATATCTATATTTTTTAATCTTCTTACGAATAAGAACTCTGCATAAAGATATAGAGATGCATTCAATTTAATTTTAAAGGTAAACTATTTGGAATAGTTCTTTACTTAGTGACAATTTATAGCAACATTTTGTACATAAAATTTGAATGTAAATCTGATGAATTATTTATTGACTATCAAGTCTATTGAATAGAAATCGAATTGCCAAAATGTTGCATTTCAAAATAGTACAAACGTTTGTGTTCATGAAAAACACTTTTCTGTTTCTGTACCTGCATTAGGAATATTCTAACAGGTAAGTTACAGTAAGTTCTGATGTAACAAAATGTTAAAATTGTGCATGTAATTACCTTTCAAGACTAAAATTTGCAACATTAACTCATCTCTAAAAACAATTGTATAATTTAAATTGAAATATTTACATCTACCGAGTATGATTCCCTCTATTTCTTACGGAAACTTATTGTTAATGTATAGCTCTATAGAAACGGCCAGTCTGAAATCTAGACGCCCTATTTATCGATTGGCCGAAACCTACAGCGACATAAGAAAAATCACGGACTGCACGAAATAAGCATGACGATGTCAGACTCCACTTTGGTTTTACAATCATTTATTAATCTTAAAAGAAAGATGTAAATATAAACAATAAAATGCTTTATCTGATGATTCCTGCGGGTTATGATGGTAGCGATCATTGCAGAAAAAATATTACATAACCCGCTAATGTAGTTTATGTATTTTTTTTTTGTAATGTCGCCACCTTCATATCCGACATAAATCACCAAAGAAAGCATTTTATTGTTTAAATATAGTTTAAAAGTAAACCAAACTGATATGAAAAATTAAGTGAGTTTTCGATTATTTGGGTTTAAAATTTTTAACAGAGATGAAATTTATAAGCATTGTTGATGGCGTCATCATATTTGACCTTTGAACATGACTTTGAAAGAACTAGGTACAGTTTAAGTCATAGTTTGTCCTTTTTAAAGTGATTTGTTTTTTAAAATATCACAAAAATTAAAATTTAACATTTATTTACACAAAATTCTTAAAGTTAAAATTCTATAAAGAGTCATTTGATTAGATTTTCATAAGGGTAATTGTGACGTCATAAAAAGTGCATTTTTCCGTAATTTTATTAAAACTGAGCAGAAGACACCAATTCGTCAGCAGTTATTTTAAAAGGAAACTTTGACCGTCTACCATGATGAGATTCACATTGTAAGTTTACGATGTGATATCACATAAAACATAATAATTCCCTTGTGGGCAACGGCTGCGGACACATTTTCCACCTCAAAAAATATGAGAAAATGATCATTTTTTATCATTTTTCTCTTCATCTTGAAAAAGAGACAAAACGTTGAAATCATTATTCTGTATTGAAAACGGAATAAAAGTGCATAACTTAATAATATATGCATACATGTGTTCATGATGGTATAAGTGTATTTTCATGAGATTTAAACATCTTTTGAATTATAGGGCATATATCGAAAGAAACTGTACTAGTCTGGTCCGATTTAGTCGAAAAAAACCTTTGATGGCAAATAGGTATTTTTGGTCCAGCATTGATTTTTTTTATCATAATAAAAGTGTACTTAGTTCGAAAAAATATGCTGGCCTTCATGAAAATAACGTTAAGTAGGTTAAAATGACTACTGAAAACTTCATAATTTTATCTTAAAGTCTGTTCATAATTGACAATAACGAATTTATCCAGCATAGTTCTTACCTAAAGTGTGTGAAGTATGAAAAAAATATGCTGGCTTTCCCCAAAAGGCGTTAAGTAGATCAAATGGCAATTCAATATGGCGGATACCCAAATATCAAAAATTTTACTAAAGATTCTGAAATTGGAAAATGAAAGAAAAAAACAATAATGAATTAGTCCAGCAAAGTTTTTTTGCAGGATTAAGGCATGTAAAGTCTGATAAATATGCTGGCTTTGACAAAAATGGCGCTTATTAAGTAAAATTGGCGGTCGAAAAGGTCGACAGTCAAATTTTATAATTCTCTTTCAGAGTCCTAAAAGTTGAAGAAACAAACGATTCTAAATTGGTTCAGCATAGTAGTGTATCATATCTAAGTTGTGCTGAGTCAAATACAATATGCTGATCTTTACAATATGGTGGTAAATAGGTAAACATGGCGCACATTCCTTCTGAGAGTATCTTCAATCGAAAAACAACAACAATACAAAACCATAAATTGGTCTAGCAAAAATTTGTATCATAATTTAGTTGTGCCAAGTCTGATGAAATGTGTTGGTCCTCAGGATAATGGCGTTAAATTTTGTCAAAATAGCAATTTAAATTAGTGTATAGCTACATTTTACTTCCTCTTAAACGAAAAAAATGTTTGATGATCAAATTTTTCATACTAATAATGTAACTGACGATGAAATGTAAACACTTTTACCAACTCCATCAGCTTTTTCCTCTTTAAAACTTTGAAAGCAGTTGTCGCATTTTACAAACTTGCAGAGTGTGCCACATCTTAACTATGTTTAAGGGAGATCGAAGAAATTTGTCCATAAAGTGTAATTAAAAAGAACCAGAAAGGTTTACGAACAAGACAGGTATTGAAAAGCATGAAGTTCAACAAAGAATATTTAAATAGGAAATACGCCTAAATATGACAAAACCGTGAAAATCAACATTTTTAGTAAGAAGTGGAACTGGGGGTTTTTTTTATTCCTTGAAACGTTCTTATCTTATTTGTCATGTGCATATTTGTATAAAGTTATACTTACACATTTTACCCCTCTAAACGGATTTGAAAGAGAATTATAAAATATTGCTGTTGACTATTTTGAAACGCCATTTTTGACCTAAATGACGCCATTTTTGTAAAGGTCAGCATATTTTTTCAAACTCAGAATACCCTAGTTATGAATAAAAACCCTGTTGGAAAGGACTTTAATTGTTTTTCATATATTTTTTCCTTCTTAAAAGACCTAAATAGAAAATTATGAAATTTGGCTATTAGTCGTTTTAAAAAGCCCTTTTTACCTATTTAATGCATTCTATTTTTGTCATAGCCAGCATATTTTTTTTTTCAATTTTGGCATGCCATAGGTATACTGATAAACTTTGCTTGACAAATTAATAGTTGTTGGTCTCATGTTTTTCCTCATTTAAGAAACTTAATGGAAAAATTATGAAATTTGACCGTCCGACATAAAAAGATCCGATTTAGTAAGGATCGACAAACATAATTTTTCGGACTTAGCACGCCTAATTTATGATTTAAAAAGTTAATGAACAGGGTTATAATTGTTTGTTTCTTGGTTTGTTTTTTTTTTCATGTAAGAAACCAAAGGAAATTATTATAAAAATTGGATGTCTACTGTTATGAATAGCCATTTTTGATTCAGATAATTTACGTCATTTTCTTGAAGACAGCATATTACTCCTGACTACCTACACCTAAATTATGATTAAAAACTTTGCAGAACCGAATATTCATTGTTTGCTTTACGCTTTTTGTCTATTTTAGAAATATAGGTAGAATTTACAGAATTTTGTTATCCGCCATTTTAATTGCCATTTTGACCTAATTTACCTCATTTGTGGAAGGCCAGAATATTTTTTAAGACTCAGCACACATAAAATTTGATAAAATATTATGCTAGACCAATTAATTGCTGGTATCATTTTTTACTCAGTGAAAAGACTTTAACAGAAAATTTTAAGATTGTCTGTCCGCCATTTTTTAATCGCATTTTTTTCCTACTTAACGCCATTTGCATGAAGGCCAGCATATCTTTCAGACTCAGTAAGCTTTAATTATGATAAAAAAAACCATGTTTGATAAAAATAATATTATTTGCCGTTAAAAAAGGTGTTTCTAGAGCCTTTTTAAAAATCAGAACCAGCTTGTACCTTCTTCTTCAATGTGCATTAAGTCTGAACAAGAATGATGAAGATCAGGTTTTCTCTACAAAAGAAACACATGTTATGTATTCTCATTAGTAAGAAGGCTAAATTGCACAAATATGAACAATACTAAAATGTTGGTTTCGATGCGATCGAATATTGCGCTACCTCGAACTTTTTTAACTGACTTGAGTAACAAAAAGTATAATCCATATTCTTTAGATAATCTCAGTCAATCAGGTAATCTAATACCATTGGTCATTGTCCGTTGTCCTGCAACAGGCGTCATCCGTAATCAATTTTGCATTTGTATTTTACATGTATTTTTGAAAACTACATGGCTAATTTTTACGGAACCTCATGGGCGTAGCAAAATATGCATAAAAGACACATATTAAAAATCTTCTATACTTAAACACAATTAGAAAAACATTCTAACTACATGATTTTGATGTTCATGATGTTTTCTACCAAAATTGTGAAATCCATAGCCCCTAGCTCAAGGGTTCAGACGGTAAAGCGAACACACAATCTTCTTTTCTAATTATATATATATATATATATATATATGAAAACAACTTAATGCATGGTTATGCTGCCCATTAAACCCTTCGCATAAATTGTGAAATTCATGGCCCATGTGTAATGGGTTCACGCCCTAGAGCGAGGCTAATATGACAATAAAGTGAAAACGTATTTATTTATCTTAGAACATTTTGGGTTTTTTTTTTATTTTCCACGGTGGTGGGAGATAAACTGAATGCATAATTATGTTGTTCATGTAGTTTATGTTTACCAAAATTTGTAATTCATGACATCTAGGTGAGTGGTTCATGTCCCTGAGTTGGGCCAATATAACTATAGCATAAAGAGCATTTGGTTTCTAAAAATATTATTCACTTCCACAGCAGGGGGAGATAAACTGAATCCATAGTCATGATGCCGATGAAGCCATCTAGCTAAATTGCGAATTCCATGACCTCTGCGTCAGAGGGTTTGGCTCTTGGTTAGTGTCAATTTGAACATATAGATGGAAAATGTATTGATTTTATGAGATTTTCTTCTGGATTTTCACAGTCGTGGGAGAAAAATTGAATGCATTGTTATCATGTCCATCATGTCGTCTTCTTAAATAGTGATTTTGTTACTTATTGTACACATTAGCCCATAATAAATGCATTGAATTCATTTGCGTCCACAATACTTAAGCTTAAGAAGATTTAAAAATGTTTAATCACAGAATTAAATCTCAAAACATTAGCTCACTTTTATTACATTTACAAGTGATCGTCAAAGGTCTACTGGTCTCTTTTTATCAAAAGTTTACTTCTGTTTGCCCCTGGAGCTAGGACTATAGAAAATTAGAGATTCTTTCGAACCCCATCCTCCCCCCCTATTATTTTTTAATGTTTGCAATCGTGAAATAATTAAAGCAGTCGTAACAATCAGAGGAGTCATGACTTTGGGTTTAGACTCTTAAATAAAGATTAAAGTGCAAGCACGAGACTCCATAGCAGGTTGGTTTACAGGCTATGGTACTCAGGTAACCATCAAGGACTGTCGGTCTCTTGTTTTTCTTAAGATAAAGAATTAGAATTTATAAGCGGTTTTTAAAAAATGGTAAACTGTAAACTACAACTTAAAGCAGAAAATAAGGCACATTGTTTAAAAAATGACGTTAATATCTGCAAAATTTAAAGAACCATGAGATTTGCATGTCGTATTGTGATGTAGTCAAGTTATGTTGTACAGTATAAATGAATGTGTTTAGACAATCGAATGAGGCGTTACAACCAGAATTATGATAATATAATGTTACAATTTATTCATTCTTTTGGGTTTTCCTTATCATTACTTTGATTTTCCTGCAGTTAAAGAATCAGTGGAAAGCATTTGGATACAAGGAACGAGAAGTTCTGTTACATCGCCCTGGTTGACTGACGATAAAAAAGAGCTGCCTTATATTAAAAACAATATTGTCCATTATGGTACTGCTCTGGAACTGGCTCTTGGTAAAGACAATACGTACATAGCACAAGATGCAGACTCGTACGGTGATGTTATTTGTACACAATGACGTGATTTAAAAATAAAGTGGTTTTTTATTTTTTATTCTATTCAGTTATTAGACAGATAACAATAATACATTCACAATACAGGAATACTAATATGAAAACGTAAATCTAATTTTTGTCGAGGAATACATAAATAGTTGAATTTTTTTTTCAAACAGTAAATATTCATATTTTGGATGATTTATATTTTTAACAAAACATTGCATTGTATAAGTATAAAATATAAATACTGAGATATAATTAAACAATTATGGTCCACCAGGGTCCATACAACACAATATGTCGAAACACTCCCCAGTGGACGATGCTAATTGAGACTGTTCTCTCAAAGTAGCTGATTAATTTATCAATTTACGAATTAAACAAAACATTGCATGTACATATATATTCACAATGTGTCAGCAAATTTTGAAAAAAAAAATGTTGTTTATCACTTTTTATAAGAGTAACATGGAAGAATATTTAATAAGATCATTTTAAACACTTTTTCACACCTCTATTTCAGTCTCTTGCAGAGATTCAATTCTACAGTACATTTTATATATTCATATATTTTATAAGCAATAAAAGAAATCAATAAATTCACAGATTTAATGTTGTCGAGTTTTTTAGATAAAAGCCCAAAATAATATGCTTTTATTTTAAATCGATAACTAAAAATGATCCTAGTTTTTTTTTCCAAATATGTTCAACATTTTTACATTAAAGTAATAAATGTTTTTCGTTTTCAATTGTTTTGCATAGTTTACAGTAACTATTATCCCCCTTATCTTTTATCCATTTACTTAAATATGCATTGTTGCAGAGAATATTATGTAGCATTTTATGATTAAATTCAGCTATTTTATTAGGTCTTTCCACCTTTCAGGTGAAAGACCTCTTGTTTTCTTTATGTTTTTTCTTCTTCTTCTTTTTTTCTATTTAACTCGGAGTGACTTTTTTGGTTATTAGGGTTATCCAAACAATTAAACTTTATGTAATTGTTCATTAAAAGTTATGGTACCAATTGACCCTGTGTCAAAAAACTCCCAGAACTTACAGAGTTATTGCCCTTTGAGAAGGAAATGCTTGTTATCACTACTCCTCTAAAACCATAAGAGATAGATACTTGGAACTTTTACCAATGTCTTTAGTACACTTAGAGGGTTATTCAATCTATTCATACCGAAAGGATCTGAGGCCCCCTTCTAGCAGTTATTGCCCTTGAAAGTATTTAAATTTCCATAAAATCACTTCCAACTTTTTTATTATTTATCATAAAGACGTCGGACCACTTGGGATAGAAGCGTCTACCTTGGCCGAACAAAATGACATAAAGGTCAAAGGTCAAGGTCATTTGGAAATCTGTTAATTAATGATTTTTTAGATCTCCTTTGTTTAGGGTGGTAGAGAAAAACCTTTTCATGGATGTAGAAGGACATCTTAAGACATTTTAAAATATAGCCCCTTGGCTCTTCCCTTTGAATAATTACGGAGTTATTGCCCCTATTGTACGAAATGCTTCTTATCGCTACTCCTCTGAAACAATAAGAGATAGAGACTTGGAACTTTTACCAATGTCTTCAGTATACTTGAGGGGTTCTTCAATCTATTCATAACCAAAAAGGATCTGAGGCCCCCTTCTAACAGTTATTGCCCCTGAAAGTATTTACATTTCCATTAAATCACTTTCAACTTTTTTATTATTTATCATAAAGACGTCGGACCACTTGGAATGGGAGCATCTACCTTGGCCAAACAAAATGACATAAAGGTCAAAGGTTAAGGTCATTTGGAAATCTGTTAATTAATGAATTATTTTATCATTTGATACAGGATTTTAGTAAGGGTTTCAATAGCTTGCTGGATTGCGCAATAAGGTATTCAATTAGGTCAGCCACGTATCACATCAAGTCCTGTGGTTACTCAAGTGGAAATTGTTTTTACAGTCAACCCATTCATATTGTACAAAGATAGCTAGCCTCTAGAACACGCTCTTCTATTGTTAGGTTTTCTGTTTATATGCTTATGTAAAGAATATTCACTTGGCGAGCACATCAATTTTGTTCATAGTAAATGGGAAAAAATTCAGAAAAAGTAATTCAAAAGATATCTACGATAAACAAGGGAATTCTTAAAGCAATCATGGCTTGAAATACAAAATAATCTCTTAAAAATCATTTCTGGCTTTGCAGTATTCTCATTTTCTAGTACAACATATAACACAGGTATACTAATTTTTTATACCTTACTGAGCAATCTAGCAATTTACTAAAAAAAATTGTAGGGTGGAAAGACCTCTAATTGTTCAAGAACAATTAGTCTACTAGTTATGATTTATATCTTGATTTTTCTCATGTATACTTTTCCATAGATTTGAGTCATATACCGTATTGCAAACTCTTGAGAAAGTTTAGTTTGATAGCACGGTTTAACAAATTTCTTGTGTAAAGAATTGGCATTTGATGCCATTTAGACATGACACCCCTGTTGCGAAATGAAATTTCATTTCATTTTAATGTTCAAATATTTAGCATTTGAAAAATCATATTTTTTTCACAATGGATTTATTACTGACAGTAAAGTTTTTTATTCACAAAGCCATTTAAATTTTCTCTTTATAACAGTGAAAAGCAATTATAGTGTTTTTATATTCCCGTTATCATCAATTAGGTCTAATAAGTAAAGAATACTACTGTTAACCCAGTTGTTAAAAAATAATGTTTCTCCTTTTATTATTCCAAATGGATATTTTAAAATTTCATTAGGTAATATGTTATGGAAGTTACACCTTTGTTTGCATTCGTTAAATGAGCTTAGAGTTTGTTTGTAGAAAAGCGGAAGTTTTCCTATTCTATCCAGTGCATTTAGATAAGTTTCAGAAAATTAAAAGACATACTTATGATTTAAATTCGCTTTTTCCAAAAAATTCTCGAAGATTTCAAATAAGTGCCCTTATTTTATAAGATACCAATCGCGGTATCCACGCTGCTTTCAGAACTTTGAACTTACTTTCAATATATATAATTGATAAACATTCAACTGTTATATCGCCTACCAGGGAATTTCGTTTGATTCTTTCAGATTTGTCTAATATGAAATTAAATATTAAGAGTCTCTGGACCTCACAGATATATTCTTTATCTGGAATACATAATATAGATGCAATATAAACTAGTTTTGAAGTTGCTAGTGTTTTGATTATACCGTTAGTGTTCTTCTTCATATAGCTTTTCAATGTCGTGATATATTTTCATTTAATTTTTATAGTTACATTCTTCTTTATCATGTCCAATATAAAATAAAATAAAGTTAGTTAGTTTTTTCATGCTTTTTATTAAATTTACTTTAATTAAAAGTATTGAAAGTGATTTGTTTAAGGGACCATATTATATATGTGAATATTGATCTAGTTGTAAAAAATAATTCTTATCGTTAAACTGGCATTAAAAACATCCTCCGAGATGTTTTAATGACAATATTTATATTTGTGGTCAGTCCCAAGATATTCATGCAGCACATTTGAACGATTTTAAAAATAATTATACATACGAGGGTTGTTCGGAAATTATTGAGACATTTTCTCTTATTCTTTTAGGAAAAAAATAAACCCTTGAAATTTCACCAAAACGTAAATCAGAATAGAGTTTATCATTGTGAAACGTTTCTTGTCCATGGCATGAATAGATCATTCCTGGTCAGCGGATCAATGTACCTTCGTCCAGTGACCCGGCGCAGCCGCAAACTTTTCGCAACGTTATTTTAACGCTTCTCATTGCTCCTTTGTTTTAAACAACTTACAATCGAACGGAAATAAGAATGATTCTGTATTTCCCATCTTTTGTTTTCATTTCAAGATGTCATCATTTACATTTTCTCTTATTCTTGAGTTTTTGTAGAAAAAAAATCGAGTTATTTTTACCCGAATGTCAAATTACTGTGAATGTCTCCTGCAGTCATTTTGTACATATTTTAGAACTGTTGACAACAGTTTGTGTGTACGAAGTACTTGATATTTAGTCCCTTTGTCTTAATTCTAGTTAAACAATCAGTTAAAAAATATGATGAACTGAAGCTCTTTATCTCTTGTCATCGTATAGTTTTTGTTTAAGCAATTGCGTGACCTTAAAAGGTCTTCTGATGAGATTTCCACCAGTTTGATTTATATTCGCTGCGCCGTCTTGACGTCAAAATTCAATGTAAAGTCGTTGTCAGATTTCTATTGCTTGGTAAATATATTCGTACCATCTCCGTATTTCAACTCAAACATTAGTGAAACTTGATCAAAGGTTAGTCGCAAAAAATAGCAAAATGAACATATTTAATTTGATTTCTTTTATCATTAACTGTTATTCTACGGACACTTAGAAAGTAGATGTTTAAGTTGTTTAATATCCGAGTTCATGCCTACGCTGGTTGCCCCGACCACCGAATTGTTTATCTACCGTCGTAAACAAAATATTAAATATTCTTTTAATATTTCTTTGTTTAATTATTTGTTGGGGTTTCTTCAATGTTTATGCCAATTTTCACCAAAATTCGTCACTTAAAAAGTGAAATATTCGAGTTGTCTCAATAATTTCCGAACAACCCTCGTACCTGTGAAAGAAGTGCAAGAAATAAAACGATCATGAAATGGAATATATCAAAGATAATATCTTTCACTCAGTGTCATTTTTTCCAAAAATTCGGCAAAAGCGAAAACAAATTTCTTACGGAAATTCATAATGGAAAATGTTGACATCTTTTCTGCTTTTGAAAACCACTCTGATTACCTCGCATACTCTTCAACGTTATTATCCGGGTCGTTTCAGTACAAAATCTCCGTAAACATCACATTGTGTAGCCGTGTTTTGTAACCTGATAAGTTAGATGGGGGTGTTTCAAAGAAGAAATTTTGGAAAATTATCATACTTTTGAACGAACAGCGTTTGAACCCTGAGATATTTTTAAATATCGAGTAACTAAAGCTGACATTAATTTATAAAAGCATTTGGTCGCTATATTAGTTTTGATTGCTCCTAAAACTCATGACCCCTAGCTCAAGGGTTCAGGCTCATGGGTATGACCAATACAAACATTCCAATAACTCTCAAACTGACATATACATGTATGTAACCACGGTGAAGAAATAAGATACATAAAGGACAGGGATATTCACTATACTGGAGTTCAATCTCCGCCACGGTCAGGGGTTAAATTTATGACCTCTGGAACCCACTCTCCTACATGTAGCAGCGAGTGGTCACTGCGCTAACCACTTGGCCATCTTGGCAAGTTTTGCTTTGATGGCCGAGTGGTTCGCACGGTGGACGCTCACACACTTATTATTTTACAAGTCAATTATGTACAAAAAATAACATTGGTTAAGCAGCAGTAAGAGCAACACGGACCTCCAAAAAGATAGAGGTAGGACCAGGTGCCAAGGAGAAGTAAGCATCCTCTGCTTACCAGTCACACCCGCCGTGTTCTGTTTGTCGTAATCGGGGAAAAACGGAAAACGGAAAAGTCTGTAATCTAAATTGAAAGAACGGTATAATTTATAAGCATTAGCAAAGTGATATCAAAATTATGAAAACAATGGATTATTTGGGATGAAAATATTTGAAAGAGATACAAATCATTAAAAGTAATTGATGACGTCATCATATTTGACCTTTTAATATGACTTTGAAATTCAAAGTCTACACAAAAGTGATGAATGACCACGAATCCTTCTATCTAAATTGTGAAATTCAACGGTCATAGGCTATAGGTTAAGGCCCACTGGCGGTGCTAAGTTGACCGTATTGTGAAAATGTATTTATTCTTAGAAAATATAAATCTTCTTCTCTACCCCAATATGAATTTTAGAAAAAAAATAAATGAATGATTATGATTTCAATTAAGCTGTCAACCTAAATTTTGATATTCATGGGTCAGGTGCTGAGCCGTAATGCGGGACCAAACTGGCTATGAAGGGAAAATTTATCAAAGTTAAGAACATTCTTTCTTTTGCAACAGTGGTGGGGGATAAGCTGAATGCATGATTATGATGTTCATAAAGCTTTCTACCGAAATTGTGAAATTCATGACCCCTGCGTCAGAGGTGCAGGTCCTTGAGTGGTGCCAATATGACCGTAGTGTGAATAATCAGTGTGTACTGGTCCCTGCTGACAAGGCATGTAACAACATTGTCTTTGTTTGTAGGAACATTATATCAATTGCGTTTTAAAAGAACTGGGTTTCAATTCTAATGTACCGATCAGACCCAACCTTACAGAAAGTAAACCCCAACTAAACCCTGGGTTTACTCTGGGTTTATTAGAGTGGACCCAGAGTAAACCCAAAGTAAACCCAGAATGGACACACAGAGTAAACCCGGTCAGAAGTATATCCCTGAAAGCAGACGCTAACTGTGTATTCGGAATATAAAAGGGGCAGGAATTACAGGCAGTAAGATGGTAAGAAAAAAGACGGGTTTGCTTCACACTTCAGTGCGTACAGTTGACCTCAAAAGCAATTTCCATGTAAACCCAAAGTAAACCCCGAGTGGACCCAAATTTCAAAAAGTAAACTCAAAGTAAACCCCAAGTAAATCACAAAAGTAAACCAGGAGTTTAGTTGGGGTTTACTCTGGTGTTAGGTTGGGTCTGATCGGTACTGTAGATATGGTAATCCTACTTACACCCATAGCAGCCTTTCCAAGCAGGAAATACTTCAAAATCATAAAACTGTTTTGGATATCTTTAATATCCCCAATAAACAAAATGAATTTGATTTACCGTATTTATACTAGATTCCAAGGCTTCACAAAAATCCTTACAAACAAAGATATATAGCAGGTTCCAGTAAATGTTCTACCAGGCCTCTTTCTTTACTTCTTACTACAATTCTTATAGTAGTGAAGGAAAAACTTCAAGAATACTGTACAACAGTATACTCAATATATATGACGTCACAATCACAATGTGTGTTAAGTGTGACGTAGGAAAATCTTACCATAAAAATTTGCCGTAAAAATTTTTGGGGAATTTATTTGTGTATTTTAACAACAATAACTGCTATATAATGCGAAATAACGGTATAATGCGGCTCAAAACATTAAATTTAGCTGTTTTCCTTGTATATTTTACATAAAACGATTATTATTTACAGTTTTGAATACTTACGAGAGGGTATGTGTTATCTTAAAGTTACGACAAATTTTACATGCAAGAATCTCATAAGATGTTTTGTGAAAATGAACAAAAACTTAAGTTTTCACTTACGCTAAAAATTAATCGTAAGATTTTTTGTGAAAATGGCTACAGGTGTTCCAACAATCAGTCGGAATTCCCATGGGCACAAAATGTTCAACACTGGCTGACTTTGTATATTCTTATGGACAAAATTCATACAAAAGCTTATGCAAGGAAGTAATAAACCTCTGGCTGAAGCCTTCAACTCCCCATTTAGATATAATGATGATGATTTATCCATTAACAACTGTTACTTTTATTCTTGTGTTAACTCAATATATCTCAGTGAGCTTGAAATAAAAGAAACCACAAATTCGGAAACATCTGTTTCATATTTGGATATTTTACTTAAAAAGATGTTAATTTTAACCTAACAACAAAACTATATGACAAACGTGATGATTTTAATTTTTCCATCGTCAACTTCCCTTACTTATGTAGCAATATACCATTATCACCTGTTTATGGAGTTTGTCTCTCAGCTTATGTGTTATGCAAGAGCATGCTCTACATACGAACAATTTATTTAACGAGGCAAGCTACATGTAATTACAAACAAGTTGTTGGAACAAGAATATCAAGAACCTCGATGAAAATCATCTATACGCAAGTTCTATGGTCGATACAATGACCTTATCAGCAAGTACAATGTTTCATTAGGACAAACGCTGACTGACGTTTTTCATTCTTGTTAGACCATTATTTACCCGATCTGACAACTCTTTCTTCCGTTTTTCATGATCGTGATTTTGACATTGACCTCGATCATGACCTGCCAAAATGTGTTTAGGAGCTCACGGCGGGGGCGACTGGTCAACAGGGGATGTTTTAGCCTCCCAGGCACCTGATCCCACTTCTATATTTTAGAGGTCCCTGTTGCTCTGCTTTAAGTTCGTATTTCGCTTTATGGATTTTTGAGATGGTTGACATTTGTTATTGTCAATTTTCATATTAGTCTTCTTCTAAACTTTAACAGCAGGCGCCTATGGGGAGAGAAACTAAATTTATAGTCATGCTGCCCATGAAGCCATCTACTTATATTGTGAAATCATGACCCCTGGGGTCAGAGGTTAAGGCCCTTGGTTAGAGTCAATATGACCATATAGTAAATTTATATAAAATGTTATAATATTTTTCTGTATTTTTACAGTCGGGGAGATACACTGAATGTATTGTTATCATGTCAACCATGTTCTTTTCAGTAAGTCTGATTTTGTAACTTATTGTAGTCAGTAGCCAATAATAAATGCATTGACTTCCTTTGCCTTCACACTTCTCTATAGCTTAAGAATAAAAGGTGCAAATTCAATCACAGAAGTACGCAAAAACAATTAAACATAAAAATATTCTCTCACTTTCATTTCATTGACAAGTGATCAACAAGGGTATGCCTTTTTACCAAAAGTTTACAATTGTTTGCCCCTGGAGCTAGGAGTAGAAATGACATGTGGTGATAACGACATTGTTCAAATTCAAAGGTCCAAAGGAAAATTACAAGACAGGAGTAGAGCGAATATAGACCTCTAAAAAATAGAGGTAGGATCAGGTGCCATGAAAGAGTGAACATCCTCTGCTGACCGGTCACACCCGCCGTGTGCTCATTGTCATAATCGGGGAAAACGGAAAAGTCCGTACAGAATTAGGTGATTAATTTCTGAAGATTGTATTTGCTGACAAGGTCGTTGTATCCATCATAAAACTTAAGAAATTATGATTTCAAATGAGACTGTTGATACTCTTGTTTTATCAACTTGTTTTTCGGTACATGTAGCTTGCCTCACCTTAGAAACTGTTAATACGAAGAACATGCCCTTGCGAATCGAATAAACTGAGATGTAAAACACCATATGCAGGTGATGTGATGAAGGTATATTGGTACATAAGTAACGAAAGTTAACCATAGAAAAATTGAAGTCATGAACCTCCAAAAAAGGTAAGGTAATTCAAATTGATTTTGTTTGTTGGAAATATTGAAAATAATAAAAACTGACATATAATTTTGAAGAATTTCTTCCTTGGAAAGAGAGCTATGAGTTATGAATATAAGTTGTATTTCTACTTGCGGAATTAAATCCAAGCTCTTCCAATACACAATTTATATAATGAGCCTTATAAACAAAGACAATTTTGTGTCCTGCGTTGTCATCAGGGCCCAATACAAACTGATCGTGTTATCTATCTAGTTTTTTTTCACTTCTAAATTATCAAATATAGAAGGATATATGGTTTTCATACTGCGCTTTATTCCATTAATACGATATTTTAACATGCATCGAACACTTTAAGTCCATTCTGACATCGTGTCAGGGTCTTCTCTTTCATGTTTGGTCCATCGTCTAGCGTATTCCTCTACAGAATTTATAATATGTATGGAATTAGAATGTCAGTTGAAAGATCGGAGTTCCCTAAAGTTTGGACTTATAAGAACAAGTGATTTAAGGTCATCATTGTTTACGTTATCAGTTATGACATCTCCAGCAGGACTATACACATGTAGTTGAACGGTGAAGAAGAACAAGAACATGTTGGAGGACTACTACCTTTCAGATTTTCGATGTGGGGTTTTTTTTGTAATTAAAAAGTTTGGAAGCAATGATCCATGTATAATTGTAAGAAATACAAGGAGTCGTCTTCAACTTAACGATCTCCAAGCCCTCAGCAATGTTCGATAACTCTTAATTATCTGGAATTTTTTTTATTCCTACCATAAATCTGTCTTTTTTATAGACAAATTAAATTAGTCTTGAGGTGTCAATATTACGCCAAGCCGTTCAACGAACTGCTTGGCTTAGTGGCTCCACGGAGACCTACTACCTAGAGGTAAAGGTGTTCGAGCCACCGATGCACAAGTACACACTTTTTTCTAATTTGATCTCAACGTGCATGTGTTATTTATTATATTATATTTATCGTGCCCTAAATTGCAATAACTTCTTAAAATTCAAGGTTACCATCACAAAATTTCTTTTTATTTTATTTCATTAATAAAGTTTGAATAATAAATAACATTTTTATGATGAAAAATATACTTTGAGGCTGAGGATCGGAGACCTTTATATTATTGTGGAATACAAGACTAGGCCTTTTTGTGATTGAGGATATTGCAAATATTTACAGCTTTATGGCCTTTGTTGGCATATTCAAGTTTAAAGAACAAACGTGGCTGTTGAGCAGTTTCTTCTTCACGTGGCGGTTTACAAAGCCTGTGGTTAGCAATATCTATAACTACGAACCGAGTCTGTATTCGGGTGTTGAAGAATAAAAAATTGGCATTTCCTTTACTTTTTCAAGCATATTATTTAGAAGTTTTAAAGGGAAAGAGTAAAGTTTGGTTCGGATGTGATGAAGACATAACTGTTTATTTACATAAGGTAAAAGTGAATCAAAAGAGACATCGTGTATATTGGGTTTATTGTAAGACCGATGTCCATGGCTACACTTACGGGTCTGTATATTGTTAAAAAGTATCATCACATTTACATTGTTACACTGTTGATTTGAAAGATTCCCTACACTATCGACATTGTTGTAACGGTTGCAACCGTAAGGAAATTAGTGTTCTGATCCAGAATTCTTCTCTTTGTCTACGGAAAGGTGTACTTAGTAATGGACTATAAGTATGATGATTAATTTCCTCTGGAATTCTATCTTTCATTGACCAGATTGAATGATCGGATGAATTGAAGTGCTTTAACAGAAGCTGTTGGCTACCGTTGTTTACTTGAAATCGTTCAAGAAGATTTGCCGTAAAGATTTTCACAAGTTTTGGTATAGAAAAGAGTAAATAAAGTAAAATAAGAGATTCTTCCGACCCTCCTCCTCCATAAATTTGTAATATTTGCAATCGTGAAATAATTAAAAGCGGTAGTAACAATCAGAGGAGTCATGGATTTGGGTTGAGACTCTTAATGAAGCTTAAAGTGCAAACATGAGACTCCCTAACAGGTTAGTTTACAGGCTATGGTACTCAGGTAACCATGAAGGCCTGTCGGTCCCTTGTTTTGCTTAATATAAAGCATTAAAATGTATAAGCGGTTTATAAAAAAAAATAACTTTAATTTTCTACAACTAGTACTAATCTGAAAATAAGGCATTTAAAAAAATAACGTTGATATATGCTTAATAAATAAAATAAAAATAAAAAAGCCCGTCGTATTGTGACGTTGGCAAGTTATATTATACAATACAAATGCATTTTTAGTCAATCAATTGTGACGTTACAACCAGAATTATTTTTCTTCGATGTAGAGGCATAATATAATGTTTCAATTTATTCGTTCTAGAGTTTCTTTGGGTTTATTTCTCGTCAGTACTGTCAATACCTTGATTTTTCCTGCAGTCAAAGAATCAGTAAGTGGTATTTGGATACAAGGATCCAGAAGTTCTGTTTCGTCGCCTTGTTTGACTGACAATGGAGATGATATCCCTGATATTGGACCAAACTATAAGGATATTTTTGATAGCGGTCCTGATCACCCACCTCTGGAGCTGACTTTTAATGATGACAATACGTTCCAAGGACGGGCTGAAGTCTCGTACTATGCTGTTATTTGTACAAAATGACTTGATGCAGAAATAAATTAGGTATGTTTTCATGTTTATTATTAAATTTACTTTGTATTGTAAGAGAAATGTTTTAGGGTCCACTATGTATGTAAATATCGATCTAGATGTAAAGATCTTATTGTTTATCTAGAATTATTAACATCCTATGAGATGTTTTAATGACAATATGTATTTTTATAGTCAGTCTCAAGATATTTATGCAGCACATTTGACGACTTTTGATAAAAAGATAATACCATACACACATTTTTAATCCCAAAAATTCACAAGAACGAAAACAGATTTCATACGGAGATTTTCATGGGACATGTTGACATCTTTTCGCAGAAGGATAAAACATACCCTCTTCTATAATCTGTCCAGTCATTTCTTCCATCACTTACTGATGATTTTTAATAAAAATACACATACCTCGCTGTTGAAACTGATAAAAGGGAAAATATCCAAGATATCTTCATTTACAAATTATTATTTTTCATAATAATTCTCATAAAAATGCATAGGAACGAAAACAAATTCCTTACGGAGATTTATAATGGGAAATGTTTACATCTTTTCTCCATTCGGAAGTACTCGAAACACCTCGCACAATTTTTCAACGTTATCATCCGGGCTTAATCATGGCTGATGCAATGCAAAATCCTTGTAGACTTTCTATTTTGGGATGTGTATTGAAACCTGAAGCGGTAGAGGGGGCGTTTGAAAACAGATAATCTGGAAATTTTTCATATTAGTGGATGAACGTAGTTTGAGCACAAAGGTATTTATGATTCTCGAAATATCAAGCAAGAAGTGGTGGAAGCAAAAAACTCGGGACAGAAAACAGGACCTGGGGTCACCAAAAATTAGTATATTTTTGAGCACCTATGGAACTCTTTTACCAGCGAAGATAGGAATGTAAATCTACCTTCTTTTTTCTATATCCATGATGAGACCAGATGCTACCTTAGGTCGTAAATAAATGCATTAGTACTTTTCTTAACCAAAAGGAAACATGATGTCGCCTACTGTCAAGATGGAGATTCAACAGAAGTCAATCAATGTAGGGAGACCGGTAGTCACCTTAAGTGGAATACCAATAAGGACACAATCATTGTTAATCTTTACCAAAACCAGAGGTTAACTTATGTCATTTTACAAGATGGAGATTGACTGGAAGGCTGCTACTGAAGGAAGACCAGGTTCACATTAAGTCGAATATCCATAAGAAGACCAGAGGTTACCTTACGTTCTAAATCAATGTAGTTTATATTTTGGTAATCTATAAAAAGACCACGGTTGTCTTATGTCATTCGTGAAGATGGAGATTTACCAGCCACTGTACGGCGATCAGGGATCACCTTAAGTAGAACATCCTTAAGGAGACCAGAGCACCTTAAGTCCTAAATCAATGAAGAAATGTTAACCTATACGGAGACCAGAGGTCACCTTATGTCATTTTACAAGATGGAGATTGACCAGAAGTTTGCCAGGTAGACCAAAGTCGCAATAAGTAGAATATTCATAAGGGGACCATAGGTCACCCAAGGTCATAAATTAATAAAGTAATATTTTCGTTAATAAAACAGGAGACAAAGGTTCTGATTCATCCTAATTCATTTTTGAAGATGGAGATAGACCAGAAGCCAGCCAGAATGGAAAACCAGAATTCATCTCAAGTGAAACAAGAAGACCAAAGGTCGCCCTTAGTCCTAAGTCAATGTACAGCTGTAGTAATAATTTTCCTAATTAATACGGAGCCCAGAGGGCACATTTTTCATTTACAAACACATCTATAAAAAGACCAGTTAAAATATTAGTGAACAAAATATACACATTACTTAGTCTAGTATTATTTTTAATTTGCCAAAACAATATGACCTTTTTTTATAGCGATGTCAAAGTCGTAATACAATCATATCCGCCTCGATGTCAGGGGCGAATTTTATTATGAGGAGAAATAATGCGATGCTCTTTTATGTCGTTTGTTAAATGTAAACAAATTTTGTACATCATTTTTTTTATTGAAATATGGCTTAATTGACCGGGGAAACTACTGCAATGTATATTATTATAATACTCATTATAGCATAACCAGCTTTTAAAAGCGTCCACAAAATTTGATAGAAAATTGGACCAAGCAGCCTTAAAATCTTTCCCCGTCGGTTTAAAAAGTCTGTGTTTTTTCATCAACTTTAATGTTGACTTGTGTTTTCTGTATGTTATTTCGTCGATCGTTATGCCGACTTGTGATATCTGTATGTTACAGTAAATTTCATCAGATCTTTATGTCGACTTAAGGACGGCGAACCCAATTCATTTCTGCAATAGATTTTTTATTCAAATTTTTATATAATGTTATTCAGTTAATGGTGAGTAAAAATCAATAAAAAAATTACATGATCATCGACTTCCTTTTTTTACTAGGTGCGTTTCAAACTTTGGGTACGAAAATCCGAAGACATAATAGAAAGTAATGGAAATTTTCTTGGACGTGGAATAAAAGCTGATATTTTAAAAATTCTGCAATAGATATTTTACTCTAATTAAATTGTAAAATTAAGAAGTCAATGAGCTTATCGATGAACAGAAAATAAATGTAGGTCATCGACCTAAATTTTTGGAGGGGTTGTGCCAAAGTTCACTGCATGTTTAATTTTTCTTCAGAAATATCATTGAAAAAAGACCATAATTATTTATTGCCTGACGTTACATTAACTGCTATATATATAAATAATGTTAGGTTAATGTAACAATTCAATATCTACCAGAATATACGACTATAAACTGCCTTTCGGCGTTGTAGGATTTATAAACCGTGGAAATGTAACGGACTTGTCGCAAACAGAGGAAATTCGAACTAATTTTTTCTTCTCGCTTTTTCTCCACTAGAAATATTTTGACATCACAATTTATGTTTGGTATAATGAAAATTTTATTACTTTATCTTATTCTGATGTACGTAATTACGACAGTCATATTAATAGCATATGCGCGGTTTCTGCGCAGAGGTGCGAAATCTGGAATTGGGTCCGTCGTCCTTAATTTAATTTTCTAAAACTTTCTTGACCCAACGTAATAGTAAGATTATATTAAGTAAAATGTACGCATCTAAAAAGGGGGTGGAGGGAGCGAAGCGACCGAGCCCCTTCCTAATTACACCGTAAATTTTACTTAATTTGATCCAACTTACTTAGAAGATAACACACTTTTTTATTGGCTGGTCAAAGCTCTGCGCCAATCAGCATCTCTTTTATGTTTACGGTTCTCTAAGCTGTCAATCGAAATGTGACGTCGCTGTGAACTTAGAGATCTCTAATTCTTAACGAATAAAAACATTACTTAATAGAGTATTTAGCGACTGCTGATTGAAAAAAAAGTGGTTTATGTTCTAAATGTTGGATTCTTTATCATACAGTACATAATTTATTGATTTTTATAATTTTCTGTTATAACAGTAATCCATAATACCAAATATTTTTAATAGCTTTACTTATATAATAATTCATCATCTATGAAGACGATTATATAAATAGTGCCTGTTTGGGAGGGTAACAGTCAAAATTGACACCCCGAGAAAACTATTGGCAACCGACGCGAAACGGAGGTTGACAATGGTGTTCGAGGGGTGTCAATTTCAACTGTTGCCCTCCCAAACAGGCACTATTTATTTTATTACGCTGAATGTCTTAATTTTAGAGAAAATTTTACTGCTTTTATATAGAAATGACGTGAATTCTACGGCGAACCGTACGCGCATGTAACAATTCGTTGTGTTACCCGTTGCCAAGTGTATTGCTAACGCTGAGGGTAATAAAACGGATTATCA
>WFKH01002636.1:8476173-8496950 GCA_016163765.1 Magallana hongkongensis | reverse complement strand
TGGGCCCTTGCTTGGTAAGATGGGGTGATTTAGACGAATTGGCAAATTTGGTTCGTTGTGGTGACTGATACCTAAATCTTTGTAGGACACGAAAGGGCCGCTGAACCTGTTTTGTGCACTGGATGAAAGGGTGCGAGCCACCACAGTTGTAACACCTGTGCTGAAAACGACAGGCAAGGCCTGCATTGCACTGCTTACCTGAGTGAAACTGGAAACAAGCTCCTCTGGGGATTGTTTTACTCAATTCTTTATGTGAGTTGGTTGTTTTGATAGATTGAGAAGAAGTAAGACGTGCGTTTACGTACAGTTCCATATGAACATCTCCCCACTGCACCTGACCTTGTTCAATTAAGGATCGGAAGTCCTTATCGTAACTATACCAGTTACCTTTTGCATCCGCAATGTCCCTGACCGCTTCTAGATGTTTTGCGAGTTTAGCTTGCTCGTGTGGATACTTTATACAATAAATAGCCATATACCTATTCCAAGCTGTAAGCCAGTCATTCATAGAAGACAATTTTCCATCAGTATCATCTCTCTCCACCTGGTGAATTGTAAGCATACCTGGCTTCGAATTCTCTACCTGAAGGGAAAGTTTTTCCTTACCTTGTTTGTTCCGGAGAAACAGACTACCGAAATCCACGTACTGCTTTGACCATATCTTAGATTTCAATTTGTCAGGTACAAGAGCTTCAATGGAGAACGATGTACTTACAAAACCACTACCGGACCTACCTGATGTTATCTTATCAGATTGATTAACGATTGCTGCCTCGACAGTTTCCTGAATTGCGTTATCCCTATTGGTATTTGAGTTAATATCAGATGCACATGCAATACTCCCCTGACTGGTGATGGCAGTTGGCTGGAGAGCATTGAACATGTTAGAAATTTCCTCCTTCAGGTTCGCGGTGACATTTTCTGTGACCTCTTTTGTAATGGTTTCCAAAATCTCCGGAGAGATTGTAGAAGGAGAACTGGATTGTTGTACTGAGCCATCCGGAGATTGTTTCCCTCTTTTGGCCGATGTTCGTTTCGTCAAATCTGTAGATTTCCGCTTTGGTGCCATGATGTACACTATTGAAAATAATTGCTGTGCTGGTATAAACAAATGGATAATAATGCAATTTTTTTTTAATTGCACAAATATGTCTTTAATCGTACAGAATAAGTGCAACGTAATTATTACAAGATAAGATAGAATGTTGTTGTATGAATGAACAAAAAACAAATGCAGTCTCGATAAGAGAACAAAAAAGGCCTCGGTAAGAGGACCAAATACGGTCTCGTTAAGAGAAACAAAAAAGGGGCCTCGTTTATAGGACCCGAATGCGGTCTCGTCAAGAGAACCAAAATGCGGTCTCGTTAAGAGAACCAAGAACGGCCTCGTTAAGAGGACCAAAGCGGTCTCGTTTAGAGAACCCAAACGGCCTCGTTAAGAGAATCAAAACGCCCTCATTAAGAGGACCAATGCGGTCTCGTTTAGAGAACCCAAACGGCCTCGTTAAGAGAACCAAGGAAAAACAATTCAAAAAACAATATTATTTGATCATTTACAGGATCGGAAGCTACACATAAATAATAACTCATGTAGAGAAAAACATAGATCTTATAAGCAGTAAGTAAATGGATGAGTTGTTTATTTTTTTAATTTTTTTTTTTAATTTATTATTTTTATTATTTTTATTTTTGTTATCCCACATATTGCTTTCCAAATGTGAAAGTTGACTTGAGTTTGTAGAAAAATTCTGAAGTGTCGGTGATGACATAATGCGGCCACTTTGACTTAGCGTGCCCTTGAAAGAATGAGACCACGCAAGCTGCGATGCAAATGAACATAGCCTTGCTTGTTTAAATGGACGCCGTCTGCTAAGAATTTATGATCGCAATATTTGTCTGATGCTGGTGAAGGAAACAATCCATTATGCTCCCAGAAGGACGCATAATCCAAATTGGTTATATCTTTCTTGATAAGAGCGTTGGCTGCATCGACAAATTGATTATAATCAAATGACTGCCTAAATCTTGGAAGTAATTTACAGACATGAATCTGTGAAACACTACACCTTTTATGCAAAACTGATACAACTGCTAAGAGTTTGCATGCAAGTTCCTCTGGTGAATATAATTGTCTAACGTCATTGCCCCCAACCATAAGAATGATATGATCCGGCTGGAATCTTTTAATGAAAGGTACATCGTGACGTAAGATCCCATCAATAGTACGACCCCCTGTTCCTTTGTACCTTATTGCATGTGAGTTAATATCCAGATCATCAACATACCTTAAATCTTCCTCGTCAATAAGAAAATGATGGAAACGACGGACAAAGGAGTGTCCGAGAATCAAAACTTTGATAAAATTCATTGTTAGCGTATGAGATATTAACTAAAATAAAATTGTTTGAAATAGAACAGTGACAAACATACAAATATAAGACTTATAGCATATACAACGCTTACCGTTTAAATTTTTAAAGAAATGGTCCGAAGGAACAGAATCAGTATTCAAAGGTGCTACCCGTGCGGCGTCCGTTTAAATTTTTAAAGAAATGGTCCGAAGGAACAGAATCAGTATTCAAAGGTGTTACCCGTGCGGCGTCCTGAAAGAAAGTGAATTAGCGCGTCTTTCTAAACAAAGAGAGTCGCTAGAATTCCCGCGTTTTATTTCATTGGTCAAATGATGACACCAACATTACGTGACCAAATAGAGCACTCTCTACTTCTTGATAATACACATTAAAAAGTGCGATAACTCGTAATGCGAAAAATTGTAAAATCAATATATATAAAGCATTTTAAGTAAACTTAAAATTCCTAAAAAAAAAAAAATGAAAAAAAATTATGTAGAAAATAACTCTTTATTATCTTTAAGATTTTTTAAATTCAGAAAAACTTGATATATACAACGTTTCGAAATTTCGAGAAATATTTATATGATTGAACATTTAGGATATTATTTCTTTTAATCATTGTTGGACAAGAATATTGTGATTTTTGAAAAAGGTGGGAGGTTGTAATCTTTCGCATGCCTTTTTTTACTTTAAAAACAACAAATTTCAAATTCAAAGAACTGATACTCTTATCTACACCAGTTTAATAAAAATTATTAGATCTTTAATATTTCGTTATACCTAAAAATTTTAGGAGAGGAACGTGTAAGTTTTAAGAACTTCTTTTCACTCTTCTTGTGTAATTACACAATAAAATATGTTAAAATCAAAAACCTAAAATGATTTTGTGTATATGTTTCATTAGACCTAGCATGCGAGTTATGCCTATACGCATTGATAAACTATTTGTGCGATAAAAATAAGGTGTTTTTTTAAACTTACTTTCTTCATTTCGGAAAAAAGATTTCAGTATATGCAACGTTGAATAATCGTTGTAGATGAATACTAAACCAAACCGATGTGTATATCTTAGGAAAGTCAATGATTGCACATGATGAACCATTGGCTGTCTGATTCGTATTTCCATCAATAACTTTAAACGCTTGCCAATCGCCATGCTGAGGGGGTTCACTCATTGTTGCTTGTCCTTGTAATCTTTGACTAGGTGAGTAAGCTACATTGACTGTAAATAAAATGAGAACATGTTTTGTTATTTCATTTTCAATGAGACTCATGGGCAACGTTGCTCTTCTCAGCATTACTTAATATACATCTTTTAAAATTCTAAAATTTGGGAGCTAGTAAATATCTACATGTCAACGTGTATTTTTATCCATTTCAAAAGTTTGTTTTTGACTAAGAAAAAAAATCTTATCTTTTAAAGTATAAGAAAATGTTGAATTATATTACATACTATTTGAAATGAAGTGTGCTGATTTTTATAATCAATGAGCGATCTACCGATGAAAAGTATTCTTACTAATATAAGAAAAAAAAATTATAAAGATACAAAGAAAAAACACTATTTTTAAATGTCGTCACGACACAATGTGAGTTTTCCCTTACAATCAACAATTACAAAAAAGGCAAAGCACATATTCTCGTCGACTAAACAAATTATCATTAAAACTGTTAGACCCCATGTTTTACAAGGATATGTCCACAATAACGTTAACGTATTCTAAATATTATATATTTCTCTTCCTGGTTAAGCTGTTATCGCGTGCGTTTACGTAACTTTGTCTTAGAAAGATTATCAATAATTCAGATTAGAGGTCGTGTCTTATCGGGAAGAATTACATGGTTGAAGAGATCACACAAAAAAAAATTAATGTTTGAAAGGGCTTCTGTTGTGGATTCTTTTTACAACTTTTACAACATGATACCTGCTGCCATTTCACAGTTGCCTGTCTATGAAAAAATGTCTAAGTCAGCATAGTATTTTGAAAGAATTTTGCTTTCTTTTACCGAGACACAACACGCTGCAACATTATTTATTGGCTACATTAGGTTGCTTATATTTCAATGTAAATTTTATGATCCGCTGCATATTTTAGATATACAGTGCCGCTATCGTGAAAGTTGATAAAACAATCCTATCCTATATCCTGTATCCTGCAACCTATCCTGCAAAAAAGCTCTATCCTTTCCTATCCTATCCTATCCTATCCTATCCCATGCCATCCGAATTTAGGAATAAAAGTTAAATAAAAACGAAATTTAGGAAAAATGATTATTTTATTAACAATCCATCGACTAATGTAAAAATCAAAACGTCTAATTAAGACATAAAACCGAAAATCTTTAAGACGAGTAACTTATTTACCTGTGTATTAGTGATATTAAATCGTACGCGGAGTGTACTCAATTACGCAATAAAAACAGGTAAGCGATTAAAGTTTTGTTTTTATTATGTATTATGCATAATAATGTTTAAAAAGGAGATAAAGAACTTTAAGGTATTGCTTAAACAAACATTTTAATGAAATTCTTTTTTTTATAATATCCACGGAGATTATTGGTAATCGGCTGATTCGGTCGCCGATAAATGAAAACACGATTCAGGAAAGCATTACTTTATGAATGAATTAAAATATCGCATTTGTTGCCATATCAATTGAATGTATTGATAAAATATAAATTCTTAATTTTATCTGTTCAGTTAAGTATCGGGTCTTATATGTCTTTCTAATCAGACATCAAAGAAATTATATGAAACGTGATATGTACACAAAGCAACGTTTGTTTCTTGTTAAAATACATGTCTTCTTATATGTCAAATTGTTCGTAGACTGAATTTTCTGTTTTTATACTATTGAAGTCTTTAAAAAAAGCAATACAACTTTTTTATGCATTAATTTTACGCTGCATTGTGCAGACTAAAATTTTACCTTACAGAGGTTCGCTCCTCTCTTTTTGGGTAACTATTTTATGTCACCATTTATCTAGTAAAATGTTTTGCATCATATATTGATTCTATTTGCATATTTATATTTTACAATGCCATATAAACCATATTGAAAAAAATTGTTAAAGGAAAGTTATATATTTACATAGTTTAGTAAGGGACTATATTTTGTGGCGGAAGGTTTTCAAGAAAAACATGAACAATTTTCATAACTCAATAGTTTTAGAGTACTGTTACTTTAGCCTTCTAATTTCAAAACATCTTTTATATGAGGCATTAAATGTATGTCTATTTGTATGCAAAGTTCTGGAATGTTAGCATCACTATTTATTTTTTTTTATTTGCGTTATGAATTTATTGCTCCAAAATTGTGTAACAGTCTTTACATTTGCTGTTGTATGTGGCATTTAAAGCATCAGTAAAGCAAGGGTTTTTAAACTTTGACTTGGATATTACTTTTAAAGTTACTAAATATGTTCAACTTTATACTGTATTGAATTCATAACTACATGTAAATAATACTTCAAACTATAAATATTTGTTTGATTTCTTCAAATAATCAATTTCCATGCAAAGTTTAAGCAATAATTTCAGGAAAATTATCATTACTACCAGGGCCCCATATTTCCATAAATGACGTGACATAGGTCACTTTCTGTTAGGGGCCCCATATTTCCAAAAAATGAAAAGTGACATAGGTCACAAATAAAAATAAATGAACATCTTAGGTCCCCATCTTTCCTTATATCTAAGATGTTTTTGGATGATTGACATTACTAGTATTTCAGGTGCCAACCTCCTTAACTCCATAGTTATGCCTTTTCCGAATTGACAAAAATGTAGCGCGCATCAATTTTCTTTACCGCTTTGTAAATACAAATTTAGTTATTGATTTTAAATCTTTTACTTTGTTTTACAAATAAAATTTATGTTGTGAATGTATTTCTAAATTTATTTTCGTTTCGCAAAACCACTCTGAGATTTATACTCGAATCTGATTGGTTACAGGATGCAGGATAGGATAGGATAGGATAGAGTTTGACTTCATTATTTCTATCATGTATCCTGTATCCTTCATCATGTATCCTATCCTATCCATGTCAACTTTCAGGATAGCAGAACTGTATGTTTCATATCATATATACTTTGAAAAGA
Source organism: Magallana hongkongensis (assembly GCA_016163765.1). Taxonomy (NCBI): domain Eukaryota; kingdom Metazoa; phylum Mollusca; class Bivalvia; order Ostreida; family Ostreidae; genus Magallana; species Magallana hongkongensis. The sequence goes on along the minus strand of WFKH01002636.1, from coordinate 8,490,494 downwards.
CCAAGCAACCATTCCTTTTTTATTAAATTTTAGATAAAACAGATGTTCCCCATATATTATTACAGTCTTTTAGTTTGTTATATTTGCATTTTCTATTTTAAAAAGTAAGCTATATCATTTAAGTAAATCTTGAAAATAAAAAGCAATAAGTTCATCCGAGGGAGGCAGGGGTAATGGATCCGAACCTCTCTGAAAATGTTAAACTTCATAAATTCACATGATAATAATTATCACTGATTTGTCATGTGTATTCAATAACATAAAGGGAAATAAATTGTTGGCATCTGACGCACCATCCCCTTACCTCGTACTCCGTTTGGAAGTTGTCTATATCCTTGTATATTATCAATTTTCGACAGTTTTGAACATTTTTTATGAAATAAACAAAGTGCCAAAAGTATGTCATTTTTTTCCCTATATATTTAATTTAAATCAAGATTATTTTTAAAAGGGTTTTCTGTTGTAATTTTTTTGTCAGATTTGAAATTTAACAAACGTTTTCGCCTCACAAAACACAAACAAAACAAAGAACTAAGCAATGATGGCTTTATTTATTTAAATGACTCAGCTGACATTAAGAATAGTATATTCAAATATTTTACAAATACTGATGCTTCATTTACCACAAGAATATGCACAAACAACGAAACCTCATTGTACATTAATAGCATGCACAAACAACGCAACCTTATAGCACATTAATAGCATGCACAAACAACGCAACCTTATAGCACTTTAATAGCATGCACAAACAACGCAAACTTATTGTACATCGTTAGCAATTTAAGATTAGTCAGTTTGCATGGTTTAATGCATTTACCAAAATAAATTCTCACTTCTAGTAATCATAGACAATTACTTTACCTCGTATCGAAATCATTATAATTTTATTGATGTGCGTTTAAAGTATTTGAATTCGGAAAATAATAAGTTTTTTTTTTTGTTTTCGTCAAAAAGTCCTTTCGTTTAAGTATTGTTTTATTATCAATATTTTCGAAAGATTTCGTCAGCAATTTTAATATTTGATCACATTTAACTTTTGTACAATTGCGTACCTGATGATGAACAACCACCTAATTATTAATGAAGATTTTGGAGTATATTAAAGCATTGGATAAAAAGTGATTTAAAAAGATATAATTTCTATTGTCCCGCAAATATTTCAATCAATATGAACCGTTTTAAGCATCTTATGTTTGCTGTAAAAATGATATTATAAACATTCTACACGCAATCTATACATCAAAAAATTACAAAAACACATTCTTGACTGTTTAAAAAAAAATAGTTTAATTTAGAATATAGCAAATCCATTTTGTACATGACTCTAATGTATTTTTTCTTCTTACATCACATATGTTTTATTTTACTTGTAACACACATTTATCTAAAATAAGTCAAGATTTTTATACGCCTGGACTCCTTTCTAAAACCAAAGCTACATATTTACATGTATATATGAAAGCTAATCCTTATTCGCTGATATTTCCAATGAATTAATAATTAAAGCAAATTGATTTAACTGTTGCAATTAAAAAAGTAATCAAACTGTAATCAAGATTACATTCTTTTTTGGCGTAATCGATTTAATTACGATAATTAGTAATCAGAAAAATTGATGATTACTGATTTCTCATGATTAATCAGCAGCCTGTAAACAATTACAGCTGATTACATTTACTGATTACGCTTACTCCATTCCTAGTTTTTACTATTTCTCCTCGATCGATAAGATAGAAGTAAATATAAAATGTAAGTAAGAAATGCAAAGGCATTGAACAATATATTTTGTTTTCATAGATTCGACATTGAAAGTCTTATATACCATAATCGTTATAATCTGCTAGTTCAATTAACAACACTATTTCAACGTGAAAGTAGTGTAGAATATTAATATGCTAGAATGACTACGATGACTTTATTGTGGTTTTTCAATTCGTTATTCTTGACGCCCCAGTTTTGGATAACATATTTTGGAATGGTGTGATTACAGAAACTTAAATATCATATCTTGTATCCAAAACCAATTGTTTTGTATATATTGACGCATCCATACTACATTCAACAATAGCACTTTTTAAAAACCTTTAACGAGATTTTAGGAACGATCCTATATAAGACGTTTTTACACATATGAGTAATAAACATCGCTATATAAATTCAATGTTATATCCTAATTTTGAAAAAAAAAGTAACGAAAAAAAATATTGCGCGAATTCGTTCAACAAACATCATTAGTCTTAATTGCACTTAAATTGTCCTTACTTTAAGACATGGTATTTACCACAATCAAGCTGTCACAGCTGAATCTATTTATTATCATTTTATTTCACATTTGAATTGCAATAAATGACCGCACTTGTTATGTTTACATAGAGTAATAATTTGACATCTAATCAAGAGTAATTGCGGGTAAAAAACACTGAAAGTTTAGGAGATTATTACAATGTAAATGAAATGTCATCCATGTAATTATATAAATACATGTAATCAAGCTCTTTCAAATGAAGATTTCACGTAACTTGTTTGGTTAGTATCACTTTATTCAAAAATGAAGAAAGTGATTCGCATCTATTGTTTATAAATTATGTGTACGAGTACGGCAGATACATTTTTTATAGAATGCTAAAGCTATATAAACCATTTAATTACATACTTAGTGATACATACAGACTTTTTGCATATGCGATGCAGTTAACATTATAAAACCGTATCAGTATCAAGGGCTGATACGGATTTTGCGGGGCTGATATTGATCTGCAGGGCTGATACGGATCCGTATTGCACCCCTCTCGGAACTTCTCCGATTGTTTTCTCTTCGGAATTGGGTAGAAATTTAAGGCAATGATTCATACGTCACAAAACAACGTCTAATGTAATTCACGCGTTATTACGTTTTCATTGAGTTTAGGCATAAAAATGTCTTAGATACGTTATTACTATAAGTATGTAATAAATATAACAATGCATAACATTTTCCATATTACACCCTGTATCAGCTCTCGACCAATATCAGCCCTCGGGCCTTCGGCCCTCTGGCTGACGTATTAGTGATAAATAATAATTAACGATAGAAGTATGCATGATTTTTTTTAAAATCAAGCATTCGCATTGGTGGGTTCTCTTTGCAGTTATCATTTAAAATTATAATAAATAAAGAAACAAAAACATGAAATACGCATCATGTAAGTTATGAGTATAAGTATGACATATACATGTTATATAAGTAGCGAAAGCAAATATCCTACTATTTAATATAATTTCCACAGTATTTGAATGCTTTTTTCCTTTACAACTGTGTATATCAATGCCGTAAGAACGTTTGTAGGTCTTTCTCTTGACGAAGAATGGTAGGAACAAAAATTTCATTTACCGCACGTAATATTATGAAATCAACTGTTCATCGATTTAGTTCCATTTTGATTGCATATGGAGGTGTTTTTTTTTCTACAAATGTTAACGAAATGCCAACAGCACAAAAAGTTAGTGCATTTATCAAATTTACTCCAAATGACGTACGACCAGACCGATCTAGGTAAATGTTTATGGTATAAATTCCCATAAGAAGTTTTCCAAATTCTGACTTCATTCTGATCCTGTCGCACGAACACGTGATGATCTGTTTTAGACTCGCAGCTCTAGTTGGGGCAGCATCTCTTTGTTTTGGCTGTTGGCCGATTCCAAGAGTCGATCAACAAGATTACTGCTATGCTGATATTGGTATGCGATTGTTTTTTTTATTACTAAGATAATTTATATGTTTTTATCGCAGAATACTGTAAACTAATTATATTTGGCGTGTACGATATTTGGCGGAAATATAAGTTTTTGAACAAGTTGGTTTTTAATTAGCGTATCCCAAAATGTGACTATTCGTTTACATATATGCATGGCATTACCGATGTACTTGATTTAGCGGAAGCCGCATTCCGCCAAAAGCGCTAAATAGAATACTCAGCCAAATGTAGTACGTTTACAGTATCTTAATACAAACAACATGGTCCTGATGTCCATTATTTAGAAAACATTGTACTAATATAAAATACTACAAATAGTAAAATATATTTAAATTGCAGTTATCAGTCTATTTATTTGTATTATTTTTGATCTAATCAAATAACATTAATTGAAATAGTTTTTACCTCCTGTTTGTAACTCCTTAATTGGTTTTGAATATGACTCAAAACTGTTAATACTTCATTAGTTATTTTGAATTCACAACGGCTTTTAATCATGTAATGCGATCACTTGAATAAAGGATTTTTCTGTTTTCTTTCCGTTATAGCTTTTACCGTGGAAATAAAACATGGCAACATTACTATGGACAAAGCTGAGTATGATTATGATATCAAGACTATGTACAAGGTAGAAAAGATTTCACAAGTTCTAATTACCTATCTTAATGTTCGTTCAGTCTAAATTAATTATTATATTTTACAACATTAAACATTGATTCCGTTTTTAGTACAAGATATTTTTAAATTATATAATAATTTGTTGAAATATATAATTATTTATTTGTTACGGAAAACAATAACAAAAAAAGTTTTAGGGGTAGGGGGATCTTAATTTTGTATGTAACTATTGGATGTTATAACTGTTTCCTGTCAGATTGATTTTTCTTCCAGTTTTGAATTCGAAAATTGGAGAAGCGAACATTTCCCTGTATGCAGTAACGATATTTTTACAGGGTAATCCAAAGCGCAGAAAACTGATTGGTCGCGGAAAATCAAATTCTTGTGGACCGGTAGTCCTTAACCGAGCTGCCATCTACCTAATTTATGGTACATGTAGTATATCAACTAATAACTTTTCTATCGATATGTTCTTACAGTAACAGTACAGCTTATAGGAATTAAAATTTTTTGTTTAGCCTAATTCATTTGGTAGCTGTCTAGTTTTTGTGTCAATTATCTTTTTCGCCAAGTAATGGTAAAAATATCAGTCACTTGCATGAACTTTTCTTTTAGGTAAATGCCAGTGTAGTGTTTTTTGCAAACATCTTGCAACATCTAAGCCACTTTGTAAAAGGACAAAACGCATAGTTAAAATGAAAGTAATGAATAGGTTTGATCAGTTAAAGTAATAAACACACTCACTGAATTTTTTAACAAGCTTTAGTTTGGATTTTTTTTTCCAGCGAAAACTGATGATAAAGGTGACTTTCTTAAAATTGTGTCATACAATGAGATGACTGATGTCACATACGAGGACATTGAACGGATGGAGATTTATTACGACTGTAGCTGCAAGGTAATTATGAGAATTTGTGGTCAATCATATGCAAACAAAGGTTTTAATTTTTCTCTTCTCAAATGAAAAATGTTCATATACCTTTTTTAAATCATCTCCATATTATGTACAAGGTCTCCAATAAGTTCTTTTCTAAATAATTATTATATATACATGGATTTGTCGTCTAACAATCAAATTAACTGATCAATAAACGAAATATTTATTACATGATATAGTAAAACATCTAATCTAGAATGTACAACGAAACCAAAATTCATTTTAAATATTAATAAACGAATCTTTTCGTGTTTAAAAGTTAATTATTACTATAGAAACATGAAAATTGGAATACTGTTTACTTCCCCGAAGGTTGTAGCGTTAAAAAAACAATAAATACAACTTTGTATTTCAACCATTAACTACATGTAATTGTAAACTTTTCTTCTTTGAGTTAAATAACTTAAAAAATCCTTTTAATATATATGAGGACAATGTTTTAACTACATGTATGTATGTCAAATACATATGGAAATCGAGATTAATCAAAAGTAGATAATTTTAAATGAACAAGACTTTTTTTACAGATCACCTTTAACCCTTTCGCCCCTGTGGGACCGCCGGGATGGCCTTCTAGTGGTCTGTCTGATCCACCATCGAACGAGTGTAAAGCCCCGTTCAACTACTGTCGCAGAAGCGGGTACTGTAAGAATATTGAAGGGAAATGTACCTGGGGTAACCATGGCGAATGTTAATGAATTACAATATTTTGGAGAAAAAAAATGATTCTTGTCGTAGTTTTTTTCTTTGCTGTTGTATTTTTCATTTTGTCACTAATTTAATGTTAATTTGATTTTAGATAGGTTAAATTTGAATTTCAATTTAAAAAAATATATATATTTCTGAGGAAATGTTCAAAATACTTGTGTCAGTTGTACGTGACATTCGAGATTAAGGTCAACAGCTAGTAAATGAAAGATGCCTACATGTTTATGAAATTCAGGATATAAATTCTTTCAATGATGCTTAATAACAATAGATGTGTTTAATAGGATATATCGAGGCTTAAATGTTTGGTAAATCCAACGAAAAACATGTTTTCAACTGTCAATTCATCAAAAAAAAAAAAACATTTACTAGATCTTGACCTTAAGCAAAAGTAAGTTGATTCTAAATGAACAACGGTATTAGTACAAATCAAGTTTAACTGTTTTGCTTTTGAGGAACGACCTTCTAGCGGCCGGTGTAAATCAGAATAATATCCCCATAGAATAATGAATGGGGGTCATTTTAGGTTAGAATAATGACTCCAGAAAAAAAAGAAAACGTAGAGTAAATGACCCCTTTTCCTGAAGAATTAGTGCCATTTTCATAAAAATGAGTACACTCAATGTGAAGAATAATTGATACTCTTAAAATGACAGCTTTTCAGTATAATATTTTGTTATATGTAAAATAGTCTCTTCAATATTGTCATGTTATTCAGTAAACAGAGAATAACTCTATATTATTATTAAATACATGTATTATAACTCAAATTCAAATAAACGTAAAGTGAAAGAAGGGATATATTTTATAAAATAAAAATCGTTTCGTTATAACAGAAACTGACTTATCTTGTACCGAGGTATAGTTCTAATCTAAACGAGATGCATGCATCTTATTATTAGGAATTAAAACACATTAAAACTATTTAAGAAACAAGGCATAGTATAACGAATTTCTTTTTATTGGATATGAAAAAGTAGACTGTATATTGTTGATAAATTAAACTTGCATTGACATTTATAATTTTTCCCACTGCTCACTACTTGGTATGCAAGTGGAGCACCAAGACGTGATGATTAAACCAAAATCATGAAAAGTTTACTCCATTTGTATGAATTATTAATCGATTGATCTATTTATCAAATTAAAAGCTCCAAAATATCATGTTCGTAGTCAAATCATTGTGTTCCCGTTTCACTTTAAAAATAAATGAAAATTCACATAAAATAATTCAAAGCAGATATTGGTATCTGTTTTGTAAAATCATATTTCAGAAAAATCTTTATCGATCCATCAAAACAAAATGCTGGTGTGTTAAGGAACTTTGAATCAAAATATACGGAGGCATCAATGGTCGTAGCCATTTTTAAACAAGTAAAACCTTCAAAAAAGAAGAGCTCTGTGTAAAGGTATATGAAACTAATAAGTTTTTAAGCTAAAATTAAAGTTAAAGGCAGATTTGAAGGTTAATTTGTTAGTTACCTTGTTTCCTTAAGAACTCTTTGTGAAGTTTCACACTATACTTCAGTCCGTTTCTAAAGGGTTTGCACTTTACTTTTTATGTGATCTTAAATACTGTAAACCCTACATTACTATTACTGTTGAATAGAACCTAAAGCACATTTGCAGCTCTGTTCTGCTGCTACCTTGATTAAGAAAAACAATGGCTTGTGGAAAGAGCACTTATTAAAAATGCCAGATGAAGTTATACGGAATATAAACATAAAAATGTGAGACTGTATACATTTAGTAAATTATCAACAATGCAGCAGAAGGTGGGGCCCAAAAAATATCCCACTAGAGGAACACTGAACTGCATGAGAGGTGTCCCTCGCCCCACCCAAAACTGTGCTTCGTTTAACGCTAAAGATTCTAGTAGAGAATCACGATTTAAAGCAAATATCAGTCTATACCAACTTATAAAATTATTTGCTAAGAACATAAAGAATAGTGCTTAACTAAATTTACAGAAAAAGAGATTCAATAACCTGTGTTAATTTTGACATGCATGCTAACTGTGAAATAAAATACATTGTTATTGCCTGTAAATAACCCATTTTAATGTTATGAGTCCTAAAGTTTATTAACTAAGTCATATTTGGAATGCATCCAAATGTAAAATGTACATGTTTAAACTTATACAATTGCTATAACAATGCAAAACAAGCCCCTAAATGTCTATTTACATAAACATGTGAACAACCATGTACACTCACATTGTCAACCTTAGGTGCCACCTCAGTTAGTCACCTCTAAAGCAATGCTAAGTGAACATGGAATATGTCAGCCTTTTAAAAAGCTGAAGATTAACAATTGTTTCAACAGAACAATACTGTTTACACATGTCTTGAAAAAAATAAAAATAAGTGAACACACATATATCTTAAATACCTTGTAACACCCCGTTACACATTTTACAACATAATTCCAAATACTTTTTTTCGAATACTTGGGTGCCACCTCAGATAGTCACCCCTTTAATATTTAAAATTAAACTTGGAACATGATATATGTATATCATAAGACTTGTTTAATACAACATGAAAAGTGTAACTATCAAGATGATAAATTCATCAACGCCAAACACTTAGGGTCTCATGCCCTATCCATATATTGCAAACATCTATTACCTCAATGCAATGTACCTCTTCCCGTATTACTCTAATAAAACAAAAGGAAATTGCAAGATTTCAACATCACGAATAAAATACAGAGCCACCAATAATGGATACCGCCTTAGTCTGTTCTTTCCGTTTTCAGTTTCTTTCAGTCTTCTTTCCGATATAGCTTTCACAGTGGAAATAAAACATGACAACTTTACTATGAACAAAGTTAAGTATGATTATGATATCAAGACTATGTACAAGGTAGGAATGATTTCACAGATTCTAGCTACCTATCTTAATGTTCGTTGGGGAATTTTAATTTTGTATGTAACTATTTCATGTTATAACTGTTTCCTGTCAGTTTGGTTTTTTTTTCACTTACATCTGACTAATGTGTACATGATCAAATTCTCCACGGATTTTTTTCGTCTTTAAACGTGTACAACTGCAAATGGTTTCTCTCAGTTTTAAATTGGAAATTTAGAGAGGTGAATATTTCCTTGTATGCAGTAACGATATTTTTACAGGGTACTCCAAAGCGCAGAAAACTGATTGGTCGCGGAGTAGCAAACTCTTGTGGACCGGAAGTCCTTAATCGAAATGCTAAATACCTAGTTTATGGTACATGTAGTATATTGACTTTTCTATCGATATTTTCTGACAGAGTACAGCTTATAGGAATTGGAATTTATTATTAAGCCAAATTCATTTTGTAGCTGTCTAGTTTTTGTGTCAATTATTTTTTTCACCAAGTAATGGTAAAAATATCTGTCACTTGCATGAGATTTTCTTTTAGGTAAATGCCAATGTATGGTTTATGAAAACATCTTAAAAGATTTAAGCCAATTTGTAAAGTACAAGTCGCATGGTTAGAATGGAAAAAAAATAAAATCGTTTTGATCGTTTAAAGTAATAAACACACTGATTAAATTTTCAAATGAGCTTGCAAATTTGGTTTGGACATTTTTTTTCAGCTTAAATTGATGATGAAGGTGACTTTCTTCAAATTTCTTTCTTACAAAGAGATAACTGATGTAACATATATAGACATTGAATGGATGGAGAATTATTACGACTGTAGCTGCAAGGTAATTATTTGTAATGTTATTTGTAAATTCCGTTTCTATCCGGTTTTCATTTATTTACATTTTTGTAGCCTGTATAATGGGAGTTACAGATGTAAACCAGTTAATAAAACGTGCATCACGGATTTGGTTGTTGTTCAACATGTTCTTAAGAAACAAGAACATTACAATTATAACCAACTAAGAGGGTTTGTGGTCAATTAATTTATGAATTGAATTATATTTCAATCGTTTGAAAAATTTGAAGTTTTCTGTCATGTAATGGTCAATCATGATCATGTGCAAACAAAAGTTAGAATTTTTACCTCTTTAAGTGATTAGTGTTCATACACCTTTTCAAAATTACCTGCATATTTTGAACAAAGTCTCCAAAAACTACTTTTTTAAAATAATCATGATATATACATGGATTTGTTGGCTTACAATCAATTAAATGATCAACAAATAATGTATTTATTTTAAAAGATATCGTACAACTGCTAATCTAGAATATACAATGAAAACCAAAACTCATTGTAGATATTAATGAACGAGTTTTGCCGTGTTTAAAAGTTAATTATTGGTATGGAAACATCGACAAAATGTTGAGTACCCCTAATGTTGTAATGTAAAGAAACCGATAAATGCTTGGCAACTTTGTATATCAATCATTAACTAATTTTAAACTATTCTTCTTTCCGTTAAATAACTTTCTTTTAAATATATATGAGGACATGTTTTAATTATGTATTTAAAATGTACATGAAAATCGAGATTAACCAAAAGTAGTTAGTTCTAAATGAAGAAGACTTTTATTATAGATCAACTTTAACTATTTCGCCTATGCGGGACCGCCGGGATGGTCATCTAGTGGCCTGTCTGATCCACCATTGACCGAGTGTAACGCCCCGTTCAAATTTTGTCGCAGAGGCGGGTGCTAGAGGAGTATTGAAGGGAAATGCACCTGGGGTAGCCTTGGCGATTGTTACTGAATTACAATATTTTGAAATAAAATTGTTCTTGTCGGGGTTTTTTTCTTTGTTGTATTTTCCAGATCGTCACTAATGCAATGTCGATTTGGTTTTAAATGGGTTGAATAAGTTGATCATTGGTTTGAATTAAAGCAAGTTGAATTTAAATTTAAATAAAACAACATAATTTTATCTATGGAAGTGTTCTAAATATGTGTGTCAAATTTACGCGGAATTCGAGATTAAACATAGGCAGTTCATTCTAAATGAACAACAATATTATTACAGATCAATTTTGACATTTTTGCTTTTAACGGATGGCCTTCTGGCGGTCGGTCTAAACCACCATCGGCCGAGTGTAACGCCCCGGTAAAAATTTGTCACAGAAGTGGATACTGTAAGAATATTAAAGGGAACCGTACCTGGGATAGCCATGTTGAATTTTACTGAATCACAATATTATGATGAGGTACCCACTGTAGTTTTTTATTTGTTTGTTTTTCAAAACTATAATTGATTTTTATTTTAGGCGGTTTCAATAGTAAATTATGGTTCTAAAATATAGCTCTGTTGGTGAGATATAACGAAAGATTGAGGCAGTAATTCATACCCAGTGAAATAGGTTTGTCAATGATGTTCTTAAATACGCAAAGGAAAGGCTTAAATCTCTATGTCGGTAGATTTCATTACTTTCTGAACATTCAAAAACTTCCCCTTGAATAGTGTTTTTATTTAATTTCTGTGTAAAATCAAGCCTTTCTGTCATTACAAAAGGTTTCATTTTTATTTTTTAATGGTGAAGACTTGAAATTTAACAGACAATATTAGTGTTCCGATTTTGTTCACATCGAAAGTTTAGGTCATATCAAAGGGTCAAAAAGCATAATACTATGGCGTCGTCTCAGAGTTTTATAAATTATCATATTTGACAAACATTGTTTAACCCTAATTACATGTATTCTAAAACTCAAGGCAAATTTTTCATTATTTTGATATATCTTAATAACAGGGTCACGACCGATATAACATACAATAGAATGTGCGAATTATTTCAACAGAAAAATATATCCGAGTAATGCACATATGGATAGAAAATGCCAATTATATTATCACGTGGTCGATTTTTTTTAGTTGAAAATTAAACTTATGGAAACCTATTCAATAATTAAAGAAATTGAAAAATGGTTAAAATGGCTACAAGTTTTATACTGCCTTTACGTGATTTATAAAAATGAAACGGGACGTTTGAAATATTAATAAGAGTTACGATGAGTTTCATCTTTAATCAATTTGTCCAGCATTTTGTATTCTAAAATGTACGAAATAAGTATGCTTTAAATTATACTCCAAGTGTCTTTAAAGAAATACAACTGCTTAGTAGTGCAACCACTAAAAAGATGATTAATAAAGAAAAATATATGTACATTACTAGTAAATTTAGATCGCAATTTTTAAACATTCTGTAATATCTGTAACTTTTATTTGACTACATTATTAATATGTCATTACTGTTGTTGAATTTAATAGTATTCTAAACATATGATTGTCTCATGGAACAAAGAACATAAACGTGGAAGAAGAAAAATTATACAATTTCCTTTTACATACATTTAAGTGCAGGAAAGTTAAACAAACAAAAAAGATAGTTTACAAGCTCTTTTCCTCAATTATGTTACATCTGGACTGGGTTGTTCAAAACAATGATTAACGTTAATAACTGGTTAAATTCATTATCCAGTGATTAAATTTTGACCAGTGGTTAAACTATGTTGCTCAAAAGTTAACCACTGGTTAAAATGCTTAACCGGTGTTTAACCTTTGGCTAAAGTTAACCATTCCGTAGAGTTGGGTTAAGTCTTTTAAGCAGTGGTTAAACGAATATATTTATAGATTCTCGCTTGTTGTTGATGTCAATTTTGGTAGAATGGACAAGAGTGTATTACTACACATTGCAAAATGTATTACTAGACATTAACCTTGTGCTTGCAAAGGTTGAGTAAAATGGACAAGATTTGACAAAATGAGTTTAAAAACTAGCACCAAAAACATGTGATCTTGCTACAGAAGTATATTTATGATATGCATAGTCAGTAGGAAATATATTTAAATGAAAAATATTATACGTGTTTAATATTTTTTTATTGTACATGTAATAGAAATTTATTTCTACTTTTTAGCTCACCTGAGCTGAAAGCTCAAGTGAGCTTTTCTGATCACCCGTTGTCCGTCGTCCGTCTGTCCGTCCGTCTGTCCGTCTGTCCGTCCGTCTGTAAACTTTTAACATTTTGAACTTCTTCTCTAAAACCACTTGGCCAAATTCAACCAAATTTGGCAAAAAGTATCCTTATAAGAAGGTGAATATAAATTGCAGAAATGAAAGACTGATCTTTTTTCAAAACGGAGAAAATCTCGAAACTGTAAAAAAGGGGGGTGCATTTTTAAAAATCTTCTTCTCAAGAACCACTGAGTCAAATTCAACGTAATTTAGGAAAAATAATCCTTATGGAAAGGAAAATATAAATTGCAAAAATTATGGGCTAATTCAGTTCCAAATTTGAGTAATTTACGTAACTAATAATAAAGAAATAATAGCTGTCAATCAGTTTATAACTTCGGGTTCGGTATTCCATACCTCGAAAACGGAAGTTCTTTGTTCGAAGCAGCCATTATGTGTGTCACTGTGTGGGTTAAACTGACAAAGATGAATTTGCTGGTTGTGCAACACTTTACGTGCGAAGAGAATATTTGAAACATGCAACATAGATTTGTGCCGATTTTGTGAAGTAAATTGAGGTTAAATATTTCAATGCGTTTATATTTGCACTTACAATATATTATAAAGTACTATACATTTTATTTGTAATTCGGTACGATATCTACGGAATGGTTGATTAATGCAACGTGTTTTGTTAAGATGCTCAGCATTTTCAGTATAAACGGAGATTGTTTTCGCTGCTAGAAATATATAGGTATATATGTGATGGAAAAAAATTGTGATCTTTCTTTTAGTGCACGATTCTTCTGTTTTAATTGTTTACAATTTTCTATTTACTTTCCATATTTGAGTGTCAAGCTTCGAATTATAATCAAGATACAGAGCTTTGCTCACAATTTTCTGTTTGCACACAGAGCTGAGGCCTTGCTTTTGTTCTTTTACATGTTGAATTGCTGAATAGGAAATACCAAGCTTAAAAATCTAAACACTTTTGAACAAAAAAATTGACCCAAACCTAGCAGAATTACGAGCTCTATATCTTGCTAATAATTTTATGATTGACGCTGAAATTTTGATTGATCACTAGAAATTTCTAGCTAAACGTTAAATACGTGTACAGAAAAATTAAAAGAAGATATGCTGTAGCTACTTTCTTTGGCCCCCTCCTAATACGATGTATTATATGAAATCTACACCAACCTTGATGGTTTTCTGACACAATTATAAACGATCGCTTTAAAACTTATTTTATAGTTTAATGACACATTACTGTCACGGAGATAAATGTAGTATCCCTTTTAAGAAAATATTACAGCGGAAAATCATTGGTTTGTAGCCATTTGTAAATTGTTGTTTTTGAATAAAGATGAAAATAATGGGTGGACCTTAGTAAAAAAGAGTTATATGCCTGTCAATACATTGCAGTGGTGAATTGAAAATTGGTTGGGGGGGGGGGGGGGGGGGG
>WFKH01002636.1:8411353-8434662 GCA_016163765.1 Magallana hongkongensis | reverse complement strand
CCCACACACACACACACTCTTACACCCTCGCAGCACTGTTAAGGCTTACTATGAAAATATCAACTGATTTTAACGTTCAAAAACGATGCATTTATTTTTACTAAATTTGTATGTAATTTTTTTTTATCATGATATAAATTTGATTTTAAATGAAACATCACAGTAAATACCATTTTGTATGACACTTAGTGTGGTCCCCTGAATGGACAGTCACGTGATATATGTTGATGAATCTCCCAAATAAATGGAGGTCATAAACAAATTTCAATATTACAAGGGCATACCCTTGTTTGAATAAAAATTTGAAATGATAATTAAATTCTACTTATCTAGTAGATTCTGAAAAGTGCTGCTGCTTTGTATAGAGTCATCTTTTATTAGAATAAATATCAAAGAAATGAGCTCCGGTTGAAATTTATATGACCTTCGCTTAATATTTTACGTATTTATTAATTCATTCTATAGATTTCATCAAAGCAGCAGTACTTTTTAATAATTTAAACATGTCCTTAACTTATATCCTAAAGATCGTAATAATCTGTTAAGTGCATGCCCTTGTAAAAAGAGGATTTAGATAGGCTTCCCGATGTCAAACACATCGAACTTGTACATTAAACACTCTAGAAAATAAATAATACACGCTCTGAAAAATAAATACATGCTGGATTAAAACAAGCATAATAAATAGGATTTAATGGTATAATAATTGTTTTTAATTTATGCTCCGTTCATTTATAAAATGCATTTTCCCATGTTAAAAAAATGATTGATCCGCCTCTCTCTAAACATAATATTTGTCAAAATTTACAGTATGACGTCACATCGACAAGTGCATTGCGATCGGTCAGTTGTTTATATTTAACGTTGTTGGACTTATTTGACTAAAAAGTTGCGCGCAGAGGTAATTTTTAATGAAGTTTAATGTTGTCGTACCAATAACAATCGGGAATTACTTTTTTTTTGCATTTTTAATGGCTTGTTGTTTTGTGTGATGTCATAGTTAACATTTCCCGTACTTTCTGGTCGGCGCGACCACAAAGTAGACCTTAACAGTGCTGCGCTCCATGGAAAAATCTAATTTCTTATATTTGCATAATAAATATGGCTCAGACCCCCTACTCACCCCAACCCCCGGGAAAACATAAACAACATGATGTTGGGGTCCGCGCATTTTACTTAGTAAATTTATGCGCTGTGTTTCCTTATCCTTATAATCGCGGTAAGCTTGAAGCGCTTGGGACAGAGGTCGAACGTGTTTATCAGTAATCTAGAAATTAGCCCTATTCATCTACATTGAAGCTTGAGGAGACTAGATTTTGTCTAAACATCTGACGCTGTCACATTGACACAAATCAAGTTAGACTTGTATACTGAAAAACCGCTTAATTATATCTTATTACGTGTATTTAAACAAATGACCGTGTTTTGTAATTTGTAAAATGAAAAAATAAGTGGAGGACACATGTAACCTGCCTGAGTAATTTATAATAGCGCATAATAACACAACATAATTAGCACGTGCAGATAAACACACACCGATCGAAATGATCACCTATATTTTGATGGTTTAGCCTGGTGTAATGATGCATAGAATAACATAGTCTCAATGAAATGTCTGTTGATTCTATTTAGCAGAAAGTAGATAAGTTAATATCTAAATCATGTAAGTCGCAATCGATAATAGCCATTGTTTTTTTTTTCCTGATAGATAATGTGTGAGAGAGAGAGAAACAGAGAGAGAAAGAGAGATGCAGAGAGAGAGAGAGAGAGAGAGAGAGAGAGAGAGAGAGAGAGAGAGAGAGAGAGAGAGAGTTGATTTTTCGGAAGGGGGATTAGTCCCGTTCTTTGACACTTTTTACTTTTCACAGTGTGCAATGTTCAGTTCAGTAATCCATATGCATTATTGTATAGAATTGTCTTCATACATGTACATATAAAGCAATGATACATTTCAAAATTGATTTAATGCATGTATACAAATGCCGGTATCGGGTAACGTAAATACACGCATGATTTTAAAACAATGTTTCGGGTTTAAGATTAGAAAAAATATCATACCTTTATTTAAATTTTATTTGAAAAATGAAAAATATAAGAGAGCAATTAAGTTTTAATGCATATCACTGTGTCAATTAAATGATATACCGAGTTTAAAACTCTTCCTTTTCATGTTAAAATTCTAAGAACTGATAAATCAAAATTTTTAAATTCCGTTTTCTTTACTTGACAAACGGGGGAAAAGGTATTAAGGGGTGTTAAAACAACATATTGCATTATTATTTAGCAGTACCGAGCATTCAGATCTTAGAACGTGTGTGTATATACAAGTACACGTGTGTCTGTTACCTTATTGTTCCCAATCTCGCCTCCGTGTACTGCAGATTGTCAAGAAGGGCTGTGTACATTAGCTACATGTATTATATGATCACTTACTGGCCATTCAGATCTTAAGAAGTGTGTGTATAAATACATGTACAGGTGTGTCTGTCACCTCATTGTTCCCAATCTCGCTACCGTGCACTGCAAATTGTCAAAAGGGCTGTGTACAGTAGCTATTATATAACCTCTGACCGAATGAAAAAAAAATGTCAACATCCTCTACTTTGAAAACTTTAACTTCAATCAACTAGTTGTTAAACATGTGTTTTCAGGTTCTTTGATGTGGTGTAAAATAAAACATTGATTGATAAAAGATTAAATTGACAGCTCTAAGTTAATCTAAATAATTATACATTGTAAGTTAAGAAAATTAATTAGGATTGCATTTTAACTTACTAGGAAATAAATTCCCGTTTAAATTATTAGTAAATTTAATTCAAAATCAATGCAAACTCATATTGAACATATTAAACGTGGCATTCCGAGTCATTCGCAAACATCCAACTCCTATTCCACCCTTTCCTATTTTTACAACACAATTTGATGTGTAACAAATAAAGCCCCTTATTACACTTTTTTTTAATTATGACAATTTTTCTAATCAACTTTTTTGTGAACATTAAACAAATTAAATATGAGACCCAATTTATACTTCAAAATTAATATCAGGCTATATAAACTTTACCCTGTATGTAAGTAGCTTACTTAATTAATGGTGAAAAATGACATAAAAGAAAAAAATCAGGTAAAATTTCATTCAATAAGAGTAAGAACAATGGGGTCAGTACTTTTCAGTACTTGTCAGTACTTCTCTATGTTTTCAGTACCGTCAGTAAAACGTGTCAGTACTTTTCTAAGTTTATCAGTAATGTCAGTACATTGTCAGTTAATGTCTAAGTTTATCAGTAAAAAATGGGAATGTCAGTACTTTTTTGACTTAGTAGTGTATTGGACTTGGTTGTTACGATTGGACTCCAAGTTGATTAAGAAAACAAACGTCTTAAACACAAACTTTCTTAGTGCTATGGCCGATTAAAGCGAAGTAGGAAAGGAAAATAAGCTAAGAACTATTTCTATATGATTCTTGCTACTTTTCGAAGTAAACAACTTTGTCTAAGCAACTAATATGGCGACAGATGATGGGTTTGATAAAAAAGCATTTATTAATAAAAATCAAATGAAACAAATAGAACAACGATTCTCAGGGTGGGTTAGAGTAAAGAAAATAAAGGCAAAAACAGGTCAAAAATCCCCAGAAAAAAGAACAGATTAAACAGAACACTCTAATAAAATATCATATGGTCGTATGTAACTCGTGAACCTCTACCCCGAGTCCCAACCGAGGATGACGATAAAGATTAATTTTTTTATTGGCAAGGTAGGGCTTTAACGGCCGCACTTACAGTACCCTTATTGTCAGTAAAAACTTCTTTTGAGAGATCTAAAGAGTTCAAAGAGTGCATTAAAGAAGTAGAAAAATATAGGGTAATGTTTGGAAAACAAGTTCATGGTATCACATTGCTTGCATACATAACGAGTAAGGGTTAAGTGGGGGATTATATTTAAAATGTATCTAGATAAAACAGATGCGTCTGAAAAAATTCCGTCTTGGAACGATCTTAGAGAATCTAAAAGATTTGCAGAAATAGCACACACCTAACACGCGTTAGCAGTAACTCGAGAAAATTCAAATGAAAGTGTTCAGTTGTTTGCTGTAAAAAAAAAAAAAAAAACAAATCGCGGAAGACGCCTACAGTAAAAACAGACTAAATGGTCTTTTGGTTAAACAACAGATATATGTAGTAGATATCTTTTGTGACGGGTTGACATTCAACTACATCAGAATGAAAATTATGCGAGAAAACCCTTAAGATTTAGAATCTGCAATTCAAATGGCAATGTTAAAAATCCTGAGACAGAGGGTACGGATTTTCGCATGATTCTATCTCAAGCCAAACAAATGTTGCATATAGAATTTTTATCCAATTTTAAATGTGGCTCACTAGACAGGTAAAAATTAGCCTTTAAAAATTATTAATATGTAATTAGAAAAGAAAAACTCAATGTGAGATATCATTTTCCTACAGGATACTCTGATAAAAATCTGTAAGACTTTGGAGAGAAAAAAAAAACGCTACAGGAGTTACATTATTAGTAGAATTTTCACATCTATTAATTATAGCAGATAAGTTCTTATTTTAAAGGTAAATATTTTACCCGAAATCAATACCTTAAGTAAATAAAAGCCTCTTTTTGGATTTTTCTATCATAGGACATATTTAAAATTTTCTTTAAATGTTTCGAAACATGCACGTAAGACGGGTTCGGAACTAAAATGCCACTGACTATCCAGCAAAATGTTGGTATCATCGTCAAGTATTTTCGATATTTATAAATAATATCAATTGATCGAATCTCATTTCCTACGTCACATTAACTGATTCCTATCAGAATTGTTGTATTCATGATAAGGTTATGTGGGGTTTTTAAGTTTTTTTTGTTTTTTTAATCGAATCGGCAGAGAATTATTTGCACATCATTGTACAGTTAGTGCTATTTTCTTTTTTTAATGCCATGAGTCCTCTATAAATATTTTGATCCCATTCTGTATCGCTTTCAAATGATTAGGAATTAGCCCGCACAAGCTGTTATCGCCGTCTTTTATCACATCAATAACTAAAGGCGGCAAAACAACTTTAATTATGCTCATAAGAAAACGTTAAAAATGTTATTAGTTATAACCACGAAAAATTAAACAAAATTGAAAATAATAAAAAAAAATAATTTTTGTATTTGATTGTCGTAATGATAAGAAATGTAATTAAAACATAATTTTAAAATATGATTATTTAGCTAGTTTATAAAAACGCTTTATTATTATCGGCACATTTTAAAAAAAATAACTAATAATAATTGACTTATTAATGAAACAAGTGTTGTTCATCTTTTTTAGGAGACTTGATGGTCACCAAACTGACCAGCAAATCTGCTTTAAGCTTTTAAATTTGATGTTGTTGGCTATAAATAATATTCAAGTTTTGAAATGTCTGATATTTTTTACACAGAGTTCGTCGTTTAAACAGGTTAATATAACTTGAAAATACGCACTACAATCGAGCTATCTTAACGATGATCTGAATAAAACGTGGGGTAATGTAAATACATTATTTTTGTCATCAGAATGTTAATACACATCATATGTCTTGTAAAACAATTGTTTCACCCTGTTACAACACTGTTTTAAACATGTAGACTTTTGTCATACTAATAAATAAAAATATAAACTTTATAGTGAATATGGATTAGTACCGATTCATCAACAGCAGCAAGTTAACAAGCAATTATTTGGTTGTAAAGTAACCATTGAGATTAATGCCATTTCATCAATTGATGAATAAAACATATCAAGCTAAAACAACACAAAACAGTCACATAATCAATGAAGGAGATAAATTTAATGAATACATAAAAACATATTGCTCACAGCATAGTCATGACAAGGTCAGATTGTTTCATGCTACATGAAATTATATAAATTCTTTCAGCAAACCCAAAGAGAGATGCTAATATCAAATTTATAGTCAATAAAATCATAGTACAGATTAAGTAGTACACACAGCTGAATGAATAATCGCTGCACCAAAAATAATTGGAAGGGAATATGACAATAACAAACCGTCAACCATCTCCATCTCAAAAATCCATTTCCTGGTAAACGAAATACAAATTCAAAGCAGAGCAACATGGACCTCCAAAAAGATAAAAGTAGGATCATGTGCCTAGGAGGAGTGGAGTGAGCATCCTCTGCTGACCGGTCACACCGGCCGTGTGCTCTTTGATGTAATCGGGGGAAAAAAAAGTCCGTACACAATAAGGTGATTAGTTATGGTGTAACAATTAGTATGAAAAACGTCAGTCAGCATGCGACCCAATGAAAGATTGTATTTGCTGATAAGGACGTTGTATCGACCATAGCACATACCAAAATATAACTTCATATGCGACTGTTAATAGTCCTGTTTTATCAACTTGTTTTTAGTAGCTTGCCTCGCCTTAAAAACTGTTCATACGAAGTGCATGCCCTTGCGTACATGTATCACTGAGAGACAAAATGACCATATGCAGGTGATGAAGGTAGTTGATACATAAAAAAGGAATGTTTACTTTAGAAAGAATTGAAGTAATCGCGTTTATAATAAAGTTTTGTTTTTAGGTTACCATCAATGTCCATTTCCAATAAAATATCCAAAAGTAAGAAAATATATATAAATACAGGTAAGTTGACGAATAAATCATAACAGCCTTTAAACACACTTTCTCAAACGTTGGTACTACTGGCGCTATCTCTTGTATTTATGGAGTTTTAGATGATATTTTTATTGTTTTTAGGTAGAATTCGTGAACGTCAACAAGTTCATAATTTTTTAAAAGATTCATAAATATTTTGAATATCTAACAATCGTAGCGCAAATTTAAGTGCGTTTCTGTTTTAAGAAGTTTTTAAAATCATTATCATTATTATTATTAAGTTATTAAATTTAAATTGTACATCAAACAAGCATTTGGTGGGTTTTTTTTTCAGACCAAACAAACGCTCAGAAGAAACGAAAATTTTTCAACATCACTTTATTTGAGAGAAATATTCATCAAATTAATTGGTAAAACATTTTTGAGTTTTGGATAATACAAAATATCTTTTAATTTGTTATTCATAAGAAATTGCTTTCTGGCACAAGTCATAATTAATTACTTTGAATATTGGTGTTTTTACATTTTTCATCGATGCGCATACCTAAAACTTAGTTGTGTTAAATATATGACAGAGGATACAATTAGCCTGTTTTGAATAATTTAAAGACGGTTTTTTTTTTCATATAACCAAACTTAATAAAGTGCCAATAAAATTAAAAAAAAAAATATGTATAATAAAGCACATATCAACGTTTACAAAAAAAAGTTTTCAGGGTAGCTCCATTGAATATATTTTATGTGTTGTCGTAATTTGTTCAAAAAATCAAAAAATTGGAAGTGTTGGATTTAAAAAAAAAAAGCATAATACCACTTTGTCCAAAAGCCAATGTTATAGTTGATTATTCAATTCAAAGCTTGTCTCAAAATCATTAAATACAATTTGGTAATGTTATATTTTGTACATTTATTCCATGAAATTAATTCATCATTTCAAAACATGAGTACATGCATGTTCTGTATAGAGCAATATGATTAGAGCAAATGATTATATCTGAATAAATGTAAAAAAAAAAGATATGATTTTTCTTTTTGTTAATTTTTTTTAAATGAGTTTTAAATAGAATTCCTGAAAAATTTGTAAGATACCATAATGAATTACGAAACAAATATACTCCTAATTAATTGGTATATGAATGAAAATTTAAAAAAGAATACATTTAATTTAGACCTTTACCGGAAAAAGTCATACTCTTATAATTGATAGGCATACATGGAGATGAACATGGTTCTTCCTTGGTTACATATATACATACAGTTACAATTTAAAATCCTAGAATTCCTAGAAAGCGAAAGAACTATGGATTAAATCATCTAATCTACTACTACTACTACTTCTAAAATGGCGACCGAAAATGAACCTCCATTATACGTTAACGTCTCAATGAAAAAATGACAATAACAAACTGTCAACCATCTCAAAAATCCATAAAACGAAATACAAATTCATTGCAGAGCAACACGGACCTCCAAGATAGGGGTAGGATCAGATTCCATGGAGGAGTGAGCATCCTCTGCTGACCGGTCACACCCGCCGTGTGCTCTTTGTCGTAATCGGGAAAAAACCCGGAAAAGTCCGTAGACAATTAGATGATTAAGTATGGTCTAACAATTCGTATGAAAAACGTCAGTCAGCATGCAGTCTTTTCATTCGTAGAAGTTTTAAAGCGACCTTTTCTGTTGTCCTTCAAATAAATTGAACATTAAAAAAATTAATATATAATTTTAGAGCGATGAATGTTTTAGTATTTTTTGTATTGGTTTTTACTGAAACAATATTTAGAAATCTCCTGGGTTAAAAATAAAAAATAAATCAAGTGAAAATGCTAAAAATTTCTGAATTATCAAACCAATAAAATATAGCTTAAACAAAAAAAAATCCGATTGACTTTTCAAATTTTAAAATTTCCTATGAAATACTGCGATAGTATAATATGCTAGCATTAATGTTTCGCTTATAATAAAATCTCAATCTAAAGATATTTTTTTCTAGAATAGTTATATCTTTTTGAAATAATTTAACATATACATTGCATTGTCGATGATCAATGTGAAAAATGGACCTGAAAAAAAAACATTGCACATTTTCAGTGGTATATCATATAATAAATTATATTAAAATTGTATCTTATACTAGTAAACTGAGAAAAATCATCAGAATTAATACCAGGAACAAAGATTTACAAAGGAGTTGAATTTAACTTTTGGTGTTTATTTCAACCTCACACAGGCTCAAATCATTAGGTTGTTCCGGCTTCGATTGAATTTGAAGTTTTACTGAAGTAGCATGAGCTTCCGGTGGGCAGTAGAACAGAACACGATCGCCATTAAGAGACAAGATACCCGGGTAAAAATTGCAAACGCCGGTAACCCCGTTGTATTGGTATGTGACGTTTAAACTAACCAAACGGTAACCTGTCAAAAAGATATATTGAATTATCTGTACTTTTTTCTTCATATGCATGATTATATGAAAATAATGTAATTAGACAATGTTATTTCTAAATCAAAATCATGATGTTTGCAAATGATTAAAAATTATTTCTCTTTACCAAGGATTTTTTTAAATCTCAAAAAGTATGACCTTATAATATCCTATTTATCTTTGAAGTCTGTGACAGGTTCTTTTCAATATAATACTAGACATGATGTCGCAATGTAAAAGCAATCGAACTTAGTTGCATATGATTGTTTGTTATCAACATATACAACATTTCGTGCATATAAATATGCATTCTTCATTTGAGAGAAAAATGTACCGTAGTTTATCTGATGAAGTAATATGTCAATCTTTTGTCTTTTTAAGTAAAAGGGTGATGAAAATCAGTTGAGTCTTGTTAACTTTCGTGCGCATATCTTTATAATATCTTGATATTGATTTTTCATAAATATTAGGACTTAGATTATTGATTTTCCAATGAGCCATGTTTAAGATTACTTACCACAGCAATCTACACGATTGTAGATTATTATTCTCCAAATTGTTATTGCACCCGACCATGTCACTTTTAACCAAGGGTTTATTTCACTGATTGAGCTGTATACGTTTCTGTATTGGCAGTAACTGCCGTATAATCCATCCAGAGCATTGGATGCTAGATGTTCTGTCCCATATGCATTGTATGTAGAGCTTGCTACCGCTGTCAAGTTTGCATACCCTACATATCAAGATCAAAAGAAATGTTGTATCAGGATACAGGAGAATACAAAACTGTGTCGTTTTCTTCTAGAATATTAACCTATTTACTTGAATTCAATATTGTTTCAAATTTTTAAGAAATATGTTCTCAGTAATGATTCGAATGTCTTACTGAATATATTCTAATAAAACCATTCATCAGAAAACTACTTATAATTGTTCTCATAATTGCATGTAACGTTTGCAACAGACACTGCATACTGACATTTTATTTCGTACAAAAATATCATGCATTCTAATACATTTCAATTTGAATGACGATATATGAATGCAATGTTGTTATAAAAGAATAACACAAATTATTTTACGAAACATATTAGTCTAATTTAATATCAACAGTTTTTGTGTGTTTTTCCTGCAATGTATTAGACCTGACATGAATTAATCAGCGTGTTTTTATGAAGTAATGTTTTAAAAGAACAACTAAAGAACATTGTTTTATTGTATTGCAATTTCTAGACATATTGACAATGAAAGCATTTGATTCTCTAAAATGATACATTGACAGTAAATTTGGTTCTTTTTTTATACTTACATCTGGTCCCTCTTGAATCCACGCTATATTTGCTTTGTGGACAGATGCGAAATTTTAAAATTTATATTCCATCATAACCAATAATGAGAGTTTATAACAGTTTATATCAGAATTCCGTACTGGATTAATATACTCTGATATTTAATAATGAACCGTTGTAAACTTATTTTATGTAGCATATATAATTTCTTAATGTATGAGAAAATTATAGTTAAAACATCATAACAATTAAAGTGCATTCTAAAGGTTATAAATATATTATTTTTATTTGCTGAAATCTGATTGTTTGATATATTAAATTATTGTTTATTTAATCTATCATGTTTTATGCATCCAGAATCCTTTCCAATCCATGTTAGCTGATAAGATGATCGAACAATACTATATGTGATCAATTGTTGTTCAGGTTATCTATACCATACCAATACCTTATTTTTTTAGTATTATTCCCTTTTTGAATATAATTAATACTTTATTAATAATATTTTCTTAAGAAATTGATTAGCAACGCTTCTTCGGGTTTTAATGGGCTTGTAATAAAATTTGGTGCAGTGATATATAGTTGTTTCCATTTATTTCCGTCAGTCATTTCTAATGGCAAACAATACCGAAAATAATTTCTGCATATTGTATTATTTACGATTTGAAAGCGGTCGCCAAAAAACCCAACATATCACATATTTTTAAATATAATTAGTCCAACATACTTTATTTTATTGAAATAAAAGTTTTAGGCTTTAAATTCATTTCATAGATTACAACGGAAGGTTTTCTTTTTATTCTTTTTTTTTTCGGAAAACCAGTTTAAGGAATTCAATTAAGAATTTATTCTAAATATACAAAAACTAATTTTTCACAATTATAATCAAAAAGAATATATCTAAAATTCACCAACCAGCTCGAAATATTTACAGCCATCACTAGTATTACTGGGGAGCCCTCCATCTTTGTCAATCACGTACCACTCACAACATCCCCTACATCGTGACAAGTCTGGTCGTATCGTGCAAATTTCAACCCCGACACATCGCTGGTCTCTCTCACATCGGGGGAAACATGATTGCATGACCGACCCAAACGATTCCTTTTCTATATCCCAGAGGGGTTTTGCTCGATCTTGGCGAAGTGACCCAATAAATTTCATTGCAAAAGTTGAGCATCGAGGTTGTTGGGTGCATGTGATTTGGAAACAAGCAAGAGTACAAAAGATTACTTTTTCTATCTCGGAGAATTCAAACTGCATGTTGCCGTCTTACTGAATTTCACCAGAAACAAATTTAGGTACATGTGTTGATTTCTGATAATTATCCGGCCTCGAAACAGAAAGTTCTTACCAATTCTGATTCATGTTATTTCAAAAGACTGATTTCCAAACAGGATTGTGGTTAGAAATTCAAAATAAGTTGTGCCTTTAGAAGAAAGTACATTATTAATCATCATCTAATGTCAAGATACAGGGCGGCCCTCTTTGTGTCATCCTCTGGGTCTGCATTTCAATATAATAATTAAGTAAACGGTATAAATGTTTCATTCAAAACCAATGTAATGCATCTACTTTGATTTTATAAATTGACGTCATTGCCTAACAATATTGATTCCCCATCACGAAATATAAAATTAAAATTGTATGTTTGTACGAGGACCCTGATACATGAAAGTGCAGAACAATGTTTTTTACACTTTGCTTTACAATTTGCAATGTACGGTACCCATAGCAACTGTTAATGGTTGGTTTCCCCTTTTTCACCAAGGGTAACAAAATACGAGATATTTAGTAAACCGATGCCTTTGCAAATTTTTCTGTTTACATAGAATTGATCTTAATGTGTCTCACCTGACAGGTGAAATATTAACCTTTAAAGATTATTATTTCATGAGAAACTTTTCGATGGGAGGTAAAATAATTCTATAGGATATAAAAATGATTTAAAAACCTACATGAATTATATTTCCATTAGGATAGAAGTATTACTACATTAATTTATTCTAAATAGCAGGTAGAGTTTTATTTAGGAATTACAGTTCTAAATCTAACTGGACTTGTCTTCAAATTTTATCGATATTCAAATAATAGGAGGTCTATCAAGAAGCATATTTGAATGTTGTAAAAACATTCACGACAGACGGGTACAAAAATACCAAATTGGCACTGACATCAAGCACGCTGTCAGTACATGGAACATTGTCAAGTATTTTCGTTAACCTTTATATATAATATCAATGAACCGAATCCCTTTTCTTACTTTTACATTAAGTGATTCCTATCTGCGTTAATTTGTGCTTGGTACACTACGGTCACTACGGTCAACGCGGTTTGCGTATTTACCGCCGTCGGCATCGCTTCCAGAGCCTTGGACTCCGTTGACACCCCTTCCAGAGCCGTCGGCACCGTTTCCAGAGCCTCGGACTCCATCGACACCCCTTCAAGAGCCTCGGACTCCGTCGGCACCCCTTCCAGAGCCTCGGACTCCGTCGACACCCCTTCCAGAGCCGTCGGCACCCCTTCCAGAGCCTCGGACTCCGTCGGCACCCCTTCCAGAGCCTCAGACTCCGTCGACACCTCCTCCAGAGCATTGGACTCTAGTGACATCCACTCCAAGAGCAGATGTTTCGTTTCCGTCCGTTTCGGCCTAATCCTTGAGACGATAATTCCCTGGTTCCGGTCCTATTGAAGAAAGTGCAGGAACTACGACAAACTGTAGAC
Organism: Magallana hongkongensis; assembly: GCA_016163765.1. Lineage (NCBI taxonomy): Eukaryota > Metazoa > Mollusca > Bivalvia > Ostreida > Ostreidae > Magallana > Magallana hongkongensis. The sequence continues at coordinate 8,421,597 of WFKH01002636.1, read as the reverse complement.
ATTATGAACAGGAAACTCGACGCCTTCAACAGAAGAACAGCTTCTCTGGAATTACAGTTAAAGACTGTGTTAGCTAATACAAACGTTCTTATTGATGTGACGAGGAAACTTGTCAGTGAAAACAGTGCCATCTGCCAAATGCCATCCGTAAGCGACGACGATCCAACTGATTCAGCACCACAAGGCATTCCGGAGGAATTTCAACTAGAAGATTCCTACTTGAGGAAGACATTGCGCGAGTCCAGGATTTCCGGAAATTTCGCTGTCAACTTGACAAGGAGGCTATTTCCAGAACTGTTCGGTGAGGGCCAGCTCCGGTTTGATTATAACTGGTACGGAGGAGGGAAACCAACGAAGAAAGAGTTGGACCCCGTGCGGAAGCAGATCATCAGGAGATACATGTGCTTTTTTTTCCGGAATTCAAATCGGAGGAGGCGTGGAGGGAAAGAATTGTGATCAAAATCAACGAGTGTCTGAGGAGAAATGACAAACGTGTGAAAAAAGACAGCGTTTCGACGTCCATCATCCTCCCAGAGACCGACCCCCTGTGCCAAAGTGATGTGTTCCATTTCACTGATTAAAGAATTCCAGGACTGATCAGTGTCAATAGAACGTGTAACGATTTGTTAACATCTCAAGTGATTATTATGAAGGTGTCAGTAAAACTTCTTGTTTTTAATTGATGTACGCCATCAATACATGTAGTTTGTGTTCATGATGACGATTTTAATGATTATTATGCCTTGTTTGCATTTAATCTCTATTAAAAATCTTAACTAATGTAATGCATTGTTTACTGTTTGGTGATTTCAAAACATATATTCAAATGTTAAAAAATACGACTAATCTAGGGGCTACAGTATAAACGGGTACCCCAGTATTAGATATTCAGATTTTTCATGGCACGTGGCCAGAGCATGATTACTCTCTCACACAGACAGGAAGTATTATGTAATAAATATACACACACGTATACATAGGGATAATTATTTTAAACGTGCTGGAGAGAGAGAGAGAGAGAGAGAGAGAGAGAGAGAGAGAGAGAGAGATCTGTTTCGTTAGACCGGGAGTTACAGACCTGCAGATAGCGCCGATTCCCACATGTACGTTTGCAGTCTTAAAATATTCGTCACTCTTAATATTTACTACGTATTCTTCCAACTCATTAGTAAAAACAAAATTCACATGTACGTCATATTGACCGATCGATCAATTTTTCAGTCCAGGAATCACTACATTGAACTTACACGCAATATTTTTTTTACATAATGTTAAGAGTAATTTTAGAATTTTAAACAACATATAAAAAAAAAATTATGAACTTCTCCTTTTTTAAAACCAATATATTTCTCACATCTATCTTATTTTTAACAAAACTGATTTCATAACCATTTCTTCTGTCAAACTTATATAAAAGATGTACATTGGTAATCCTGTCACGGTATCTTACACCGTCGCGGTAAACTCGTTGCCCCGCGATCACCGCGATGACAATACCGCGACGGTGTATCGCGGAAGGGATTAAAACACCATCACGGTGTCGCGGGAAAATACGGGATCCGCGTTGACCGTAGTGTACATGTAATGTTATGTGTTTTTTAAAAAAGTTTTTTTTTTTCAATTGGAGCGGCAGAGAACCATACGCACATTGTAATTAGATGAATGTTATCTTTTTAATATCATGAGTTTTCTAATATGTATCTCTTCATATCAAATCAAAAGCTGTTATCATCACCGTTTATCACATAAATAACTACATGCATAGGTTTTGCAATCAACTTTAATTATGCCCATAAGGGAATATTAAACATTTTATGACTTAGTGAGTGACTACACAGGATAAAATAAGTTAAAAATAAAGATAAAATTTATTTGTACTTTAATGCATTCATGATAAAAAAGTTTTTGATAACATAATTTTAAAAAATGATTTTTAGCTGTTTTATTAATATATTTTGTTATTGGTACATTTTTAAAATTAAACGTGTAGGAAAATAAATCTATAATTTTACTAAATATATGTTTTTCTGCGTCTTAAGGAACTTGATGGTCAACAAATCAACCATCAGATCTGTCTTAAACCTTTAAATATGGTGTTTTGGGCTAAAAATATATGTTTAGAAAAAGAAAAATACAAATATTTTAGCTATAAGATTTGATCATTTTCCTATATGTTTTGACATAGCTCTTCGTCTAAAAAAGGTAAAAATAGCCTAAACATGGTCCAGAACATTCTGGACTCTAAACGTGCTGTTGTGGAAATACAATGGAAGTTTGTCATAAGAATTCTAATACACGTCATACGTCTTGTAAAACAATTGCTTCACCCTGGTTTTTTTTTTCTCTTTAACATATGACCATACAAATGAACTCTTTAGAGAATTAAGATATGATATGCTCAGATTTACCCACTGCGGTAAGTTTCGGGCAAAACACTGTTTGTATAGCAACCATTGAGTTTACAATCATATAATCAACCGCTAAAACAAAAATATTAAACACAACAAAAAGTAATATACTGTAATCGATGAATGAGACAGGCAAGTAGCATCGTTTTTAAAAGTACGGGGTGGGGAGATTCATCCAACAAATCTTGACAACCAAAAAAAAAAACAAAAAACAAAAAAAATAAAACAAAAAACACATATCCTCACAACTTCATTCAATTTCACTGATCAATTCCTTATTTTCAATTTCAGTTTTTACATGGTCCCAAAAAAGTAGGGGGGGGGGGACTCCTTCATAATTCTATTTTTTAAATGTAAATTTAAGAAATAATCATCGATGAATGAGATAATGAAAGTATAGGAGCAAATTGCTTATATCATTTTCAAACACATGTAACTAGATTAGATTAATACATGTATGCACGATGAATTATACCCATCCATTCTGCAAGACGCTAGACAGAGGCTTACATCAAAGCCATGGAACATATAACCTCAGCGCAAAACTTGCATTATGCACAGCTGATCGATGTATCATCGTTGTTGGTATAAGTAACTAAACCAAAATTAATTGTCAAGGGGAAAGTAAGAAATAATGAATAAGATACATGTAAGCCGTGACAGTCTATATTTTGTACGACAAGCGCACATTTGATAACTTAAATACATTTTTCGACTGGTGTATTTTTGTGGTTCTAGTGTTGTTTTAGGTTATATTCTATTTTAGATAAAATTCACTCAAACGTCAGCAAGTGCCTGATTCCGATTGTTATCTGAATAACAGCAGGTAACTCTTAAATGTTTTAAACATACCACAATCGTTTCGCTTCTTGTCTTGGTTGTACGATGCGTATCTCATTTAAGGTATACAACAAACAAGTAATTTTGGGATTTTTTGAAAAAAATCAAACATTTTCAAATCCTTTCAAACGATCAGGGACCAGTAAGAGGTGTAAATCTTGATTCAAATGGATATCATTTCTTCAGTATGCAATATGTTTCCATGATTTATTACTTGATAAAATTCTAATAATTTAGAATTAATGAATGTATGTTTAAGATTTATCTTATTTATCTGATCTGTCTATGTGATTTTGAATACGAATATCCCTCCAATTTTTTTAAATATAAAATGAAACATAATAAAACGTTTTCATTTTAACGTTTATTATTTTTTTTAAAAATCCTTAACATGGTGTACAATATAGTAGTCACCACTTGTAAACGTTATTTATCGCATCTATCGCATTGCCTTGCATTGATTTATATGTTTGTAATCGAATTACAGCAATACAATGCTATTTGTGAGAAGTTGAATTTTCCATATGAAAAAATAAAGTAAAATTATGTAATTTATTATCAAAATGAATTCAATCACGATTTCTTAGGCCGATGTGTAACGTAACGTAGATTTTTTATCCAATTTAAATTTATTGAATTTATTATCTTTTTATTTTGTAATGGAAAAATATTAATACAAACTATTCTGAATACGTACAAAAATGACAGAAAATACGAACTATTAAAAATCGTTTGTATGTGTGTGCCTTTTAAATCCTCATTTGTATTGCACAGGATTTGAGTAGTAACTATTACGTAAGAAGCTTTATCATCGTTTTCTTTGATGCTTGAAAGTATCATATGATCAGTTAAAAATTTTCGAAACCTTGAGTCCCTCGAGCGCTAAATTTCTTATCAGTATTTGACTGAAGAGACTGGATTGTATTGCTTTTTATGAATTAAAAATAAAATGCAAATAGCACCAATAATATGCGTAAAGTTTATCTATATTCATTTAAAAAAAACTAGATCAATCCAGAAACACGAAAAGAGATATTATATATTTATAATGTTAAATGTGTTAAATGTTTTGAAATACCAGACCTAATTGGACTAGGGTCAAAACGTTTAAAGTTTGACCTCCTGTTACAATTTGCCCTCCCCAATATATTTCTTATTTTTTCAAGCCAATAACAATGTTCAGTCTTCGCAATGCAATTTATCCGTAAACGTAAATTGTACAAGATATGAATTTGAATGTTACTAAAGTATTTATTACATGTATACATGTATACTGTAATTGTTTATACTTAATACTTAAGGGTTTGATGACTCGCCTAACACTTCATAAGATGACTCTTCCTCCCTTGCATCAATGTGGTGTACACACTGACGTCCTCTGTTGTGCTCATATCAGTGAATGTTTGCGATGATTCCTTGTTTTGGGACAAGGGGATGTCTGAATGCTGTCTGTTGGTTTGATTCGTCAAAAAGTGTCGTAGCAGAAAGAAAATAGTAAGCAATGCAATACCTAGCAAAGTTAATATAATTGCTAATGCGACCACTCCTGTTGTTGTCAATCCTTTCTCTATGTAAAAAAAAACGAAAAAATACATTAACGATTGTGTTTGTAATGAATGAGTAATAACTTAAAAGAATATTGTATATAGCACACTTCAAAATATATAAGCAAAAACATTTCTGCTTGTTCGTATTCCTTTATATTTCAACTCACTCTGCGTTTCACTTTCTGTGTCGACATGTATAACTGAAAGAATTAAAAATGACTTGATCATTTAACATTTATTATTCATCTTGTTGAATAAGGAATATGGTCAAGTCAAAATGTTCACATTACCTATAACGCAGAGGTGCCCGGTCCATCCTCACATCCGTCTGTACACACACCGCTGTCTGTAGAACATGGCCTCCCGTCCTTACAGTGACCGCAATCAAATGTACAGTTTGGACCGTACTTGTACGAAATGCACTCTAAATAACATTATCGGTATACATGTTAGTATACTAGCAAGTACGTGTGTGCAATAAAACAACTGTACAGTCAATTCTGATCATACTATATACCGGGAAATATACGCCCCTGTTTTATTATCGCCCATTTTGCCCTTTTTGTCAGCAGGGGGTTTCCAATGTTTCAAATTATCTCTATTTAAACTCAACTGTATTTTGGCGAATTCAAGAAGGGACAAATCTGTTCGCCAGTAAAGAAGGGCGTAAATTACACGAGAAGAAAATAACTTTGTATACAGTAGGGTAATCAAAGACGTTTTTAACTACATGATTTGTAAAAAATCAAAATTTATTTCATCAAACAAGCAATAATGATAGCAATATGTTGTTAAGAAAAATGATGAATATTCTTGATGTCGTATTAAGGCCAACATTAGGCAGATAATGTAAATGAAAATTGTTTTCTGGCCAATGGTATTATGTTATTTAGTGAGACTGTGGGATAGCATTTATTCAGAAAATCATTACATTGTATTCCGCAATGACGGCGCAAGATACTTGTCGCGAAATCAAAACGTATTTATAATCCCATTAACATCAATGTGTATCGTATTTAGTAAAGTTTCAATTAGTTTTAATTAGGGAAGGTTTTGTCTTTCAACGTTATACATATATAAGTATTTAAACAACTTTATTATTTTTTATTAAGGAAACAGTCACGTGACACGGAACAAGCTATAGGCGCTTCTTCTCGTTCTGTGTTTTTTGACATTTGTTTTCCAATTTGGAACATTTGTAGATGAAAGAAGTGTTTCTGTTGGATCTCTTATGTGTTTCTGAAACAGTGAGAGTAAGAATTCTAATGATTTTGGTTTTGTAATTAGTATTTTGTAAATAGTGTATATATACAGTATATCTGTTTACCTGGTGATTAATTCTGACCCCCCTTACCTGTGCTACTTGTGCTGACTGTAGTAACGATACTAATTAAACCATGACGGAAAGCGACGACGAGAGTTTAAACTCTCGTTGACAGGACAGGACGTGTAAGCCGTTATACCTCAAGAACAGTGACTTACGGTCAATTGGAGGTAAATAGTGTACTGATTATGAATTGATCGAACCTATCAAACGAGTCATCGGCGATGATCTGCTCTGTGTACAATTGGACAGAAATCTTTGGAGTGTTTATTTGAAAAACACAGAAAACAGAAATAAACTCCTGATGCAGGGAATAGAAATAAGTAATATCTCATATCAGTTTTATGATACTAATCCATACACTTCCGGTGCCAAAACCGCTGACTAGAAAACACTGAAAATACGTGTATGCGGCCTTCCGCTGTCGGTAGCCGATACAGGAGTTCTTGAAATGCTTGAAAAACTAGGAGTTAAATTAGTGAGCAAAATCTTAAATGAAAAAATACGACATCCTGAGATTAAAAGAATGACCAGCATTCTAAATGGCACTCGCTTTATGTTTGTTGAACCCTTGGCTGACGGTAAATATTTACCGAGAATTAATCATTGTGCGGGTGTTAAATGCAAAGTTTTTCATTATGGTCAACCTAAAAAAACCGAAAACTTGATCTGCACCAACTGCTGGAAAACCAACCACACCAGATGAAGATGCACATCCGAGACTTGTTGCAGTATGTAAACAACCAGGACATACCCCTGGTGATAAAACATGTCCTGACTATGAACCGCAGAAACTGTTAACCGCTTTCTGTGGAGAAGAAGACTGAGCTGGATTTCTGTGGCATTAAACACGTCTGCTGAACACGTTTTTCAATACACAAAAGCGGTACAATGCGGTGATCTTGAAGCCGTAAACATCATCAAAGAGGCAACTGATGCGCTCTCCGCCCTTCGTCACGGAAAAAAGCAAAACTAATGAACAATGGGAGTCGACAAAAATTGCGGTTATGGAAGAAATTCTTGAAAATAAGTGCGTCCAAGTACCAGTACTCCAGGAAAAACTGCGGACCGCCAAACAATCCACAACCTTTGTTGAGGCGACATATAACAATGAATGGGGGTCAGGACTGGACCGCAAAGGAACTCAAAATACTAAACCAGAACACTGGCCCGGATCAAATGCTCTTGGAGTAAAAATGCTCTTGAAAAAAATCTCCAAAAAAGTTAGAAAACGAAAACTAAGCAATAGCGCTATTTGAAAACAAAAACAAAACAACCGTGAACAATCACGGCAGCATAATATTGTGCAGATGTTGAAGGAACTCAGAACTGCATCCGACAGCGACGTCTCGTGATGCAACCCTGATACCGAAAGCTCTGAGGAAGAGAAATAAACTGTTGCAGTCTTCCTTTGGTAGCTTCAGCACAATGTAACTACCTAGACTATAGAGTAGGTACGTTATCATATATGTCATTATTACATAAACAATTGTACTTTGAATAATTAAACCTACTTATGCATAACTTAAATATTATATCTGTAAATGACAGAGGGTTGAGCTCATATGAAAAAAGAAAAAACGTTTTATATATTGTTAGAACAGAATAGATTTGATATAGTATTGTTACAGGAAACTCACTTTATAGACAAATATAAAGATAATTATGAATCCAGATGGAATGGTAATTGTATACATGCATTTTCTGACTCTCTCCATATAGTAGAGGAGTCTCTATTCTATTTCGTAAAGAATTTAATGTGGATATTCTCAATGTACATGAATCTGATGATGCTATAAAACTCTTAGTTAATGTAAAAATAGACGACACTTTAATTACGTTTATTAATGTTTATGCACCAAATATGGAAAATGCGAGAATAGGATTTTTAATAGACTTAGGTCTTTTACTTCTACGCATTCAATTCAGGGGAGTAAAGTGTTTTTGTATCGTGATTTTAATTGTAGTTTTGAAAAGGAAAAAGATAAATCACAGAAACGCCTATCTGAAATTTTACATAAATTAGATCTTGTTGATCTTTGGAAACATAAGTAAAATTCTATGTTCCATAAAAATGTTTTATATACAAACTTTCTTCCATGATAAGCTATTTAATTTTTTCAAATCTTCCGATTTCTGGTTATTGTATCTATTATCTTCAAGTTATTTTCGATCGGGATCGAACTTTCAGAATTCTAAAAGCAGTACAATGTTGAATGCCTTTTCCGCAGCTTGTTCTTGTTGCATGAACTCCAGGAGAAAAAACTTGACTACCCAATGAGTGATTGTGTCATTTATTGACCAGATAAATGACAAAATTATAACTAAAGCACATTAAATATAGAATTACACTTATCATATTAGCTAAATAAATGTAATAACTGGGATAAGGTCTTATGATAAATTAAGGATTTAAGCCTAGAAATGTTAAATTGCAATTAGTGCTTATCCCAGTTATTATTATATAATGAATATAAAATTTTTTGCAACAAGAAGTTGGCGTTAATAAAAAAAAGGGCCACAAGGCATGCTAAATGCTTGCATGACGCATGCAGCGCCACCCAAGGAAAAGGTAATTCTACCAAAAACATGTGATAAAGAAACATTAAAGCTATTTGCTTAACAGAAACCATTGACATTATAACCAAACATATGATAAACTCAATTAAATCTTTACCAACTTGGTAAAGGTATAATACCTTATCGTGTTGTTCAATGTTCATGACTAGATAAAACAATATGCTGCAATGACTCGAAGTTAATTTTACTCATGGTTATGTAAAACAGCATATTACACAACCCTTGGATGTTTAGACCATTATGATATGTTCATGACGTGACTAGAAGAAACTCTGATACATTAAAACAAAATCACCTGGCAAGTTGAGAAAAAGTGTCATATACCGTGCACTAGTATGATGATGCCATGGCTATGTATACATAAATTAGAGCAGACAAATTCTAAACTCATTTCTATGTTCTCAACTGCACACATATAATTCCTTACACAAGTATGATGAGGTCATGACCACATACATGTAATTAACTACAAACAAGTTCTCAACTCATTTTAATGATCTGACTGCACACAAATAATTCCTTGTACAAGTATAATGTTGTCATGACTATCTATACAAGAATAAAGCGAACGAATTCTAAGCTCATTTCAAATGTTCTAAACTACACACATATAATTCCTTGGACAAGTATAATTACATGTAGATATGTTAAAGTCATGACTAAATATACAAAAGTAGAGCAGACAAATTTTCAACTCTTTTCAATGTTGCAACACATGAATAAAAAATTGCTACCTTAAAGTGGTTGGATGAGCAGTTGCCTGTTGTCATAAATATCTAGATAGATTAATAATAAACCATATGTGTAAAATTAGGTATGCCTTGTTATAGAGGGGGCAGCCATATGCTAAACCCCTACCAATATGAGTCAGTGGCAGAAAAGGTTTAATGCTTACTAGTATCTGTAATGATAATAGCATAGGAAGATTTTAAAATTAATTCTAATGTAACGCTTGATAGCACTGGAATGCCAACGACCAAGTTGCTGAATGACATTTTCAGCCAAACCACCCTTTGCAGCCTCTGTTGCAGCACCAATACAAAAACTATGCCCTGCATACTGTGATGTGTCCAAGCCAATGAATGATATATCATGCTTTAATTGGGCTGTCACATAACTGTGAGGAACTGGAGGCCCTGATTTAAATGTAAATAGTAGGCCAGAACTGTGTTTAAATTGAGAAGTGAATGTTTTCAAGACAAAAATTGGGGTTGAGGGTTTGTTGATCTTTGGAAACATAAATATCCTGATAAAAATGGTTTTACATGGTGCGATGCAGATAATTGCCCTAAGAGCAGAATAGATTACGTATTTGTTAGTAGCGACATTTTAGACTTGACAAAAAAAAAATGATTATCAAAAGCATTCCAAGTACACATAACAAAAAAACGAGAATGAGCGATCATAGATATATCAAAACATGTGTTAATTTTAACAAATTAGAACGAGGTTCGGGATATTGGAAACTAAACATTTTTCATCTTGAACACAAACATTATAAAAAAGGATTCATTATATATATAAATATATAAATATATATATATA
>WFKH01002636.1:8384909-8411253 GCA_016163765.1 Magallana hongkongensis | reverse complement strand
ATATATATATATATATATATATATATATATATATATAATGAATTAGATAAATCATTAGATTCAATCTCAAGATGGGAACTTTTTAAAGTAAAAATCAGAGACTATTCTATAAATTACGCAAAACAATCAGAAAAAAATAATATAAAACTAAGGATAAAGCTCACTGAAGAAAAAATTGAAATCTTCCAAGTGCCCTAACTGATATGAACGAAAAAAGAACACTTGAAAAAGAATTAGATGAAATGTACAATCAAATAGCAAAAGGTGCACAAATTAGGTCGAACGCGCAGTGGATAGGACAGGGTGAAAGAAATACCAATTTTTTTCCTCAGTCTGGAAAAAAAAAATCAGATAAACAATACAATATACGAAATAAATAATGACAACGGGAAGTTTTCTTCAAACTCTGACATCTTGAATGAAGTGTGTAGTTTTTATGAAAGTCTATATAAAAGTAAGTCAATCGAAGAAAATAACATGTCAAACTAATTACATGATGTTCATGCCCAACACTAGATGAAAATGAAAAACAAAACGTCGACACATTACCATCAATAGACGAATGTAAAGAAGCGCTTTTCAACATGAAAAATAGCAAGTCTCCGGGTTTAGATGGATTACCTTGCGAGTTTTATAAATGCTTTTGGAATCATATTGGCACTTTATTTTATGAAGTATTATTATCCGTATTTGATAATAAGGAAATGTCTTTTTCACAACGCATATCTCTTATTACCCTCTTATTCAAGAAAGGAGATCAAACCGATTTAAAAAAATTACAAACACAGATTACAAAATTATTGCCTTCATAATTTCAAGACGATTACAAAAAAGTTATTGATAAATTAATAAGCAAAGAGCAATCTGTATACATCAAAGGGCGATTTATTGGAATAAATGCTATGGTCATTTTAGATATTTATGAATATTACATGGAACATGAAAATGATGGTATCCTTTTATTTATAGATTTAAAAAAGCGTTCGATTCGATGGAATGGAATTTTTTATTTCAAGTTCTTAAAAAATTTAATTTTGGGGATAACTGTATTACCTGGGTAAAAATTGTGTCTTTAGAATTAAAAATAATGGTTGGGTTTCAAAAACTTGCTCGATGTCTAGAGGAATAAGGCAAAGTTGTCCTATTTCAGCTTGTAGTATTTATTTGTAGCAGAAATATTATCTTTGAAACTAAAAACCAATAATCAAATTAAAGGCATTCAACATGATAACACATCTACGGAAATAAAAAATTTACAACATGCAGAATACGTAACCTTAGCTTTGAAAAATATAAAGTCACTAGAAAAAGCAATCGAAACTGTTGAAAATTTTTGCAATCATGCTGGATCAAAAATTAATAAGAAAAAAACAGTGCATTCTCTTAGAAAATCTCAAAGACAGGTACAAAGAAGTCTGTAATATAAGTGTTACTAACAATGCTGTTCGTTGTTTAGGTATCTTTATAGTGCATAACAAGGAACAATGTTATAATTTAATTGGTTAAAAATCTATGAAGATATGGAAAAATTATTCGAATCATGGAAAAAAAGAAAGTTAACAATTTTTGGGAAAACATGTGTCGTGTACTCCTTAGCCTTATCAAAATTAATCTATGTTGGTTCAATCTTACCTATTCCAGAAAATGATTTGATCAAAAAAATGATAAATAGTGTTTTTAATTTTATATGGAAAAAACGTGATAGAATCAGGAGAGATACAATAATAGGAAAACAAGTAGATATAGAGCTTAAACTAAAGGCCCTTAAGGCTTCATGAGTTAAACGATTGACTGATGAATCAAATGTCATTAACAACATTGTAAACAGCTACTTGAATGTTATGAAAATAGATTTAAATTATCTACTCACACTGTCAGAAATAAAAACCGAAAACTTTACAACAATATCTAAATTGCCTATTTTTTATAAACAAATGTTTAGTTACTTTAATGAATGTAAAAAGACAATAGATGTATCTAATTTATCAGACGTTAAGTTTGCACAGCAGCCATTGTGGAATAACAATTTGTTTCAATACAAGGGCCAAACATTATGTTTTAAGAATTGGATAGCTAGCAACATTTTGTATGTAAAAGATGTATTTAATGATAATGGTGTGTTTAAATCATTACAGAAATTTTCAGATATTTTGTCAAATAGATCCAACTGTTTGTGTGAGTATAATATAATTCGAAATGTAATTAAGAAAAAGGGTCTATTATTTGATATGAAATAATGCGTTTTTACTATAACAGATTTTGTTAATGCATTCAATTTTCATAACGGTTTTCACTGTATCTTAGAGAAAAAGTGTAATTTTTACTACGAAAATATGTTGTCAAGAAAGTTTAAACCTCCTTGCCATCAATCTTATTTAAGCAGAAACTATTGTGTAAATAAAGAATATTGGCCAAGCATCTATACAAACAAGATAAAGAACATGTACGACAAGCGTTTAAGTGAATTCAACTACAACCTGCTTTACAATATTTTATGTAACAATTCTTTTTTGCAAAAATGTAAACTAAGACAAAATGCTAAATGTGACTATTGTGATATCTCAAATGAAGATATTATTTTTTATTATATTTTTGATTGTGATAATGTCAAAAGGTTGTGGCATAATTTGAATAATGCTTTAGATTTTATTGTTAAATGGAAACATGTTATAATTGGTTTTTATAACGAAAACAACCCAAAAGTGTTGTTTTATAATACAATAATATCTTATTTAGCTTTTAAGATTTACAAATTCAATATGGGATGTAGAATGAAAAACGAGAGTCAAGATGGTTTAAAATTGAAACAATTTGTTAAAACTTCTTTATACAGAGATATGGATATCATGCTATAATTTTCAAACATGACTATGTTTAAAAATGCGGTAAAGCGTCTGACAAACCTGTTATAAATTACTTTTGTTCTGTTGTTTTCATAATTTTTTATGATGACAGCTTTCCTAATACCCGGGATATCTGGGGTTTTTTTTGTAAATGGGTATTGTAGTTGAAGTGAAATAAAGTATAATTAAAATGAAAACAAACAAAAAAAAAACTTTATTTTAAATTGCTGTGAAAATTGAAGCGTACTTTAATTCAATTAGCATTGAATGCTTATTGATGTCGGTCCAATAACATACCAAGGTTGTGCAGACAAATTGAATACACCTTGTACCAATATACACTGAATGTAAACATAATGTGTTTTTTAAGTCTGGTCACAACCCTTAAACAACATTAAAGATTAAAGGCAGAGGGTGACGTTGATTAATGAAAGTAATTTGATATATGTTGTTGATATATAAATATATGTTTTTATGTATTATCTTGAACAGTGAGTTTGATTAAAAATAAACACATATAAATAAAGTATTAAATATCTACTTTTGATTTCTTTAAAAATAACCAACAACAACAAATCTCATTAAACAGTTGATACTTTGACAAAGAGGATGTAAGAAGTTTGAACTGCAACCATTCACACATGTTCCGTCATGTTTATCGCATACCTCTCCATTTATACACTGACCACATTCAGCACTACATGATGCGTTGTAAAACCCATCTTGACACACTAAATAAATATGAATATAAATGATTCACAAACATTATAAGTAACTATATCATTTGCAAAAATAAAACATGTTTTAAAACTATGTGTTGAAAATTTATTTTATCATAGCCATATATTGAAATATACCTTGACAATATGGCGTTAAAAAACTGTGGCATGCAACCACCATAGAAAACCCCGTTATCTTCATCACACGTTTGTTCATTCGCTCAGTGCCCACATTTTGAGCTGCATGTGTTGCCATATTATCCTTCTTCACATTCTAAACAATAAACATCTGCTCACATTCTGTCATTTTTTATTCATTTTTTTAAATAAATGTTGAATGTCCCAAACACAATAGTAGTGTAATGATTGCTTAATAACTGGTTTAGGTACATGTATACCATAATATTAATCCGGAAAGGATGGCAGTTTATTAACAACTGATTTCATTTTAAGTAATCAAATCCAATACAGATGTATCTTAATTTATAATTAGATAAATTCATCCCCATTAAATGTAGTGAGATATTATTAAATGGAATCTGTTCGTCGTGATTATTTCTTTAAAATGAGAGCCATGATAAAGATAAAACCTTTCATTAATGACCTCTAAAATTCATTTACTTAGATTATTATAATTGATAAAATGTTTTTTCGAGAAAAAAAAACAACAAAACTTTCCGTTGTTGTTTTTTATCCACGGTAAATTGAAAATCGGGAGATGTGAAATACAGTTTTGAAACTTAATCTGAAATATTTAAACAAAAGGATTAATCCTTATAATATTTTTTTCGCATATAATTATTCAAATAAACTTTAAACCCCCATTTTATACACACTAGCAAATCACTAAAATATATTCCTTATGCTGCAATAATATTGACTATAATGATCAGCAAGGTTTACAGCTACATTTACCTTGACACAAAGGATATTTGAAGTGGTCAATACATCCTGTAGGACAATGACCAGTGTCTTTGTTGCAAACTGTTCCATTCAAACAATGCCCAAAAATTCCTGAGCATGCACTGTTGTATTAACCGTCTTTACATTCTGTCGGAAAAATGTACATAAAGTAGAATAACAGAATCAAACTGATAATTAAATTCAAACGTTACTTTATATCATTTGCTTATAGTGTTTTTTATCCATAATTCCCGTTCAAATGCGAGAAAGTACCTTGACTATATTTTCAATCCTTTAAAATAAGATTTAAGGCGATTAGCAACGATGACATTATACAAAATAATTGGATATCAGAAAAAAAATCAAGTAAAGCAGTTGTTACCTTGGCAAAAAGGAGGTAATGTTTATTGCATCCCTTTCCTTGTAAAGAGTGACCACATTCAGCGCTACATGATGCGTTGTAAAACCCATCTTAACACACTTAATGAATATGGATGACTCACAAACAGTAAAAGTAATTATTTCATTTGCAAAATCGAAGTATGTTTTAAAAATGTAAATTATCATAGCCATTTATTGAAATATATCATGACAATATGCGGGTAAAAATTGTGGTACACAACCGCCATAGCAACTCCCACTGTATTTATCACAGGTTTCTCTATTTGCGCAGTGCGAACATTTTGAACTGCAGGTGCTGCCATACTATCCTTCTTCACATTGTGAAAAAAAGACTTTGGCTTTCCTTTTGTCATTTGTTAATCGTTAAATTAATCCATTAAACACGTCACAATGGATACTTTTACATGTAGCTGGGCGTCTGTCAACGCATCCAGTAGAATATCTATTTTTATCACAGCCTTTTAAAGAAATCGCTAGCCACTGAATGACGTTCATGAAGTTAAATCTTTGAGAAACTTTTTTATTTATTCTCCTTAAAATATATGTTAATCCGGTATATTAGATATTGAAGAGGGCTAACTTATTGCGATGCAGGGTTATAGTTTCCCGTGTTGTTCATTTTAAAATCGTCTTACCCATTACTTTTATTTCACAAATTGTTATCGACGTATATACGTCGCTGTCATTACCAGGACATACTGACTTGTATCCAACTGGTCGGTTGTTTGTCAACACTACTTGTCGAATAAGTCTGTTGATAGTAATGTTCTGTATTGAGGCTTGACAACCAGACATTGGATCGTGGTGATATACAAGGTTGTTTGTGTCAAGTGTCGAAGCATTGAACGTGTCATCGTTATATGCGTAAATATCCCGCCAATCGATCTATAGCCATTGAATAAAAAATGTTTGGGTATTTCAAAGCAAAATACAAAACCCAAAACAATGCCTAAAAAGAAAAAAAAACAATATTGAAGTTTTAAGTTATTAGAATGCATTCTTAATTTATTGTTCAACGCACGTGTCTATGGCACAAAAATATTAAATAACAATGAAAAAAAACATTATGTAGAAAATACCTAAAATATTTATTATCTTTAAGATTTTTGTAAATTCAGAAAAACTTGATATATACAACGTTTCAAAATTTCGAGAAATATCTATATGATTGAACATTTAGGATATTTTTTCTTTTAATCATTGTTGGACGAGAATATTGTGATTTTTGAAAAAGGTGGGAGGTTGTAATCTTTCGCATGCCTTTTTTTTACTTTAAAAACAACAAATTTCAAATTCAAAGAACTGATACTCTTATCTACACCAGTTTAATAAAAAATTATTAGATCTTTAATATTTCGTTATACCTAAAAATTTTAGGAGAGGAACGTGTAAGTTTTAAGAACTTGTTTTCACTCTTCTTGTTTAATTACACAATAAAATATGTTAAAATCAAAAACCTAAAATGATTTTGTGTATATGTTTCATTAGACCTAGCATGCGAGTTATGCCTATACGCATTGATAATCTATTTGTGCGATAAAAATAAGGTTTTGTTATGCCTATACGCATTGATAAACTATTTGTGCGATAAAAATAAGGTGTTTTTTTTTAAACTTACTTCCTTCATTTCGGAAATAGATTTCAGTATATGCAACGTTGAATAATCGTTGATGAATACTAAACTAAACCGATGTATATATCTTAGGAAAGTCAATGATTGCACATGATGATCCATTGGCTGTCTGGTTCGTATTTCCATCAATAACTTTAAACGCTTGCCAATCGCCATGTTGAGGGGGTTCACTCATTGTTGCTTGTCCTTGTAATCTTTGACTAGGTGAGTAAGCTACATTGACTGTAAATAAAATGAGAACATGTTTTGTTATTTCATTTTCAATGAGACTCATGGGCAACGTTGCTTTTCTCAGCATTACTTAATATATATCTTTTAAAATTCTAAACTTTGGGAGCTATTAAATATCTACATGTCAACGTGTATTTTTATCCATTTCAAAAGTTTGTTTTTGACGAAGAATAAAAATATTATCTTTTAAAGTATAAGAAAATGTTGAATTATATTACATACTATTTGAAATGAAGTGTGCTGATTTTTATAATCAATGAGCGATCTACCGATGAAAAGTATTCTTACTAATATAAGAAAAAAACATTATAAAGATACAAAGAAAAAACACTATCTTTAAATGTCGTCACGACACAATGTGAGTTTTCCCTTACATAAATCAACAATTACAAAAAAGGTAAAGCACATATTCTCGTCGACTAAACAAATTATCATTAAAACTGTTAGATCCCATGTTTTACAAGGATATGTCCACAATAACGTATTTTAAACATTACATATTTTCTCTTCCTGGTTAAGCTGTTATCGCGTGCGTTTACCTAACTTTGTCTTAGAAAGATTATCAATAATTCAGATTAGAAGTCGTGTCTTATCGGGAAGAATTACATGGTTGAAGAGATCACAAAAAAAAAAATAAATAATGTTTGAAAGGGCTTCTGTTGTGGATTCTTTTTACAACTTTTACAACATGATACCTGCTGCCATTTCACAGTTGCCTGTCTATGAAAAAATGTCTAAGTCAGCATAGTATTTTGAAAGAATTTTGATTTCTTTTACCGAGACACAACACGCCGCAACATTATTTATTGGCTACATTAGGTTGCTAATCTTTCAATGTAAATTTTATGATCCGCTGCATATTTTAGATATACAGTGCTGCTATCGTGTAAGTTGATAAAACAATCCTATCCTATATCCTGTATCCTGCAACCTATCCTGCAAAAAAGCTATATCCTATCCTATCCTATCCCATGCCATCCAAATTTAGGAATAAAAGTTAAATAAAAACGAAACTTAGGAAAATGATTATTTTATTAACAATCCATCGACTAATGTAATAATCAAAACGTTTAATTAAGACACAAAACCGAAAATCTTTAGGACGAGGTAACTTATTTACCTGTGCATTGGTGATATTAAATCGTACGCGGAGTGTACTCAATTACTTAAGAAAAACAGGTAAGCGATTAAAGTTTTGTTTTTATTATGTATTATGCAAAATTATGTTTAAAAAGGAGATAAAGAACGTTAAGATATTGCTTAAACAAACATTTTAATGAAATTCTTTTTCTTATAATATCCACGGAGATTATTGGTAATCGGCTGATTCGGTCGCCGATAAATGAAAACACGATTCAGGAAAGCATTACTTTATGAATGAATTAAAATATCGCATTTGTTGCCATATCAATTGAATGTATTGATAAAATATAAATTCTTAATTTTATCTGTTTAGTTAAGTATCGGCTCTTATATGTCTTTCTAATCAGACATCAAAGAAATTATATGAAACGTTATATGTACACAAAGCAACGTTTGTTTCTTGTTAAAATACATGTCTTCTATGTCAAATTGTTCGTAGACTGAATTTTCTGTTTTTATACCGTTGAAGTCTTTAAAAAAAGCAATACAACTTTTTAATGTATTAATTTTACGCTGCATTGTGCAGACTAAAATTTTACCTTATAGAGGTTCGCTCCTCTCTTTTTGGGTAACTATTTTATGTCACCATTTATCTAAAATGTTTTGCATCATATATTGATTCTTTTTGCATATTTATATTTTACAATGCCAAATAAACCATATTGAAATAAATTGTTAAAGGAAAGTTATATATTTACATAGTTTAGTAAGGGACTATATTTTGTGGCGGAAGGTTTTCAAGAGGAACATGAACAATTTTCATAACTCAATAGTTTTAGAGTACTGTTACTTTAGCCTTCTAATTTCAAAACATCTTTTATATGAGATATTAAATGTATGTCTATTTGTATGCAAAGTTGTGGAACGTTAGCATCACTATTAAATTTTTTTTATTTGCGTTATGAATTTATTGCTCCAAAATTGTGTAACAGTCTTTACATTTGCTGTTGTATTTTTTTATGTATTGGCATTTGAAGCATCAGTAAAGCAAGGGTTTTTAAACTTTGACTTGGATATTAGTAACTTTTAAAGTTACTAAATATGTTCAACTTTATACTGTATTGAATTCATAACTAAATAATACTTCAAACTATAAATATTTGTTTGATTTCTTCAAATAATCAATTTCCATGCAAAGTTTAAGCAATAATTTCAGGAAAATTATCATTACTATTAGGGCCCCATATTTCCATAAATGACATGTGACATAAGTCACTTTCTGTTAGGGGCCCCATATTTCCAAAAAAATGAAATGTGACATAGGTCACAAATAAAAATAAATGAACATCTTAGGTCCCAATCTTTCCTTATATCTAAGATGTTTTTAGATGATTGACATTACTAGTATTTCAGGTGCCAACCTCCTTAACTCCTTATTTATGCCTTTTCCGAATTGACAAAAATGTAGCGCGCATCAATTTTCTTTACCGCTTTGTAAATACAAATTAAGTTATTGATTTTAAATCTTTTACTTTGTTTTACAAATAAAATTTATGTTGTGAATGTATTTCTAAATTTATTTTCGTTTCGCAAAACCACTCTGAAATTTATACTCGAATCTGTTTGGTTACAGGATGCAGGATAGGATAGGATAGGATAGGATAGGAAAGAGTTTGACTTCATTATTTCTATCATGTATCCTGTATCCTTCATCATGTATCCTATCCTATCCTTGTCAACTTTCAGGATAGCAGCACTGTATATTTCATATCATATATGCTTTGAAAAGACAAAGCAACCATTCATTTTTTTTAAATTATAGATAAAACAGATGTTCCCCATATATTATTACATGTCTTTTGGTTTGTTATATTTGCATTTTCTATTTAAAAAAGTAAGCTATATCATTTAAGTAAATCTTGAAAATAAAAAGCAATAAGTTCATCCGAGGGAGGCAGGGGTAATTGATCCGAACCTCTCTAAAAATGTTAAACTTCATAAATTCACATGATAATAATTATCACTGATTTGTCATGTGTATTCAATAACATAAATGGAAATAAATTGTTGGCATCTGACGCACCATCCCCTTACCTCGTACTCCGTTTGGAAGTTGTCTATATCCTTGTATATTATCAATTTTCGACAGTTTTTAACATTTTTTATGAAATAAATAAAGTGCCAAAAGTATGTCATTTTTTTTTTCTTTTTCCCTATATATTTAATTTAAATCAAGATTATTTTTAAAAGGGTTTTCAGTTGTTATTTTTTTGTCAGATTTGAAATTTAACAAACGTTTTCGCCTTACAAAACACACGACAAACAAAACAAAGAACTAAGCAATGATAGCTTTATTTACTTAAATGACTCGGCTGACATTACGAATAGTATATTCAAATATTTTACAAATACTGATGCTTCCTTTACCACAAGAATATGCACAAACAACGCAACCTCATTGTTCATTAATAGCATGCACAAACAACGCAACCTTATAGCATATTAATAGCATGCACAAACAACGCAACCTTATAGCACATTAATAGCATGCACAAACAACGCAAACTTATTGTACATCGTTAGCAATTTAAGATTACTCAGTTTGCATGGATTAATGCATTTACCAGAATAAATTCTCACTTCTAGTAATCATAGAGAACTACTTTACCTCGTATCGAAATCATTATAATTTTATTGATGTGCGCTTAAAGTATTTGAATTCGGAAAATAATAAGGGTTTTTTGTTTTCGTCAAAAAGTCCTATCGTTTAAGTTTTGTTTTATTATCAATATTTTCGAAAGATTTGGTCAGCAATTTTTATATTTGATCCCATTTAACTTTTGTACAATTGCGTACCTGATGATGAACAACCACCTAATTGTTAATGAAGATTTTGGAGTATATTAAAGCATTGGATAAAAATTGATTTAAAAAGATATAATTTCTATTGTCCCGCAAATATTTCAATCAATGTGAGCCGTTTTAAGCATCTTATGTTTGCTGTAAAAATGCTATAATAAACATTCTACACGCAATCTATACATCAAAAAATAACAGAAACACATTCTTGACTGTTTAACAAAAATTAGTTTAATTTAGAATATAGCAAATCCATTTTGTACATGACTCTAATGTATTTTTTCTTATTACATCACATATGTTTTATTTTACTTGTAACACACATTTATCTAAAATAAGGTCGTGATTTTTATACGCCTGTGTATCAACCTCTAATGATAAAACGCCGCTTAATGATACAAATATCATTAAGCGTTGCAATTGCAACCCCTAATGCTATAAATTTTTGCATTAATAGTTGACAACATCAACCGCTAATGATAAATCGCCGCTTAATGATACAATTTTCTCATTAAGCGTCGCAAATGCACAGCATCCTTAACGCTTAATGAAACAAGCCAAAGGCTACATGGTCAACCCCTAATGATACAAACTTTTTTTATCATTAAGCGTTGCAATTGCACTCTTAATGATATATAATAAAATACCAGTATGTAGAACTCTGGCCTTATTTTTTTTAAATATCTAGGAAAGAAACACAAGGATGAATGGCAAGAAAAATAGACATACAGAAAGAAGAAGGTACAGTTTCTTTCAATATTCGCCCCAAAATTCAAAAGTTGTTTTAATCTCATGAAAATATATACTATATATACTATCTTGAATATATAAGGTCCCAAGTTATACACTTTTCTAGCAATAATTATGATTTTAACATTTTGGCATATTTTTAAGATTTAGTCAAAAGTGATGAAAAATGGCGCATTTTTTTGGTAGTTTTTTGAAGAGGGAAAATATGTCCGCAGCCGTCGCCCACAACGAAATTAACGTTTTTTAAAATACGATATCACATAATAAAGTTATAATGTGATATTCATCGTGGGCGACAGCTGCGGACGCAGTTTTCAATTCAAAAAAACACCGAATTATCAATTGGTATCTTCTGCTCTGTTTTATGAAAACAACGGGAAAATGCACTGTCTATGACATCACAATTACCCTTGGAAGTTTAATCCGGAAAATCTGTATAATTAATTTATGTTTATTTTTGTGTAAATAAATGTTACATTTGAATTTCTTGTGAAATTTTTAAAAAATCGCTTTAAACCAGGGTAAAATATAACTAAAACTGTACCTAGTTCTTTACGAACACTTTAAACTTTTGGGGTTTTTTTTTTACAGTTATCTGTGTTTATTTTTTATTAAAATATCCAATTTTATTTGCAAGTGTAATTGTATGATACAAAATTGTATATCTACGATACATTATTTTATGAAAAAAATGACAATAACAAACCGTCAACCATCTCAAAAATCCATAAAACGAAATACAAATTCAAAGCAGAGCAACGCGGACCTCCAAGAAGATAGAGGTAGGATCAGTTGCCTAGGAGGAGTGAGCATCCTATGCTGACCGGTCACACCCGCCGTGTGCTCTTTGTCGTAATCGGGAAAAAACGGAAAAGTCCGTAGACAATTAGGTGATTAATTATGCTCTAACAATTAGTATGAAAAACGTCAGTCAGCATGCGACCCAGTGGAAGATTGTATTTGCTTACAAGGTCGTTGCATCAACCATAGAACTTACGAAAAGATGACTTCAAACGAGACTGTTGATAGTCCTGTTTTATCAACTTGTTTGTCAGTAGCATGCCTCGCCTTAGAAACTGTTCATACGAAGAGCAACATATCATGCAATACAATGTCATATCATACGAAACAATACCATAATGTAACATATTACCCAATACAATATCAAATCATGATACAATATCATATAATATGATACAATATGATATTATATGATATAAAAGTATGATTTTTTGATACATATCATACATATCATAATAATATCGTATCATATAATACATTACTATATCATATTTTATAATAGTATGCAATACTGTAAAACTAGAAAATATGGCGCACTACAAATTTTAGTGCCTTTGGCGCAACTGCTCTTGAGCGCTAAAATTAGTAGTGCGCCAACGATTTTCTATGTGTATTAAACATCTTCAAGTTACAGAACAATACGGTATCTCCAGTCCTTCTTATCCTAAGAGTATGCGCTGACGTAATTATGAACGGTAAATTCTGCTTGTTTACACTACACAATTGCCCGGGTAAATAGCATGAATATTCGAGTAAAACAAGAATTAATAAATACAATTTTATTGCTTATCAATATCTGTCATTAGCACCTTTAAAACTTGGCTTCTCCCATTGAATTGAATTGAATTGAATTGAATCCCCGTGTCACTTCCATTTAGTGCCTCGAGGTGAAAATGTGACCAAGCGTGTCGATCGTCCACGCTGACAATCCATGATTAATTAATTTGTAGCTCTCTGATTATCGGATTTATAAATAAGTAGACGATACCTCTGTGTTATTTTAATGTAAAACTACTGTGAAAAAGATTCGCTTATTTGAAACTTACTGGTACAGTGTGGCATTTGATTTCCTTCACTTTAATTTCGGAACTCTTCTTGTGTTATCTCAGTAGGTACGTTAAATTGAAATTCCGATAACTCAAACTTGTTTACCAACAAAAACTTACACATCATCGACAATAAATGAAGTTTTATATATATCTATTGACGATTTGGACAAAACGAAGTGTATATTGTCCTCATCGGCAGTTTACCGTTTAGCAAGTTAGAAATCCAAATCGCTGTATTTACCTGCTTGAGTGACACAGAATTAGATTTAAGCGTAACCGTTGATCAAACAAAAACATATTTTATTTAACCTTTTTAAACTAAAAGGTGCGTGCGCTAAAATTAAATTGCACCAATGTATTGGCACTTGCGTTTGCGCTAAAATACATAGGCGCCAAATTTTCTCGTTTTACAGTATCATATCGTATCACATGATACAATACAATATCATATTCTACAATTTAGTATCATATGATTTAATGCAATATCATATCATATTCATCAATATCGTTTCGTATAATGCTATGCATTAGGGGTGTTATTTTTCTTCTTAAGAGCCACTGAGTCAAATTCAATTAAGAAGGAACAGGATGGTGCAACTCATTGACTATTCAATAAGTATTTGCTATTTTTCGAAGTTAAAGACATTAGGATGTCCTCCGCAATATATATCAATTTCAATGCCACTTTCTTGCATTGTTTTACTGAAATTGTGAATTTTTTTTTTTTTACAAAATCAGGGTTTTTTTGCTGTTTATAAACTGACTTTCAAGGTGTATTTAGTAGCATATCAATAAAAATAGCAATATACTTAGAGTGAGTTAGAATATTGGCTTTCATATATCATGAGCCCAAAAAACTTATAAAAACTAATACTTTAAAATTACCGTTTTAGACTCTTAAATTCATCAAAATGCGACATCTAAAAAAATGTCTCAATAATTTTGTTTAATTGCTAGGGTGTGCACTATAGAATACATAAATTTCACGACCTCTTTCTTACCATTTTATGGGGTTACTGTGATAAGCAGTACACCTACCCTCTTTTTAGAATTTTAAAAATGTTTTTCTGTTACGAGCAAATAAAATATATTCAGATTCCTGCAGTCTCTCTAAAACATTATCGAAGATCTTCTTAAGCTTTTAAAAAAACATTATTATAGGTTTTAGGACTTTATTTGGTACAATGTAAAAAGTAAGTTCAGACATTGTGACAATGACTTCTTTGGAGCCGTAAAGAACGAGAAAAGATCTATCAAATTATATGTTTGACGTCATAGATAAAATACATCAAAGCATCATAAATTAAATCAATTATGACATTATACCAGTTAGCACATCAAAGCAGTAAAGCAATGATAGTCACGTGATCAGTGTCCTGTATCTCCTTAAATTTGGAAGAAATCATCATTATGGATAGAATATAATAATTGTTTAAATTTAAGACCAATTTCTTTCCAAAAGTGAAATAACTGCAAAACTAGTACAAAAGGAGACCAATAATCTAAATTCAGTTAAAGGATGACTGCACTTAAGGACATTAAGTTGCGACAAAAATAAATGTTTAAACTGGGCATATTTCTTTTAACTGTAGGAATCGCCAATGTTTTAACTGCAACTTTATGTAATTATATCAATATAAAGTTCATATTTATAAAGAACGAAGTCGTTTTCATAGGTAGGGGTCATTACATTTTTTTGTATCTCCATAGGATAATGAGGACGCCCACTTTTTACAGACTTAATACATATTCAGCGCATGTTTGTCTATTGTTCTCCTTTAAATGTAGTTGTATATTCATACATATAAGCTTATGTTAAAAGGAGATCAATAGACAAACATGCGCTCATGGTTAAACAGACAAAACACTGTTTCTTCTTGCGTTTGCATTCTCTGTTGTAAACGGTATACTTTGACCTATTGAATATTATAATTCACCACGTGATTTCTAACCCCAGGTAACTTTGTGAGTACAGGACGCCTGTCATGTAATGTGTAAGGTAGCACGCATTCTGCTGGGCGGTATTATTTGTCCATACTTATTTCAATTCATTCCAATCTAGTGATTATTCATTTCTAAAAGATATCTTTGAGAGATTAACGGTTCTGTGCGTTATTGATTATCTTTTCGAATACGTAAACATCAGTTACTGGTTTACGATCACCAATGGCTACTTGTGCTGGCGGATATTATATGTTATGAGAGAGAGAGAGAGAGAGAGAGAGAGAGAGAGAATGTTCAAATATAGTACCGCTATTCAAATCTAAGACTACTCATTACAATATTAGATAAACCCTCCATGCATTTTTATAAGTTTTATCATCAATCAAGGGCAGATAAGTCTAGATTCAAGATATTTGCAAAGCAGTGAGGGTAAGAAAACAACGAATTATTTTTATTGCAACACAGTTTAAAACCACTATGACGATAAATTTCGATTGGAAATTGACCAAACTATATAAAAAACGACTTGATGTAAAATTGAACAAGAAATAAAAATCTAACAATAGTGACCGAAAAGGGCCAAAAATACGGTGTTAAGTGCAGTCATCCTTTGTTTAAAGCATCCTTATTTGTAAATGATATAGGCAAATATTGATTTAAAAAAATCCTCTGGGTAGGTTTTCAAAATTAAACAAATGTTCTCCTGAAATAGAATGAAATACAAAAGTACATAACTTTTTTTTTATTTTTTATTGGTCCATGCGTCTCTTAATTTTATTTTCTAAATCAATGTCAGGGGGTTTGATGAATTTATGCATTATAAAGATATAGTCTGCTATATTTTAATCTCCAAAATTTAATTTCTTATGCGTGGTTTTTTATATCATTGGCCAAGTAATTAACATTTTTTTCCTGCACAAAATTGATTTTTCAAAGACATTTTATATTAGAAACCAAAATCCTTTCAACAGCTTTTAACAGTTTTTAACTTCAAATGATCACGAAATAAGAGATCCAGGGGTCACCTCGCTCACCTGAGCAACAAAGGCTGACACTTGACAAATATGTAAAAGTTTGATCCCTCGTTGTGGCCCAATCCTGCCCTTGGGGGGTCATGATTTGAACAAACTAGAATCAAAACTACATGGGGATGTTTCCACAAACATTTAAGTTTCAACTGGTTCTTGGTAAAAAGATTTTTAAAGATTTTCACGATATACTACCATGTAACACTTTGACCCTTCCCCCACATTTGTGGCCCCCACCCTACCCCCGAAGGTCATGATATGATAATTTTCATTATTTTCTATTCATCTCCCTTTAAATAGGATGTGGTCCTTCTTTCATACACACTTGAATTCCCTTGGCCCAAGAGTGCTCTGTGCCAAGTTGGTTGAAATTGACCAAGTGATTCTGTAGGAGAAGACAAAAATGTGAAAAGGTTACAACGACGACGACTACGACAACGACTACGACAGACAACGGACAAATTTTTATCAGAAAAACTCACTTGAGCTTTCGGCTCAGTTGAGCTAAAAATTGTATAGCCTTAGATATTTGTTTCTTTTGTTTCTATATGTCATCTTAGCTTTTTGTATAACCTATTCAGTATTTTGTATTAGGTCTAATTCCAGTCACGAAGTTTGGTAGGCTATGATTGGGAAATAAAGTGCAAATACCTTATTTTTCATGGTCAATTACTTAGGGGAAAATGATTACAAAACAAATTTCTTCTTAGCATTTTTTAATCATTTTGTTTAAATACAATCCTGCATTATGAAATAATATATACAACATACACATCATATAAATTCAAGAAAGATTTACCTAAAAGACTTTGCTTCTGAAGTTTTTTTTTTTTTTTTTTTTTTTGCAATATCGATTTACCTTTTATGGAGAGCATATGCCTGCAGCTACTATATTATTAGAAAATGATTAAAGGTGAATATTCATAGCCAATATCTGCAAGCTCCAATATTTGACAAAATGTTTAAAGGTGAATTTTACGGCCAGTACTAAATGCCTAAATATTATTTGAAAATGTTTAACGGTATATGTCGATAACCACTAATTGCAAGCTACACACTTGGTCACGATTTTGGTTAAAATCATTTTTCCGAATTTAATGTTTACAATACTTCAGTAAGGAAATTTTAATAGTCAACCATAAATTGAGTTTCAGTCGCCGTGTTATAAGCGAGATACAGAGCTCACAATCTTTTGTGTCACGTTAACAAAGCTTACGCTATGTAAGTTTTGAATGTTGGGGTGAAAAATACATCTTTAGACTTAAATTGAATGTGATAAACGCTAGAAACTATTTATTCATGCTTAAAACGAATTATAAGAGAGAGAGAGAGAGAGAGAGAGAGAGAGAGAGAGAGAGAGAGAGAGAGAGAGAGAGAGAAATCAGCTTGAAAAAATGTTTTTATCGGTATATTGAACCAATGTAAACTAAAACATGGCATGTGCCTTGTTTACATGACAAAGAATTGCGAGCTCTGTATTTTGTTTATAACTCTACGACTGACACTCAAATTTTAGTTTATCACTAGAAATACTTTCTAAAGCATTGGAATCAATAAAAATCTTTAAAAAATGTTTAAAGGTGAATGTCAGTAGCCAGTATTTGCTTGCTACAATATTATTAGATAATTTTTTAATGGTGACTGTCAACTGTCAACATTTCAGGTGCAATATAATTATAATGTATACCAATGAATATCTAGCTAAGACAAAAATTTGATTTCTTAAGATAAGTATTTTAGCCATGAATGAATTGACGTTATCGAATACCAACTGACTTTGTCCGACTTTTTCTTTAACCATTTTTTACAAAGTTAGTCTGTTGATATAATTTATTTCAAAGGACTTCGGAACAATATTTTACTTCTGAATATGACACTCATTTCTACTGTAATTTTTGAAGTCAAAGCAAATACGTTATTCTGTAACATAGAATGCTATTTGGTAACTTGTCTCAGCATTTTTAGATTAAGAGGTTCAAAACATACAGATTGGGTTTAAATCTATCAATGGTTCTATCATTTAACGAGTATAAAATAATTACATCTCTAATCATTCTCTTAGGGACATAAAAATACTATTTTGAAAACCAGGGTGCATTAGATATAAAAAAAAAACCTGCTTTGACTTATCTCTACTTGAAGATGTTCTACGATTTAAATCATTGTTTTAAGGAATTAGTGTGCAAATCTTTTACAATGTTAGTATTTCAATTAGACTTATAGGCATACGCATTTTAACGACATACATGTACCATTGTAATTGTTTTAAAATAATGTTATGTTTAATATCTCTTTACTAAAGATTTTAGTTACAGTCCAAGGACGCATACACACGTGCATGTAGTCATGTACAGTACCATCATAATGTATTATTATTAAGTGGGGGGAGGAGTTCTATAAATTATATAAAAATGCGATTATGATTGAGTTTTATAGATGTATATAACGTTTACTTATATTGTATTATAACCACTAAAGACATTAAAGACAATCACAACAAATCGTACGTTCATTGCAGACCAGTGTTCTACATTTAGATGTTTTATTATATCATTAAGAGTGCAAACGCAACGCTTAATGATATAAATGTTTGTATCATTAGGGGTTGACCATGTAGCTTTTTGCTTGTTTCATTAATGGTTAAGGATGCTGTGCATTTGCGACGCTTAATGATAAAATTGTATCATTAAGCGGCGATATATCATTAGCGGTTGATGTTGTTAACTGTTGATGCAAGAATTTATAGCATTAGGAGTTGCAATTGCAACGCTTAATGATATGTGTATCATTAAGCGGCGTTTTATCATTAGAGGTTGATACAAAGGTTATAGAATTTCACCTATTAACAGCTGCAGAATCAGTCTCTTTTAAAAAATAAAAATATTAGAAGTAAATACAAATATTTTCTCAGTGTATATAAGATTTAGTTTAAAATCGGACCAGGCAGCTTTAAGTATGATAAATAAGGTACATTTGTATAATACATATTTTTTTATAACAACTTCAGTTGATAATTGCTCTTATGTGCAAGATGGTCTAGAAGAATAGAAGTGATTGAGAAGCAGTTTTGGATCATCAGCATCACATTTCAACACGATTGACAAAGCCAAAAAAATCACTTTAGAGATATACTTACTACTTGTCTTCCATGTGGTAAAAGCAGCCGTATCCATCATTGGTCATTGCTGCCACGCCTCCAAACACCGGTGTATACCCCACAAAGCTCGTGGATAGTTCAAAATTACCCCGTCCTCCATTAAAAAAACCGTTAGGAGTGTACATGCATTAAAATATACTTCTTTAAAAAGTATACATTAACAGCTCTAGAATGTTTTTACTAACGGCTATTAAAATCACATCTACGTTCAAAAGAAACACTTTGGACTGCATGCTGTATTCTGCATTTCTCCCCCCCCCCCCCCCAATTATATGCCTATGAAGAGCTTTAAAAATAACGTTGACGATAGTAAACAATATGTATGAATAGATGCTAACTTTTATGTATATAAACAAAAATAACTTTCGGTTGATTTTAAGTTTAATACTTTCTTCCTTGATTTTAAAATCAGCATTGTTTGTCATACACTGGTACTTAAACTAAAGACTCAGACATTTACCTGTCTGTCCTTACACAACGGGCAGCTAGAAGTAAAGTATACCTGTGCTGAACCCACAGGGCTCCAGGTGTTCTATTTCTATTTGGTTCTAATTTGCCTTGTGTTGACTCTGTTCAAACTGAATACATTCTTATGGTTGTTTTGAGACATACATTATATAGATAGGTCTGAGTTAGTTTTACATTTATGGACTCGTCTTATTTCAGCTGATAACGATCAATGTTTTAGATATTATAAACATTGTACCAAACTTGATTATGCCAATCGAGACTCCATTTTACTATTCCAATCACATTTTATGAAACTCCTAAGCTATGTCTTAATTTCAAGGCGGATAAAATCGATTCATTAAGAACAAACTTTTTTGAAATCTTTTCTATTATGAATAGTACTTTTGAAAAATAGAAAAGAAAGACATATATTTCATATATTGAATATGTGGTTTAAAAGCACAATACAGTCTTTGCCTTTAAAACATTTTTGTTATGTAATTCTATGTTCTTTTCAGCTGCAGGTAAGTTGGAAACAATAATAAGGCATTAGAGTCCCCAGTAAAGAAACAGATTTAATGTCTCATTGAGAATAACACAGCAAATCCAAAATACTAGTAAATAACCAAATAATGTATTTTCTACTCATTTTTTAGAAGCACAAATCAAATAATCCACTTAACCATACTGATTACTTGTAACAACAAATCACAAAAATTCAATTTGAAACTCGCATTATTAACTTAGCTTAAGTTAATCTCGATCATCCGGACCATATTCTCCCTGAAAAAGGTTCTTTAAAATAAAACTCGACTGCACTATCATCCACACCCCTGGACAAATTTCTGCATCCGAGCCTGCACAGGATGAAGCCCTGCCATTCAGTCAACTGAATGATAACTGAATGGTCTGGAAAGGTGACTGAATGGCACAAATATGCCATTCAGTCAAATTTCAGTTACCTTTCAGTTACCTTTCAATTGACTGAATGGCACAGTTTCATTTTGTGCTGTCAATGCATTCTTTTATTTTTGGTTGGCTTAATCATTTTTTCAAAAGTATGTATTAGTCATTTGGCATCATATTTCCCTTTCTCCATATCCAGAATATCCCTAGTAGAACGTTGTCAGTATTTGTAGTATCTCTTTAATATTCTCGAATAAGAGGTGTTGCAGTTCCTTTGCTATTTTTCCTAAAGGTGTTGCAGATTAAATGGAAAAAATTAAGTTACATAGTTCAATATAAATCTTTTCTACATGCAACGTTATACGTAATGCAATGTAGAATTAAATTTAGAAACTCCATTCTAATTTTTATAAGACCATGAAATGAATTTTAGAATGGTTACACAGAAATATGCGGCAAATTTAATGCCCTTTTTAGCTCACCTGAGCCAAAGGCTCAAGTGAGCTTTTCTGATCAAGATTTGTCCGTTGTCTGTCGTTGTCGTCGTTGTCGTCTTTGTAAACTGTTCACATTTTTATCTCCAGAACTACTGGGCCGATTTCAATCAAACTTGAAAGAAGAAAGCATCATTGGGTTAAGGGGACTCAAGAGTATTCAAATGGATGGCCACGACATCTTTAAAGGGGAGATAGTTTAGAATTGTTGAAAATTTGTTGGTATTTTTCAAAAACCATTTCGCCAGAAAAGATGAAACTTGTGTGGAAGCATCCTCGGGTAGTGTAGATTTAAGTTTGTTCAAACAATGGTCCCTGGAGTAGGGTGGGGCCACAATTGGGGGATAAAGTTTTAGATAGGAATACATAAAGAAAATCTTTAAAAGTCTTCTTCTCAAAAACCGTTTGGCTAGAAATGCTGAAACTTGTGTGGAAGCATCCTCAGGTAGTGTAGATTCAAGTTTCTCTAAATCATGGTCCCCGAGGGTAGGGTGGGGCCATAATGGGGGATTAAATTTTTACATTGGAATTAATAGAGAAAATCGTTTAAAATCTTCTCAAAAACCAATTAGACAGAAAAGCTCAACTTTGTATGGAAGCATCCTGAGGAAGTGTAGATTCAAGTTTGTTCAAATCATGATTCCCGGGGGTAGGGTTGGGTCACAATGGCGGACAAATTTTTACAATGGAAGATATAGAAAAATTCCTTATAAAATCTTCTTCTCAAATCTATATTGGCCAGAAAAGCTGCGTAAAAGCATCCTTATGTAGTGTAAATTCACGTTTGTCCAAATTATGATCCTCAGGGGTAGGGTTTAGCCACCATGGTAGGGGGGGGGGTCGAATTTTTACATAAGAAGATATAGAGAAAATCTTTTATAATCTTCTGAAAAAGCATTCAGCCAAAAAAGCTGAAACGTGTGTGACAGCACAGGTTGTGTAGACTAAAGTTTGATCAAATCATGATTCCCTGGGGAAAGATAGGGCCACAGGGGGGCGGGGATGGTTTAAAATTTCAGAGAAAAATCTTCTCACAAATACTTCAACAACAAAAGGGACATGATATTAACAGACGATTTTTTGAATTTTTGTGCAAAATCTACTGTACTAAATTGTCAAGATATTTTGAATGTGGTACTGTAATGCTAATTTGATTGGCTATTTTTGCTCAGGTGAGCGATGTGGCCCCTGGGCCTCTTGTCAAAGGGGAATCCTCATTTTTGTAAAACACTGCCTCCTTGAAACACAATTAATTTGACGTTAACATTAAGAGTCAGTATTTTTCTTGAAACTGCCATTTCCAACTTTTGTTTCAAAGAGGCATATTTCTAAAAATCTAGCTTTTTGGGAAAAAAAACCATGAATACCTTCGACATTTAAGAAGGTTGTGTTAAATTTCCATACTTCTAGTTGTGTCTACTTTAGTCGAGTGGCTGCGCAGATTGGCGAACACTGCCCATGATTGAACTTTACGTTTAGGTTCGAATCCCGGAATTGTTCATATTTTTTATATAAATTGTGTTTTCATTGCAAAAAAAAAGTAATACCGTGTATCGAAAAATTTAAAATTATTAATGTCGGAATAAAACGCTTGTCAATTTGATATATATTTCCAGGTGTACTTTTTTTCAACGTTACTCACTGTGTAAAGTCAACGTATATAGATGCAAATTTGTACGAATAAGTTTGTTCCACGTGTTTATCTAGACTAAATCTTTATCTTCATAATATTGAAAAACGCAATGATTAAATAGCTATCAAGAGCAAACTTTTTTGAAGAGCCAGAATAAAATGTATTTATTCAGCTCCAAAGAGTTATATTTTAAACACGCTGACAATTAAAAATCATATTGTCTTATGGTAGCATAAAAATACAGAAACATTGTCATCTTCCTAACTGTATCTATAAAGATAGATCAGCGGTTGCCGTGTTCGATAAAAAAAAAATTTACAAATTTTTCTGTATTTGAATCCATACAGAGCATACCCGCAATATAAATATAATCGTCTACGTACATGTAACTGTCTCTATATATAGAACGACTTTTAATGCGTTACAGGTATTCAAATGTCCTTCTCCCCTTTAGGAAAGAATCCCTCTTTTCTGCAACACCTGCTTTGTTAGTTTCACCGGAGGGGACTACAGCTTTCCTCTGCGTCCGTCAGTCCGTCTGTCCGTCCGTCTGTTTGTCTGTACGTCCGTCTGTCTGTCCCACTTCAGTTTTCCACACTTTTTTTCTTTATGCATTTGAGGAATAGTATGAAACTTGCTGAACAGCTTCAAAATGTCAAACTACAGATCAAGTTTACACTTTTGTAGCGTCTGGTTGACATATTTTCGAGAAAATTAATTTTTTATATTCCAATTTTTTACTGTTCGGGTTCGTTATCGGGTTCGGTGTGTATTAAATAAACGAGTGCAGTATGTGAGATTCGTCAGTAATAATATCGTGCGTTACTTGTACCATTCCTTTTATCATTTCTAACAAACAAATAAATTCTGTAAAATAGTGTCAAGCATTGTGTTGCAAATTTAATTGGCAGGTGGTTTTTTTTTTGGTTTTTTTTTTTTTTTTTTTGTATTATTACAATCGGGTTCGTTATCGGGTTGGGCTGTTTAACTGTTTGGTTTGATTCGGGGTACAGAAGACGGTAAGAAATGATATTGTGCATAACAGTGCATTGTTTTCACAACTTTCTACCAGCGAATACTTAATGAAATTGGCGAAATTACAGGAGATAAAATAAAGAGTATTATTTAACCTTCTTTGGATTTAATTTCTATATCAGCTATATAGTTTGAATTTCCTCTGTTCTTTTATCTCTGATTAAAGCATGACATCTCGTTTACAATAGTTCTGATATAGTTGTGTGCTTGAAAGCTTTCATAGAATAATACGAACCGGTAGGGGACGTGTATTGCTTATGCAATACTCTCAGAATGCTTGTTTTATCAGAAATGTTTCCTACAGCAGAAAATGATATGTTGGTGTTGCTCAGTAGAAGAGTGAATACATATAACATTTTCACAGCACAGCTTTTTAAACCCTTGCTTATATTTGAAACTTTCCATTAATTGAACGAAGGACACAGTCTAACGCAAAACTGCTTTTATTGTTCAAAATTAAAAAAATATAACTATCAGCATTGTCAACAGCTTTACCTGATACTGTCCATTATTAAAACAAAAAAGGTAATGTTTTAAGTATGATATAAGTCTCAAAATGGCCATTCTTTGAGAGAAAGAACTACTAGTAATATCGGCCCTACGGACTTCCATCAGTTCTTTCTCTCCCTTTACTTTTACTTAAAATGGCGATCAGGTTAACGTTTTATCCATTGACAGAGCAAACAAAAAAATAATAAAATACTAGTCACACAGTTGTCTAATTACTAATATACTCAATAAGATATTAATGGACAGCTTTTGACTTACATCCTTTAATTAAATGTCTTAATTACCCTTAATTATCCTACAACACGTGTTATAGTAATACATGCATATACATGTATTTCCAGTTGTGTTGAAGTGAACTGAACAGTATTAATTTGACAACGAATGACAAACAAGTTCTACATCTTATATTAATATCTTTCGTTGGTACTGCTGCTATAGCGAGGGGTCGTTTATGTGGAAGTAACTCAAAGTACTCGAAAAATAACCAACACCCGTCCAAGTAGGCGACCACCAAACCCTTTCAGATACAACCACTGCCGATCACGGAATTGAACGGTAAATCGTAGAGATGAGAAGCGATTGAATTGTCCACTACGCTACTTGGACATCCTTGGAACTCCAGTTCAG
Source organism: Magallana hongkongensis (assembly GCA_016163765.1). Taxonomy (NCBI): domain Eukaryota; kingdom Metazoa; phylum Mollusca; class Bivalvia; order Ostreida; family Ostreidae; genus Magallana; species Magallana hongkongensis. The sequence continues at coordinate 8,386,196 of WFKH01002636.1, read as the reverse complement.
CAGGCATGTTCACGGAGCTATCTTAGGACTACGGTGTGTCCTAAGTACGTCTTAGGATACGTCTTAGTCTTAAGTCTGTTTCTCGAAGCTCTCCTAAATTTAGGAACCGCCGTGACTTTGTCCTAACTTTAGGACATCAGTTACCTTGTCCCAAGACCATCCTAAGGTTGTAAAATCACGTTTTTGTGGATATTGGGACTGTTCTAAAGCCAGTAGAATAAGGCAATATTTTCTACAGTTCCAGCATTTCCGACAAATCTCAAAATCTTAATCCGGGAGGGGGGCATAGTCATTTATTCTATAATGTACGTTTATTTTAACATACCGGTAATTATGTGGAGAGGGACCCCGAACTCCCCCCCCCCTTCTCCGTTGCTACATGGCAGCCTGGGAGCTTAAACAAATTTATTTATTTATTTCGCAAATATTGTCTCTGTTGGGCAAAATAATAGTGTTCACATATTTTTAATATCTACACAAAGTAAGTTGCATTCATCGTTTTGATTACTAGTATTGGCCAAAAAATTATTCAAATGTCCTTGGCTAAAGAGCACATCTATATCGGTTTATATAAGCCATGCATGATCATTCTTAATTTTTATCACTTCATTCTGAAAAATAATCTTCAAAAAATCTGTAATGTTGTAAACTGTATTTATATATTTTCGAGATAGACAACTTATTTCTTGTTTAACCTGTACTTGTATTCTATATACATGTATATATTTAAGAAATAAACAGCAATTTAAAAAGTTCACTGGAATGTGAACTTGGTTGGTCACGTGATCAAATCCTGTGAAGCCCGAAGGGATTCTCATAAGATTTGATCACGTACCAACCAACTTCATATCCCGGTGAACTTTATAACATTGCTGTTTATTACTTATATTTACGTTTGATAAGGGCAAATTGCTAAGAATTGTTAAAATTACCGAGATTTTATGTTTACAATAATCCAAGCGACAAGCGATAAGCGCGTGCTATGATCATTGTGACGTCATGAAGAAGTTCATGCAGAATTGAACGGTTTCGCTATTCTATAGGTTTATATAACGAAACATATTTGCAAATGTAAATATTGCAGATTAAAGGGAAATTGATTGTGTTTTTTCATGTAACGTTAAATTCCATGAAAAGCGCGTATTTATGTATTACTTGAATGATAAGTGTATCAAATGTTGCATCAAATTTACACTCAAAGAATGCACATGTGTTGTTTAAATAATTTGTAGTAGTTGGTGCTATATGGACCGTGGATATCGGCCTGGGTAGCTCAGTGGTAGAGCT
>WFKH01002636.1:8309084-8320440 GCA_016163765.1 Magallana hongkongensis | reverse complement strand
TTCGACTTTTTTATTTTTTATTATTTTTCTTCGATTTTTTTTTCAGTTGATAGTGACTCTTTTTCTTATTTAGAATATGTAATTTGTTTTAAAATCGATCAACGCATTCTCGAGATATTAAGCGTCAAAGTCCTGAAGCGAGAGCCCGAGTAGCTCAGTCGTTATGGTCGTGGACAGTGCCCAGGCGACCCGGGTTCAAGCCCCGAGTGCCGCAAAATTTTTTTTCGTTTTTTTTGCGTAGACTCACAATTATATCTTTAAAACGATGAGTTTTATCTCATTTATTCAAAAATCGGACGGAAGACCCACTCGTTGCTCGCAACGAGAACGATCTAGTTATTATACTTTTTCTTTTTTTTCTGACTCCTATTTGTTTTCATAACTCAAAATGTTTTCAACCGATTTCAATGACATTTTTAGCGATTGTTGCACGTTAGTGTCCCTAAAAGATATTAGAGTTTCAATGACAACGTCACTTCTGTTTTGACGTAACGTCATTTTTAAAATTTTAAAAAAGTCATTTTGTCCAGGGTTTTTCTCAAAAATGCTTTAAGATAGAGGCTTAAAATTTTCAATGGTTATTGATTTTGTAAATTAACCTCTGTACTAAGGCTGAAAATGTAAATCCGTCACTTCCGGTCGAAACCGGAAGTGAATCAAATTTTTCGAAAAATTTAATTTTTTGATCAAATCAATAACGAATCTAACACTGAAAGCCGTTTTAAAATCGGACGATGCATTACAGAGATATTTGAGTTTAAAAATTGATTTTTCCGGAAATTTTGATTCCGCGTTCTTGGTTTAAAAAATAGCGTTAAGTTCAAAGTGAAAATTACTCGTACCAAAAATAATTCGATAATTGTTAAGTCGTACTTAAACACATTCGGATTTTTTTTTGTGAAGTCGTTCTTGAAATTGTAAAGGTATTTGTTAATTCGTACTTAAAATCATTCGGATTTTGTTAAGTCGTACCAAGAATTATTCGATTTTTTTAATTCTTTTTTTGTTTAAATGTCTTTTGTTACTGGTTTAAGAACTCTTCTTCTTACAGGAACTTCGAACTTCCGTTTTCTAGTTACGTCAATATTAAATTTTTCAAAAAGCGATTTTGTCCAGTCATTTTCTTTCAATCGGTTATATATAGAGATTTGAGATTTCTAGTGATTGTCTATTTCTTGATTTACTTAGGGCATTTTGACAAAAAATCAGAATCCGTCACCTTCGGTCGAAACCGGAAGTGAATCACAATTTTCGGTAAATTAAATTGGTTTAAGAACTCTGCTTCTTACAGGAACTTTAAGCTCTACTTTAGACATTAACGTTGCTTTGCAACGAGCTTTGCTCTAGTTAAGGTCTTCCGTTTCCAACGGAAGACCTTATTGTTTTCGTTCGGTTTATTTTTCTTTTTTTTTTTTTTTTATATTTTGTGTACGCGATTTCTCAAAACCTAATCGGCCGATTTACATGAAACTTTCAGAACTGATAGATATTGCTCTGAACCTTATTGTAAATTTTTTTTGATGGTGACGTCACTTCCGATTTTGAGATATTAACAATTTAACGATTTTTAGAGGGTCGGCTTGTCCACGAAGGTTCTCATAAACTAAAAAAGATATTGAGTTCAGAATTCCAGGAATGATAGAAAAAAGATTGTAGATATGTAATAGAGAATTTATAATTTTTCAGCGCAAAAAGCGCCGAAGCTCGGTAGGGCTCCAAAAATGAGATAAAAAAAGCGTTGTGATTTTGCACGGTTTTCTTAGTTTATCTTTTTCCCCGGAAATATTTTGTTAAGATATGTAGAACAAAAAAGATTTATGTTTCAAAGATCTTTCATTTGACATCAGGAAAAAGGGGCTGGCCCCTCAAATTAGGGACGTAGAGTTCTTAAAAGTTATCGCTTTATTACTCAAAAGCGGCTAAGATTTCGATATGGCTGTCGCTGCAAAAGTTGTTCATTATGATCTTATTAATGTCGTAACAATAATATTTTGTTCGCGTATTGCATAATACGAGTGTAAAAAGCTAGACTTGTTAGCATGTATTTGTGTTTAATTTGGCACAAAAACGGGGTATTTGTTCGTATAACTGACATAAAGGGTACCAGTTTACATACGGAAAGTGTTTAAACATTTTAGTTATTTTCTAGTGAAACACATTATGGAAAAAAAACTGCTTCTATGCAATGCATTTGAGTCGCATTTAAAATCTAGCTGAATTCGGAGCTGTGTATGTGAACAATTACGTATCAGATACCTGGCCCGCGGCCGAGGAAATAGGTCGCGGCTAGCTGGACTAGCGAGCGGTCTGCCGTTATCTAATACACAAGAGTTGCGTCTTGCTGTAATGCACACATGGGTTTATTTATGTAGCTGCAAACACAAAGAATTCCGATTTTAACGATATTAAAGAGTAATTGAAAAAAGATTACACCATTACCTACGAAGAAATGCTGTTTTGGTCTCGTAATTAAAAAATAAAATAGTATGATTGTCATTGAAAAAAAAAGGCGTTCTTTGTGATCTTGTCTATGTCATAGAATAGTGTCATTGTTCGAAATTAAAATTCAGTTAACAATTGCAAACTGCAACATTTCAAACCCACCACGTTGGGTGTACATTTACATAACACGGGCCGAGGAGATGTCGCACTAGTGGACAACCGATTCGCTGTAGTCTAGGACACATGCTTTGAATGTTCATTGATTCTTTGTTAAATCATTTTCAATTTCAATTATATTGGTTAACGATGCATCAAACCATTGATTTTAATCATAGTACGTAATATAAAGAAAAAATACTGCCATCAATGAATATAATACAACGTTTTACAGTCGTACGATACATTCACCTGTGTCTATTTCTGACATTTTGCTGCTGAGAATTTAATGCAATACACTACCCATTTCAACAAAATATAGGCGATATTCACAACATGATTATTCCAACACCCACATTTTAAGTATCTGTAATCTGTGATAATTCATTTGGCTAACAAAATATTAGATTTTTTTTATGAGTTATGAGAGAGAGAGAGAGAGAGAGAGAGAGAGAGAGAGAGAGAGAGAGACAATTAAGCAGGGTGTAGTAGGTAAAAGTTGAAATATATTTAAAAAGCGTTCGAGATAAGGCAGCTTAAGTGGTACAATGTTACATGCTAGCGGTAGGTTCGGGCACGATAAAGCTAATCATTTTTAAACAAGTTGAAGTTTTATTTACATTCAGGCCGTAAAAGAATAAGGGGTCACACTTTTGGTGTAACCTCTACTCAATGGTGTCTGATTCATTAAAAAGCATACTCATTGCTGATTTTATTCTTTCATTAATTATTTTTTTTTTTTTGTTATTGACTCTGAAAGAATATGTGAGTTTTAAAAAGGTCTATGTACATTCGGTGAGTAAATGTTTTGATTGGATTCGGACAGTAGAAGATCGAGTAGAGGACATATGGCTAAAAATACTACTTAGTAGATTTGGAAAATTTTCAAATCGAATGGGCTTTGCATATTCAGGCACACTCGAATAGTTAATACATAAATTATATATATTTTAATAAAATGTCTGTTTGCTGTATTATGTATTTTCTGTCTGATCAGAACTGTTCTTCCCCAAAAGAATCGCTCGGCGATCGCGTAAAGAACGTTCTGTATAGTACAACACCTGATTGGAGTACATGCTTATATATTTTGTAGTGGTCATGGAGTCAATAAGCAAATCAAATTTGCCAATTAGGCAATAGCAGTTATCCAGTGCCTATAAATGATAATTTTACAAGGTGAATTAAATACATGTAAATATGAATTTTAAAGCACTCCCCGCCCCCTTGTTAAGAGCTTTCATTTCCTGCATTCTTTTCTTTTAATAACAGTTTTTGTGCACGCATTTTCTCGGAAATGGCTCAAAATTTGTTAAACGGCCCCGATAAGAAGATGAATGGATGACCCCTAAAATTTCTTTCCCAAATATATCAAGAACGGTCTCAAATTTCAAACTCTGGTTGAATAACATATAACTTATTTTGTGCAAATTATATGTGCATGAAATGACAATTTTCCTGTAACTTAACAAAAATTACACTTTGTGAAATCTAAAAATTTCTGAATTTATCATTAAAACTAATAATTTTAGACGGCCCATGCAGTAAGTTTTTCAAACCGAGTCTTTCGTAAAACAGCGCATCGATTGTGAACATATCATCGTGGTTTACAACAAGAGGGTGAAACGATCACGAATTTTGACAGATTTGGCCACAAACAGTTTAAAAGAGATGGATACAAAACACAAATGCGATTATATCTTGTAGGAGATAAAAAATAATTAATCTACGTTTGCCATAAATACAAAATTTTATCATAAGAATATTTTAACATTCAGATCCTCAGAATATTTTCATTTCCCTTCATTGTTTGGTGCCTGATTTGAAATAACGTTTCGAGGTATAATAAGTTGAGAAATTTCTTTAAGCTGCATGTTCCGCTTTGTCGGCCATTACAGTATCAACTAATTTTCCATGAAAACCAAATGATCGTACAAAGTTATAGACGTATTTATACGGAATTGCTTTCCTTTCAACGTTAGAAATATTCAAAGTAAATAAAAATAAATTTTGGGCATACAAAAAAAACCAAAACCCCAAAAATACATCATGGGAATGTTTAGAAAAGATAACCGTTTGGTTTCATCCTTCATATGATTGGGTTTATTCATCCTGCATGTTTTGCATCGATTATAAACAACGTAAACTTCGAAACTATTAATGAACAAATGTACACTGCTTTATTTTTGTTCTTTTAAATAGTCATGCTGTATATTTTATTTGTTATAATAGATCATATAAAATGAACAAATGTCAAAGTCGTAATACAATCATACTAGCTTCGACGTAAGGGGCCAGTTTAAACACGCGGCGAAATAATGCTAAACCCTTTTATGTCGTTTATTTCGTAAATAAATTTGTACATTGTACAGCAAAACTTGTCTAATGCGGCGGAGTGTGGTTCTAAAAATATGGCCGGATTAGGCAATATCAGGTTTAAAGGACATTTTTGCAAATTAATTATAGTATATAATGCAGAAGGTCTTGATAGTGTATTCTTTTTCAATTCTTCTGAAATATATTCGATTTCCTCGATCTTATTTACGGTACCAATTTTCATCTTCATTTTTTTTTTAGAAAACAATAAATCCATAACGGAATACATAAGATGGAAACACTTTTTCAATTAAATCATCGTTTTTTGATAATTTTTCAAACATCCGGTTATCCTGAAAAGTGCATGCTTATAATAACCGGAAATTGATAAACAAACATTAACAAGTCAACAAGTGGCTGAAATACCTAATGGCGAGAACTGTTTTGATGCAGGGAACACTGTATAATTATTAATATAAATGAGAATTTTATTTTTTTTAAAAATTGAGCATTTTAACAGAATAATATGCAACTCTGTACGTGTTGCCATTATGATACAACACGTACAAACGATATCGGCAGTCTTACTCCTGCAGTATCCTGATTCACTGCCTTAAAAAAAAATCGGGTGAACTATAATCTAATTATCTAATTTTGGCAAAAATGCGTATTTATTTAACACAAGACTTAAGGATCCTCGACACCCCGTGACTTCTACTTTTTATGAAAGTACGTCACAAAATAGCGATTTCAACGCGTTCAGAAACAGCTTATATCGCCAAAGCTTGGTGACTATGTCTGTGGCGTAACGGGTGTAGCGTCGGTCTACCAACCCGCAGGTCTCGAGTTCGAATACTACAGGGATTTTTGTTTTTTATAAAGAGCGGTAAAACTTAAAGTTGATTTTCCCCCAAAATTGAAAGTTTTTGTGTTTTTTTTCAAGTCGAACACATACTAAAAATCCATTTTTTAAAGTATTTTTAAAAAATGGGCTTGTATGCAAAACTTTCCCCGGGTGTGTGGAGGATCCTTAACGGTATAAACTGAATTGAGTTGCTAGTTTGGATCTATATTCACAGTTGTTTAAATCAATAGCAACGACGGAGAAATTGGTCGGTAATTGAGTATTAATTACCAATCAGAAGGCCGATCGATCGATAAGTGGCCGGACTACGGGAGATAACTCTCACTAATTATAAGCAGTCGGGTTTTTTTCATCGCGGCCGGTTTACAGAATAGACAGGATCCCGATTGCACAACATTTTAAACACAAAAATGATAGGAAAATGTCAAGGGGCTGAATAATGTCGAAGGATTGGACAGCATGCCGGAATAAACAACATCCGGATTCAACAAGTTTCAACATGTACATTATTTTTTCATTGAAAATAGCTTAATTGACCGGGAAAACTACTACAAAGTATATTATTACACACATACTTAGCATAACCATCGTTTAAAAGCGTACAATTATTTTATTGAAAATCGGACCAAGCAACTTTAACATCAAGATTTACATGTGTAAGACACTTTATTTTTCATGTGCATGATCCTGTGCATGAATTATTTTCAATACCTGTTTATTCTCCAAAATGATCTCCAATTCCATTCACAACTGTTGTCATTCAAAATCACGTGAGGTAAACAAAATTTGAAATTTTGAGTCGATCTCAACTGTTATGTATCCAAGGAATCTATTGATTTTATCATGTGTTACGTAATTAGGTAATTCAGTTTTTACGGGTCGAACGTCCAACATTTTGATCACCCATATATCATTTGATATTTGACCTTTCATTTGGTATCTGTAAAGAAAAGGGGGCTTGCCTCTTAAATTAGGGGATCAGAGGGCTCTTAAGTCTTTTATCTTTAGCTCTTTACTGAGAGATATTTTGTGATAGGTTATAAAAGCAGATATGTTATCTTACAGTTATGTATCATAGAATTGTAATGATTTTATCATGCGTTACGTCATTAGAGGTTTTCAGAGGTCAAATGTCCGAAAAATTAATCACCTATATATCAGAAAGAAAAAATCTTTGGAAACGCAGTATAGAAGAAAATATGCTCAAAACGATGTACTAAACAATATACACCCTTTAAAATGTCGTTAAACGGCCCTAATAAGGAGATAAGAGATCGGCCCCAAAAACGTTCTTTCCAATGTATCTCAGAAACGGTAATGAATTTCTAAACACTTGTTGAACACAATGCGTTTAAAATAAAACGACCTTTCATTTGATATTAAGAAAAAGGGGCTGACCGCTCAAATTAGGGGACCAGAGGGCTCTAAATTCTTATATCTGTAGCCCTTTACTGAGAGATTTTTTTGAAATGTCATAAAAGCAGATATGTTATCTTACCGTTATGTATCCAATCAATGTACTGATTTTATCATGTGTTACCTAATTAGGTGTTTTAAGAGGTCAAATGTCCAAACAATTAATCACCCATATATCAGAAAGGAAAAATCTTCTGAAATGCGATATAGAAGGAAATATGCTCAAAATAATGTACTAAACAATATGCACCCTTCAAAATTTCGTTAAACAACCCCTATAAGGGGATAATGGATCAGCTCCTAAAACATATTATCCCATATATTTCATGAACAGTAAGGAATTTCCAAAGACTTGTTGAACAAAATATGTTTAAAATTAAAAGACATCAAGAAAAAGGAACTGACTCATCAAAATAGGGATCAAGATGGGCCTAAAGTCTTTTTTCTATATAGTCATTTACTGAGAGATGTTTTGTAATAGGTTATCAAAGCAAAATTAGGTATAATACGTTTATATATCCTAGCAATATAATGATTTTCTCATGCGTTACCTTATTAGGGTTTTTAGGGGCCAGAGGTTAAAAAGTTTAATCTTTTCTATCTCAATTGGAAGAAATGCAAGTATTTAAAAAATAAACGTAAGAGAACTAATTGAAAGCATTACAGGAAAGCATTAGTACTCAACTCCTATTTCCAGATCATGTTTTGTTGTCGAAAATTAAAGTCGATGACGTCATATCACATTCTAAAAATCTGACGGAAGACCTCCTCTTTGCTCGCAACGAGATCGTGTCTAGTTTCTTTTTATTATTATTAGTTTCCGTTGGAAACGGAAGACCCTCTTGTTATTCTACGGTTTCTTTTTCTTTATTATTATACTTTTTTTCTTATTCTGACTTTTTTGAAGCGTTATTTCTCAAAAACTATTTGACCGATTTTTATGAAACTTCAGAGAAAATTTGACGTTAAACTGCCTTAAAGATTTTAAAGTTTCAATGACAACGTCACTTCCGTTTTTACGTTACGTCATTTTTAAAATTTTCAAAAAGTAATTTTGTCCACGGCGTTTCTCAACATTGCTTTTAGATAGAGGCTTGAAATTTTAGGTAATTATACATTTATCATTTTACCTTTGCAATAAGGCTGGAAATGAAAATCCGTCACTTCCCGTCGATACCGGAAATGAATCAAATTTTTCAAAAATTTGAATTTTTGATCAAATTAAAAACGTATACGTGTTTTGTAGAACTTATTAGGCTGAATCCAACACTGAAAGCTGTTTTGAAATCGGACGATGCATTACAGAGATATCGGGGTTTAAAAATTGATTTTTCCGGAAATTTTAATTCCGCGTTCTTGGTTTAAAAAAATAGTTTTAAGTTCATAGTTAAATTAACTCGTACCTAAAATAATTCGAAAATTATTTAGTCGTACTTGGACACATTCGGATTTCTTTTGTTAAGTCGTTCTTGAAATCGTAAAGGTTTTTGTTAATTTGTACCTAAAATCGTTCTGATTTTGTTAAGTCGTACCAAAAATTTTCGATTTTTTTTCTTTTTTGTTTAAGTTACTTTGTTATAAGTTTAAGAACTCTGTTTCTTACAGGAGCTTTGAACTTTACTTTCGACATTAACGGAAGACACACTCGTTGCTTTGCAACGAGCTTTGCTCTAGTTATTATTAACGTCTTCCGTTTCCAACGGAAGACCTTATAATTATTCTTTGGATTCTTTAAGGTCTTCCGTTTCCAACGGAAGACATTATTGTTATTCTTCGGATTCTTTTTCTTCTTCTTTTTTTTTCTTACCGATTTTGTGCACGCGATATCTCAGAAATGGCTCGACCGATTTGCACGAAATTTTCAGATCTTACCAACTATATTCTGAACCTTATCAATATAATGATTTTCTCATGCGTTACTTAATTGGGGTTTTAAGGGGCCAGAGGTAAAAAAAGGTTTAATCTTTTCTATCTCATTGGAAGAAATGAAAGTATTTAAAAAAGCAACATAAGAGAACTTATAAAAAGCATGACAGGAAATCATAAGTACTCAACTCCTATTTCCAGATCATGTTTTGTTGTCCAAAATCAAAGTCGATGATGTCATATCAACTTCTAAAAATCAGACGGAAGACCTCCTCGTTGCTCGCAACGAGATCGTGTCTAGTTTTCTTCTTTTTTTCTTACCAATTTTGTGCACGCGATATCTCAGAAATGGCTCGACTGATTTGTACGAAATTTTCAGATCTTACTAACTATGTTCTGAACCTTATCGGCAATTTTTTTGGTTGATGACGTCATTTCCGTTTTTGAGATATTGGCATTTTAAGGATTTTTAGGGGGTTGGTTTGTCCAGGAGTGTTCTCATAAACTACAAACGATATCGATTTGAAAATTTCAGGGATGATAGACAAAAGATTGTTAATCTGAACAAAAGCATTCATATTTGCCTAGCAAGAAACGCCGGGGCTCGGAGGGCTCGAAAATTGATATTAAAAAAAAGATGTAATTTTGCTTGGTTTTCTTAGTTTATCTCTTTTCTCGCAAATATTTTGTTAAGACATGTAGAAGAAGAAAGATTTCTATATATAAGATCTTTTGTTTGACACCAAGAAATAGGTGCTGGCCCCTCAAATTAGGGACCTAGAACCCTTGAAAGTTTTCACTTCATAACTCATAAGCGGTTAAAATTTCGATATGGCTGCAGCTGCAAAAGTTGTTTATTATGATCTTATTAATGTCGTAACAATAATATTTTGTTCGGGTATTGCGTATTATGAGTGTAAAAAGCTAGACTTTTTATAATTGTGCTTTATTTTGCAAATAAACGGGGTATTTGTGCGTGTAACTGACATAAAGTGTACCAGTACACAAACGGCAAATGTTTAAACATTTTAATTCTTTTCTAGTGAAACACATTATGGATAATTATGGATAAAAGAACTGCTTCAATGCAATGCATTTGAGTCGCATTTAAAATCTAGCTGTATTCCGAGCTGTGTATGTGAACAATAACCTAGCCGATCCCGTGCCCGCGGCCGAGGAAATAGGTCGCGGCTGGACTAGCGAGCGGTCTACCGTTATCTTAAACACAAGATTTGCGTCTTGCTGTAATGCACACATGGGTTTATTTATGTAGCTGCAAACACAAACATTCCGATTTTAACTATATTAAATAATAAAAATAAAAGAAAAAAGATTATATACCTTTACCTTCTACCATAGACAGTGTACCAGCTTACATACGGAAAGTGTTTAAACATTTTAATTCTTTTCTAGTAAAACACATTATGGATAAAAGAACTGTTTCAATGCAATGCATTTGAGTCGCATTTAAAATCTAGCTGGATTCCGAGCTGTGTATACAATTTTACGTATCCGATCCCTTGCCCGCGGCTGAGGAAATAGGTCGCGGCTGGACTAGCGAGCGGTCTACCGTTATCCAATATACAAGATTTGCGCCATGTTGTTATGCACACATGGGTTTGTTTATGTAGCTGCATACATGCATACAAAAAGAATTCCGATTTTAACGATATTAAAAAGTAAACGAAAAAAGATTATGCCTTTTCCTTCGAAGAAATGCTGTTTTAGTCTCTTAAAAAAAAATAGATAGTATGACTGTCATTGGAAAATGCGTTCTTTGTGATCTTGTCTATGTCATAAAATAGTTTTATTGTTGGAAAATAAAATTCATATATCAAACTGCAAACATTTTAAACCCACCACGTTGAGTGTACATTTACATAACACGGGCCGAGGAGATGCCGCGCTAGTGGACAACCGAATCGCTGTAGTCTAGGACACAGGCTTCTCGTGTTTATACGTTATCAAATTTGAATGTTCATCGATTCTTTGTTAAATTATTTTCATTTTCAATTATATTGGTTAAAGATGCATCAAACCATTGATATAAATCAAAGTGCTTAAAATGAAGAAAAAAAACTGCCATCAATGAATATAATACAACGAGAATTTAATGCATTACACTACCCATTTCAACAAAATATAAGCAATATTCACAACATGTTTATTCCAACACACCCATCTTAAGTATCTGTATTCTGTGATAATTCATTTGGCTAACAAAATATTAGAATTTTTTATGAGTTATGAAAGAGAGAGAGAGAGAGAGAGAGAGAGAGAGAGAGAGAGAGAGAGAGA
>WFKH01002636.1:8275776-8295460 GCA_016163765.1 Magallana hongkongensis | reverse complement strand
CCCCCCCCCCCCCTAGAAAATGAAATTTTATTAAATTTACATAGTAAAATTATCGCAAATATGCCTCGGACCCCCCCTGGAAAACACAATTACCCTTCGGACCCCCCTGGAAAAATTTTCTGGATCCGCGCATGCCCTGTGATGTATCTAAAAACGTCGACGATTACAAAGGGCAGTGAAAGGCTACTGCAGTACATTAATTTACTCAAATCAATATATGATAATTTTGTATATAAGTTATAACAATGCACTTTTTATAATTAGAATTGTAAATGAAAGTATACATTCGTAAAGTATGCAACTTATATTTGATTGTCCGGATACTTGCAAAATTAAATCGCTTCAACTATGTTCATAAAATAGATTCGGGGAAAACCAGTATGATCAACCGATACATGTAGTGAAATATGCCAATAAAACGATAACTTCACTGCAGTTGTTAGTTAAATTATTTCACTGTTTGAAAAACTTATTTTATTCAACATGTATAGCGTGGATATGCACTAATATACCTAAATAATGTGATTCTTTAGGGTATGATTTCCTTCGCTGTCCGGCTGCTGGTTGACAGATTGTTTGTCGGCCATCACTTAGTTTTTAACCTTGCAGATGTCTTGTTATGTCTCTGCCACAGTTGCAAAGGGTCACTGGAGCTGTTTATTCTGGATAGGCTTTATACAGACTGGAGAAACTGTTTGCGTAGTGTCCCAAAACCGTGTCTTCTTCACGAACTCCCGGTTTCGCGCACTAGCGTACATAGCAACGAGGCGCCGTCTAGCGACGATATTGTGAATCAACCAAGAAAGACAACCATATTTCACTCGAATTTGCTAATTTTAACGACAATTTAAACTCGAAACTCAAAATTTTCAAAACTTTTTAAAATTGGAAATTATAGTGCTGATTGAGTTAAGTAACTATTTATAATCAAATTTTCACATAAGACTTGCTGTTTTTTGTATTTGTATAATAATTTCTGCAGTTTATTAAGACTTGCATAGCGTCAAACTGGCGCGCCTTGTCAATATATGGGCTCCGTATTCGAGAACGAGACGGAATATTTCAAAATAATTCTGTACACACATATTTATAAATTCCAGTTGTTTATAGGGTACAATTCCGTTTGATTTGTTGTTTGAGCTCTTATCGCAAAAATTCGATATTGCCTGATTCTTACGTGAACCTGTACTTAAGGTGGTAAGGGACATCTGTCGATAATAATGTGGATTAAAGTACTTTATAATTGAAATACTTTCACCGGTTTAGAATTTTCAAATTTTACAATATTTAACCAAAAAATAGCTTTTAAAAATATTTTAAAAGGTAAAAATTGTAAACCCCCAGCGGGATTCGAACTCATGACTTACAGGTTCGAAGTAAACCCTCTAACCCACTGCGCTACGCTTTTAGGTGACCAAATAGGGAAATAAACTACTTATATAGTAACACTTTATTTTATTGTTTATTTCAATAAACAATACGTCACAACATGGAAGTGTCCCATTCCACCTTAAGCAACACTTACATTACCGAAATATTGGGGTTTAAAAATTGATTTTTCCGGAAATTTTGATTCCGCGTTCTTGGTTAAGAAAGAAGCGTTAAATTCTCGGTTAAATTAACTCGTACCTAAAAATTAATAGGCAAGTCCTACTTGAACACATTTTTTTGGTTAAGTCGTTCTTAAAATCATTTTTTTTTGTTAAGGTTTTTGTTAATTCATACATAAAATCATTTGGATTCTGTTAAGTCGTACCAAGAATCATTCGATTTTTTGTATCTTTTGTTTTAGTTACTCTTGTTATTGGTTTAAGAACTCTGCTTCTTACAGGAACTTCTAGCCTTATTTTCGACTTTAATTGAAAACTTGTTGCTTTGCAACGAGCTTTGCTCTAGTTTTTCTTCTATTTTTTTTTCTTTACAATTTTTGTGCAGAAGATTTCTCCTAAATGGGTCGTCCGATTTTCGTTAAATTTTCAGCATCGATCTATTTTCATTTAAAGTTTATACCCCGATTTTGCAAAAAACACTTCCGGTTCGGACTTATCCGCTATTTTGTCTTTTTTTCTTGATTTCTTGTCCACGCAACTCCTCCAAAACGAGTGAAGATAGAAAGCTGTTATTTTTAAGGAATGATAGAGGACATGCTAGTCTAGTCGGTCCTGGAAAAATTATTTTCCGGAAATTTCGAGTACGGAAGCTAGCTGGGATCAAAATATAGGTTAAAAATTTGCAACGAATTTTCCTTACTCAACGCATCTCCTTAAAAACGATAAAAGATATAATACTGAATATTTGAGGAATGATAAATTCTGCGTCTGTTGACATCTTTCCCGAATTCATTGGATAAAATTTAAATAAAAAAAAAAATTTAACTCATTTAAATCGTGTTAAAATGACCTCATACTAATTTTGAAACTTAATATCTAACTTGCGCTTGCAATTTAGCGTCTGATGACATCTTTCTCGAATTAATTGGATGAAATTTTAATTTTTCAAAAATTTTAAACTCATTTAAATAGTGTTAAAAGCAATCGGACTAATTTTAAAACATGATATATAAGTTGTGCTTGCAATTCTGCGTCTGATGACATCATTCCCGTATTGAATGGAGTAAATTTAAATTTTTCAAAAATTTTGAATTCATTTAAATCGTGTTAAAATGATCTTATATAAATTTTAAAACATGATATCTAAGTTGCGCTTCCAATTCTGCGTCTGATGACATCTTTCCTGAATTGATTGGATGAAATTTAATTATTTTAAAAATCTATTTAAATTATGTTAAAATGACTTAATACTAATTTTAAAACATGAGATCTAAGTTGCGCTTCCAATCTGCGTCTGATGACATCTTTTCCGAATTGATTGAATGAAATTTAAATTTTTAAAATTTAAAATTTATCTAAATCGTGTTGAAAAGACCCCAGACTAATTTTAAAACATGATATCTAAGTTGCGCTTCCAATTCTGCGTCTGGTGACATCTTTTTCGAATTGATTGGATGAAATTTTAATTTTTCAAAAATTTTAAACTCATTTAGATCGTGTTAAAATCACCTCAAACTAATTTTAAAACATAATATCTAAGTTGCGCTTGCAATTCTGCGTCTGATGACATCTTTCCTGAATTGATTGGATGAAATTTAATTTTTTTAAAAATTTTAAATCTACTGTAGAAGCACTTATAATCGTTGGGTTAAAATTTCGTTGTTTTCAACCATATAATATTTCGTTGGGATTTAATTTCGTCATTTTGTAATCTCTGAAATATATCATGTATCAACTCTGTATTTATGAATACTTTGGTTAAAAATTCGTCATGGATTTAATTTCGTTGATCAATACTGCCAACGAAAATAACGAAATTAAATCATCAACAAATATTTCTGCTTCTACAGTATTTAAATTATGTTAAAATGACTTTATACTAATTTTAAAACATGATATTTAAGTTGCGCTTTCAATTCTGCGTCTGATGACAACTTTTTCGAATTGATTGGATGAAATTAATTTTTATTTAATTTTAAATTTATTTAAATCGTGTCAAAATGAACGCAGACTAGTTTTAAAACATGATATCTTAGTTGCGCTTGCAATTCTGCGTCTGATGACATGTTTCTCGAATTGTTTGGATGAAATTTAAAATTTTTAAAAATTTTAAACTCATTTAAATCGTGTTGAAATGACCCCAGACTATTTCAAAACATGATTTTTGTAATGCTCTTGCGTTTTTGCGTTTGAAGATATCTTTTTTCAAAAACATTAGATGAATTATAAGATTTTCAAAATATTCAAAGTCATTTAAATCAAGTTAACATGACACCAGCTTGATTTAAACTTCAGTCAAAATTTCATCTCAACTCATCTTATTAAAAATCAGACCCACTCGTTGCTCGAAACGAGATCGCCTCTAGTTATTCTTTTTTTCTGACTTTTTTTAAGCGCGGTTTCTCAAAAACAATTTAACCGATTTGCACGAAATTTTCAGGACTGATAGAGCATCACCGTTGCTACATATTGATAAATTTTCAAATGATAACGTCACTTCCGGTTTCAGATATTGACGATTTTGTAATTTTTTAAGGGTCATTTTGTCCACGCATCTCCTCCGAAACTAATCAAGATAGGAGCTTGAAATTTTCAGGGAATTGTAGGTAAATGTCTGTAGTTGTACCCCCATGCTTCCAATTATGAAAATTGCTCAAGGCCTTAAAGCTCGCCTGAACCTGAAAATTTGCACCAAATTTTTTCATGAAATTTTCGAACACTTTCTGTAGTATCTTTCGATGTATAAATATTTTGTTAAAACATGTAATGCAAAAGTTGTTTTAGTTTTCACGGTCTTTCATTTGCTTTGAAGAAAAAGGGGCTGGCCCTTCAAATTAGGGGCCAAGAGGGCTCTAAAGTCTTTTTGCAATTACTCTTTACTTAACAAAAATTTGTTATTAATTTTAGAAGCAAAAATGTTTATTGTACAGCTGTTTACCTCCACAGTACCATACCTAAGTCATATGTTACGTAATTAGGGGTTTCAAGGGGTCAGAAGTAAAAAACTTTGATCATTAATATCTAGAAAAGGAGAAATATTTAGAACGAAAAATGCTTACAATGATGTTTTTAACAATATGCCACCTAAAAAGAAATTTGTTTGTGGCCCCAGTAAGGAGTTTAAGGGTCGGCCCCTAAAACATAGTTGTTCGTATATCTTTAGAACGGTAAACAATTCCTGAACACTTGTTGAACAAAATGTGTTTATATTTACAAGACCTTTTATTTGATATCAAGAAAAAGGGGCTGGCCCCTCAAATTAGGGGCCAATAGGGCTCTAAAATCTTTTTATAATAACTCTTTACTGAAAAATAATTTGTTATTATTTATAGAAGCAAAAATGTTCATCGTACAGCTGTTTATCTATACAGTACCAGAACTAAGTAATATGTTACGTAATTAGGGGTTTCAAGGGGCCAGAAATCCAAAACTCTGATGATTAATATCAAGAAAAGGAGAAATATTTTGAAAAGTATTGTAGAAGAAAAGTTGCCCAAAACAATGTTCTTAACAATATGCCACCTAAATTTTTTTGTTGGTGGCCCCGGTAAGGAGTTGAAGGGTCGGCCCCTAAAACACAGTTGTTATGATATCTCTAGAATGGTTAACAATTCCTGAACACTTGTTGAACAAAATATGTTTATATTTGCAAGACCTTTCATGTGATATCAAGAAAAAGTGACTGACCCCTAAAATTAGGGGCCAGAAGGGCTACAAAGTCTTTTTATAATACCTTTGTTTTGAGCGACAATTTGTTATCAATCATAAAAGCAAAAATAAGAGCTTTTGAAGCTTAATTTAAAACTGAAATCCGTTTTAAAATCGGACGATGCATTACAGAGATTTAGGGGTTCAAAAAATGATTTTTCCGGAAATTTTGATTCCGCATTCTTGGTTAAGAAAATAGTGTTGTGTTCAAAGTTAAATTAACTCGTACCTAAAATAATTCGATAATTGTTAAATCGTACTTAAACAGATTCTGATTTGTTTTTTCTAAGTCGTTCTTGAAATCGATAAGGTTTTTGTTACTTCGTACTTAGAATCACTCGTACCAAGAATAAATAGATTTTTTTTCTTTTGTTTTAGTTACTTAAGTTTATTGGTTTAAGATCTCTGCTTCTTAGAGGAACTTCTGGCTTTCCTTTCGACGTTAACGGAAGACCCACTCGTTGCTTTGCAACGAGCTTTGCTCTAGTTTTTCTTTTTTTCTTTTTTCTTTACAATTTTTCTGCAGAAGATTTCTCGGAGATGTGTCGTCCGATTTTCGTCAAATATTCAGCATCGATCTCTTATTTTCTGTAGTTTGTACCCTATTTTGGATTTTGTAAAAATCACTTCCGGTTTGGACTTATCAGCCATTTTGAATTTTTTTCTGAATTCTTGTCCTCGCATCTTCTAAAAAACGCGCAGAGATAGAAAGCTGAAATTTTAAGGAATGATAGAAGACATAAACGTCTAGCCTCACGAGGAAAATCATTGTCCGGAAATTTCGAGTACGGAAGCTAGCTGGGATCAAAATATAGGACACGTTCTTGACGAATTCTCCTTGTCCATGCATCTTCTCAAAAACGAGCAATTATAGAAAGGTGAAATTTTAAGGAATGACTAAATGGTCTAGCCTCACGAGGAACATTAATGTCCGGAAATTCCAGGTACGAAAGCTGGCTGGGGTCAAAATTTAGGACAAATTTTCGATGAATTTTCTTTGTCCACGCATCTACTCAGAACGAGTAATGATAGAAAGCTGAAACTTTCAGGAATGATAGAAGACATGCCAATGTAGCCTACCCAGGAAAAATCATTGTCCGGAAATTCCGCGTTCGGAAGCTTTTTATATTTTTCTTTTTTCTATTTTTTTGCAAGGCGCAAACTTTGAGGCTTTATATCTTGCTCATTTTTGAACGGTTTTCGCCCAAATTTTTAGGACTCATAGAATTTACAAAACACCAATTATAATATGTCATTAACTGTAAAATCTCACTTCCGTTAACGAGTTATTCCCCACAGAATTTTTTTAAGGTTTCTTTGGCTAGAAGACAAAGGCTCCGAGCTTATAATAGCAGGGAATGAGAATCCAACGAATTTAAATAACAGGGAAATTGAAGTTTTGCACACTTGTTTTTGTTTTTTGATTACGTTTTTTATTTAGAAAAAGGTAGGGGGTCAACTTATAGGATTCCAAAAGGTGCAAAAATTTACAGATGTTTTCCTTTTTATATTTTAAACAAAAGATATTTTGATAAGACATGTAGAATAAAAGTTGTGCAGAGTATTATGGGCTTTCGTTTGACACCATTGAAAAGGGGCTGGCCCCTTCAATTAAGGGCCTAGATTCCTTGAAAGTATTTGCGAAATAACTCAAAAACGGTTAGGAATTTGATATGGCTGTCGCTGGAATAGTTGTTCATTGGGATCTCACCAATGTCACTATAGTGTTTCTTTGTTAAGGTATTGTGTAATATGTATGTAAAAAGCTTTACTTGTTAACATGTACCTGTTTTCATTTGGCAAGTTAACGAAAAGCCATTGTGTACAACTGACATTAATTCACCACAGAACATGTATTATTGTATTCAGGATGCTTTAATTCATTCGAAAAAGTTTCATAACAGTATGCATTATATTCTTAAAGCTTTTACGTGAGGATTATATGTCACTTTTGTTAAGTTCTGCAAGCATTAACCTGGTTTCTGATCTCTGTTTGTACCATTACATAACCGATCCCTAGCTCGCGGCCGAGAAATCGGTCGCCATGGTCGCGGCTGGTCTACCTAGCGGTCAGCGGTTATCTAATACACAAGATTCGCGTCTTACAGTTATGGGTTCATAAAGAATTGTTTAAAGTAAATGTTTATATTTCCTATCTGAAGCATCGTCAGACAAAAGATTAATGTTGGATAAGTAAATCTAAATAGTTGTAACAAAAAATATCAACAAGACTCAAACATAAAAATGATTAAATCTTTAAATGATTAATCTCCTTTAGCTTCATAATTAAACCGGTAGATATTTCAGTATAACTGTCATTGAAAAGAGGGCTCTTTGTTTTGAAATAGTTATATATTGTTTAAATAAAATAAGTTATTAATCTGCAAACATTTTAAGCCGAACATGGCCACGGAGCTCTGAGTACACAAGAATATAACCCATACCCCGCATATGGCCGTGAATATCCCGGGCGAATGGGCATGCATACGATACGCGAAAGTCTAATAACACTTGCTTCATGTGCTTTTACTTTATCGCACATGTTCATTGATCCTTTGTATGTTCACAATTCAATCTTGATAATAACTACAGTATTTATTTTGTTAACATATGTTGATTTGATAGCACAAACCTTTATCTTACACAACAGATGTAATTTTAATTTATTTAGCATTGAATCAAATCATTGTCAGATTGTATATTCAAAATATTAAATACAATACAGAATTTAATAGAAAAAAATCGGTTAACAAAAATAGTGTAAATACTCTTAATTAAAGCGTTCAAAGAAAATGCAGTTCAAAATTAAAATCCAGTGTTACAATACGTGTGGTAGGTGTTTGCACGATAGCGCAATAATTAAATGAAAACCCTCGCTGTGTGAAATTGAAGAGTCCACTGACTTTTTATAGGAATATTCACGTAAACTTTGAACAACGTTTGTTAAGATTCAGGCTGTAGAAGCGTAGCGGTCATACGTAACGGGCAATACAGAGTCCACGGAGCTCATTCGTTAGAGTAATGGTCATTGAGTACCATAGATACATATTAATACTGATATAGTTTTAAAAAACAATTTACAATGCTTATACAGTGTTTTAATATATGCATTTAATTTTGTAATAATTCATAATGAAATATTTAGAATTTAATATAAGAAAAATTAATATAAAATTCCCCTCCTCCGATTCCCAAAATCGTAAAGTTATCTTACCTGCGTTTCTTTGATCTTTGATCTTAGACCTTTCATTACAACCTAATACCCTTTTTAAACACTGTACAAACCATTAGACCAATTCATTTATTTTTAACAGAGTTATGAATGTTTTGGCATTTGAGTTTCGATTGGCGTGCTTGACTTGTACTGTAGAAAACAAATTACCTCCCGAGCCTTTCACGCAATCTAAATAAAAATTTGTGTAAATGTATCTCTGACACCATTCTCAATGTTTGCTAAATATGGATCGGATCGGACTTAGTGAAAGAAAGTCCTGAGATCATACGGCACGTATCACCTGTACCGGGAATTAAAATGTACGCAGTACACGGGATGTAAGCAGCCGTGAAATATTTCTGGTGCATGTATATTTCTTGTTTTCCGTTTAGTCTGTATCGTCGATAGCAAATGAATTACTTCTGAATGTTAGAACTGTGAAAATTTCTGTCATCAATTTATTACTGACTAAATCTACATGTTACTGATTTCGTCATTTCTACATTTATCAAAAATTTATCAATCGTGTTGAAATAAAACGGTGAAACAAAGAGAAATCAACACGGCAAATAATTTTCAACGCTGAAATACATTTGTTAAACGTAAGCGCTTTCCAGCTAATTTTGTAAATAACAAACGATATCCATTTATATATGTCTACCCTCTATATTATAAAATCAACAAGGCCTGCAACTGTCAGCCATTTTGTTAAAATGACCTTAGATCGATTTTAGAACATGCTATTTAAGTTGCGCTTGCAATTCTGCGTCTGATGACATCTTTCCCAAATTGATTGGATAAAAACGCACAACTGACATAAATTCACCGCAGAAAGTGTATTATTGTATTCGGGATGCTTTAATTCATCAGAAAAATTTTCATAATAGTATACCATGCTTTTCTTAAAGCTTTTACGTGGGGACTATGAGTCACTTTTGTGTAGTTCTGCAAGCATTAACCCGGGTTTGTGTGCCATTACGTAAGCGATCTCTCGCTTGCGGCCGAGAAAATTGGTCGCCATGGTCGCGGCCGCACTACCTAGCGGTCAGCGGCTAGTTAAATGAAAACCCTCGTTATGTGAAATTGAAGAGTCCAGTGAAATTTTATGGGAATATTCACGTGAAATTTCGAAAAAAAATTGTCAAGATTTAAGATTCAGGCTGTAAAAGCGTAACGGTCATACGTAACAGGCAATGCAGAGTCCACGTAGCTCATTCGTTAGAGTAATGGACATTGAGTTTCATAGATACATATTAATACTGAAATAGTTTTTTAAAAAGTTACAAAGCCTAAACAGTGTTCAAATATATGCATTTGATTTAGTAATAATTTATAATGTAATATTTAGAATTTAATATTGAAAGTTTAATATAAAAGTCCCCCCCCCCCCCCCCGATTCCCAAAATCGTAAAGTTATCCTACCTGCGTTTTTTTAAATCTTTGATCTAAGATCTTGAATTACAACCTAGTACCCTTTTTAAACACTGTACAAAACACCAGACCAATTCGTTTATTTTTAACAGAGTTATGAATTTTTGGGCATTTGAGTTTCAATTGGCGTGCTTGACATGTACTGTAGAAAAAAATTCTAACTCCCGAGCCTTTCACACAATCTTAATGAAAATTTGCGTAAATGTACCTTGAACCCCATTTTTATTGTCTGCCAAATATGCAGCGGATTGAATTAAAAATAAATTCCTGAGATCAAACGGCGCGTATTGTCTGTATGGGGAATTAAAATCTACACAGTACTCGGGATGTAAGCAGCCGTGAAATATTTCTGGTGCAATGTATATTTCTTGTTTTGCGTTTAGTATGTAACAATGATAGCGTGTGAACTTCTTCTAAATGTTAAAACTGTAAAAATTACTGTCATCGATCTTTTACCGAATAAATTTACATGTTACTAATTTCGTTATTTCAACATTTATCACGATTTTATCAATCCTGTTGAAATAAAACAGTCACTCATATTAGTAAACGACACGAAAAAAAATTCTCAACGCTAAAATACATGTGTAAAATGCATCAGTCCCTTATTGTCGTTAACCGAATCCGAGATCCACACCTAAAAAATCTACTTTCGATTTGACCCAAGTATGGCATTTTCAAACTGACATTTCTTACACGGTTTAAGTGCCTGGATCACCTAATTTAGATCTGGCCTTTCGATCTATGTCCTGTACTCGACACGTCTTTTACGACGAAGTTACAAATGTGCTTGAAAATCAAGCTCGGGCCTTTTCACACCCCCCCCCCCCCGCGGAAACAACACGCATTAAAATTAGGAATATTCACGTGAACTGCTGTAAAAGCGTAACGGTGAATACGTAACAGGCAATGCAGAGTCCGCGTAGCTCATTCATTAAAGTAATGGAGATACATATTAATACTGAAATAGTTTTTTTTTTAAATGTTACAACGCTTATACAGGGATGTAATATATATGAAATTATAATTTAGTAATAATTTATAGTGTAATATTTAAAAACTTTATATTGAAAGTTTAATATAAAAGTCACCCCCACCCCCGATTCCCAAAATCGTAAAGTTATCTTACCTGCGTTTCTTTGATCTTTGATCTTAGATCTTGAATTACAACCTAGTTCCCTTTTTAAACACTGTACAAAACACCAGACCAATTCGTTTATTTTTAACAGGGTTATGAATTGTTCGCATTTGAGTTTCAATTAGCGTGCTTGACATTTACTGTAAAAAAAATTCTAACTCCCGAGCCTTTCACACAATCCTAATGAAAATTCGTGTAAGTATACTACGGACCCCATTCTTATTGTCTGCCAAATATGCAGCGGATTGAACAATTTAGAAAAAACGGCGAGTATTGCCTGTACGGGGAATTAAAATTTACATTAAGCAGCCGTGAAATATTTCCGTTTAGTCTGTATCGTCGATGGCATCTGAATTACTTCTGAATGTTAGAACTGTGAACATTTCTGTCATCGATTTTTTTACCGACAAATTTACATGTTACTGATTTCGGAATTTCTACATTTATTAGAATTTATCAATCGTGTTGAAATAAAACTAATCAACACGGAAACAATTTTCAACGCTGAAATACATCTGTTAAACATAGGCGCTTCCCAGCTAATTTTGTTAATGACGAACGATATCTATTTATTTATGTCTATTCTATATCCTATAAAATCAACAGGTAATAGCTTTCCAAAAAGCTTGCCTGACTAAACAAAATCGTTCAATGGAAGCATGCATATATCAATTAGTTGATCAATTTCTATTTGATTAGAAATTAATTTTAATTTTCGCTGCTGATCATAAATTCATACAGAAAAGAAATTTCAGTCTTGTCTCCGATCTTGTGCATGTACATGTATATCACTTGAAATTAAATTATTTCATTAAATGAAAACTTTTTTAGGAATATACATGTCATTTTCGCTAGCCAAGGGTTTTTGGTCCACTCTGCTCCCATATATGGGGAACGGGGTGGACCGAAAACCCTTTGCTAGCGAAGATGCTCTACTTGTGCTTTGATTCCAATTTACACTCGTCCACTAATCGGGGCGCAAAAACTATGAATGAGACATTCACGCAACGGCTGATGGTTTGAATGAACTTATTATCCATTGGCATAGATCCATGGGGACGGTGTCAAATAATTTTTTGACATTTGTTTTGTATCAACTACATATATTATACGTTTGATCTAATGTATTTGAGGAAATCTATCGAATTAACGTAAAAACTTGACTGGTAATTGTTTAATGTACATTTAGTAAGGCACGCGAGTTATGTACCCTTTTCAAGATGAATGAAATCGCCCAATTGATCGAAAATCGGGCCAGAACCCGCTTCGGCGATTTAGTTTCTTCAGTACATAATCCAGTTTTATGAATATATATTTGTTTTAATCAAAACTGAAAATTCTTTGGTAATGATGATAATCCAACCCAGTTATTACATGTACTTATATTGTACCGTAATATACAATATGTAACAACTTGTTGCGATGACCCCCTCCCCCTTTCTACCGTACAAATATGGCTTATCTATTTTTAAATCAGGATTACACACGTGCTCTTCTTTCTTTTGAATTTGCTAACAAAAATTTTCTTCACTATGGGGTTGATGGATTGGAAAACAAGTTGGAATTAGTTAAGGACACACAAGACGTTCCTCAATTTTATATAGTTTTCCTTCATATATTATTCTTAATTTATTAACATTTAAACCTGTTAATTCCCAAAAATTCAGAGTACATTACCAGGTATTTTTGGAGATTCACATTGTGGAGATAGGAAAAATAGAAAAAAATGAAAGCTAGGTCGCGTCTGACCTTTAAGACAAAAACAGTACTTTTTAGGGTTTTCCGTCGTCAGTCGTCTATTATTCTATTGTTGCTTTTTCACTTTTATCATTAGGGTCTTCCGTCTTTAGCAGAAGACCCTTCTATTAATATATTGTTTCATTTTCACTTTTATTAGGTGGTCTTTTCTTACAATTCTTATGTAGAAGATTTCTCGGAGATGGGTCGTCATATCTAGATTGCCCTTGCAATTTCGGGTCGAATGGTTCCATTGTGTTCTTTAGTGGATGGAATTCATTTTTTTTTAAGTACAATACCTTTATTTTTATCTTATCGATTAAAAAATGGACGGAAGACCCACTCGTTGCTCGCAACGACAACGCATCTAGTTATTATTTTTTTTCTTCCGATTTTTGTGCACGCGATTTCTCAGAAACAGCTCGGCCGATCTCCATCAAATTTTCAGATGTAATATATATTGGTTTTAACCTGATAGCAAATATTTTGCATTGATGACGTCACATCCGTTTTTGAGATATTGGGATCTTTCCAATTTTTATATGGGTATTTTGTCTGCGGTCGTTTTCATAAACCATAATAGATATTGAGCTCAAATTTCTACGGTTGGTAGAAGAAAGATTGAAGTTTTGCATGATTGTTGTATTATATGTGTAGCACTAAATGCACCAAAGCTCGGTAGGGCTCGAAAATTGAGATATCAAAAGCGTCGTTAATTTTCGTGCTTTTCTTTGTATATCTCTTTTCTAGAAAGTATTTTGTTAAAACATGTAACGCGAAAAAGGTTTAAATTTACAAGACCTTTCAATTGATACCATAAAAAAAGGGGCTGACCCCTCATATTAGGGACCTAGGGGGCTCTAAATTCTATAACTCTTTTCTGAGGGATATTTTGTAATATGTTATAGAAGCAAATATGTTTATCTTACAGTTATGTAGCCTAACAGTATAATGATTTTCTCATGTGTTACGTAATTAGGGGTTTATAGGGGTCAAAATTCCAAAACTTTGATCACCTACATCTCAAAAAGGAAAAATATTTTGAAATGCAGTATAGAAGAAAAGATGGAAAAAATGATGTACTTAACAACAAGCAACGTTCAAAATTTTGTTCAGCGGCCCCAATAAGGAGATAAGGGACCGGCCCCTAAAAAGTTCTTTCTCAGATATCTCAAGAACGGTAACGAATTTCTAAAACTTGTTTAACAAAATGTCTTAAAAATTAAATGACCTTACATTTGATACCAAGAAGAAGGGGCTGGCCCCTCAAATCAGGTACCTAGAAGGCTCTTAAGTCTTTTATCTATAACCCTCTACTCAGGGTTACTTTGTAATAGGTTATAGAAGAAAATATGTTTATCTTACAGTTATGTAGCCTTACATTTTAATGATTTTTTCATGTGTTACGTAATTAGGGGTTTTTAGGGGTCAAAAATCCAGAACTTTGATCACCTATATCTCAAAAATAAAAACGGTCAAAATGCAGTATAGAAGAAAAGAGTCTAAAAATGATGTACTTAACAACATGCAATCTTCAAAATTTTGTTCAGCGGCCCGAATAAGGAGATAAGGGACCGGCCCCAAAAAAGTTCTTTCTCAGACATCCCAAATTGGTAACGAATTTCAAAACACTTGTGTAACAAAATGTGTTAAAATTTAAATGACCTTTCATTTGATACCAAGAAAAAGGGGCTGGCCCCTCATATTAGGGACCTAGGGGGATCTAAAGTCTTTTATCTATAATTATTTTTTTTCTCTTCAGATTTTTGTGCACGCGAGTTCTCAGTAACGGCTCAGCCGATCTGCATAAAATTTTCAGATGTGATATTTATTGGTCTGAACCTGATAGCAAATTTTTTGCATTGATGACGTCACATCCGTTTTTGAGATATTAAGATTTTTTCAATTTTTTATAGGTATTTTGTCTGCGGTCGTTTTTATAAACTATAAGAGATATTAAGCTCATATTTCTACGGTTGGTAGAGGAAAGTTTGAAGTTTTGCATGGTTGTTGTTTTATATGTCTAGCACTAAATGCGCCAAAGCTCGGTAGGGCTCGAAAATTGAGATATCAAAAGCGTCGTTAATTTTCGTGCTTTTCTTTGTTTATCTCTTTTCTAGAAAATATTTTGTTAAAACATGTTATGCAAAAAAAGTTTCAATTTACACAATCTTTCGTTTGATATCAAGAAAAAGGGGCTGGCCCCTAAAATTAGGGACCTAGAGGGGTCTAAAGTATTCTATATATAGCCTTTAATGAAGGTATATTTTGTAATAGGTTATAGAAGCAAATATGTTTATCTTAAAGTTATGTAGCCATATGTAACAATACAATGACCTTCTCATGTGTTACGTAATTAGGGGTTTTTAGGGGTCAAAAGTCCAAAACTTTGATCACCTATATCTCAAAAAGGGAAAATATTTTGATAAGCAGTATAGAAGAAAAGATGCTCAAAATGATCTACTTAACAGTATGCAACCATCAAAATTACGTTAAACGGTCCCGATAAGGAGATAAGGGGTCGGCCCCTAAAACCTTCCTTTTCAGATATCTCAAGAACGATAACGAATTTGTAGACACTTGTTGAACAAAATGTGTGTAGTTTTAAGTGACCTTTCAATTAATACCAAGGACAAGGGGCCGACCCCTAAAATTAGGAATCTAGAGGGCTTTAAAGTATTTTATCTATAGCCCTTAACAGAGGGATATTTTGTAATAGGTTATAGAAGCAAAAATGTTTATCTTACAGTTATGTAGCCTAACAATATAATGATTTTCTCATGTGTTACGAAATTAGTTGTTTTAATGGGTCTGAAGTTCAAAACTTTGATCACCTATATCTCAAAAAGGAAAACTATTTTGATAAGCAGTATTGAAGAAAAGATGCTCAAAATCATCTACTAAACAGTATGCAACCATCAAAATTTCGGTAAACGGCCCTTATAAGGAGATAAGGGGTCGGCCCCTAAAACATTCTTTCTCAGATATCTCAAGAACGATAACGAATTTGTAAAAATTGCTTAACAAAATGTGTGAAATTTTAAGTGACCTTTCGATTAATACCAAGGACAATGGGCTGGCCCCTAATATTAGGGACCTAGGGGGCTCTAAAGTATTTTATTTAAAGCCCTTAACTGAGGGATATTTTCTGAATAGGTTATAGAAGCAAATATGTTTATCTTACAGTTATGTAGCCTAACAGTATAATGATTTTTTTCATAGGTTACGTAATTAGGGGTTTTTAGGGGTCAGAAGTTCAAAACTTTGATCACCTATATCTGGTAAAGGAAAAATATTTTGATAAGCAGTAGAGAAGAGAAGATGCTCAAAATGATCTACTAAACAGTATGCAACCATCAAAATTTCGTTAGACGGCCCCGATAAGGTGATAAGGGGTCGGCCCCTAAAAACTTTTTTCTCTGATATCTCAAGAACGATAACGAATTTGTAAACACCTGTTGAGCAAAATGTGTGTAGTTTTAAGTTATCTTTCGATGAAAACCAAGAACAAGGGGCTGGCCCCTAAAATTAGGGACTCAAAGGGACCTAAAGTTTTTTTTAGTAATAGCTCTTTACTGAGGGGTATTTTGTAATTAGTTATAGAAGCAGAAATGTTTATCTTACTGTTATGTACCAATACAATATAATGACTTTCTCATGTATTACGTAATTAGGGGTTTTAAGGGGTTAAAAGCTCAAAACTTTGATCACCTATATTTGTTAAAGGAAAACTATTTTGATAAGCAGTATAGAAGAAAAGATACTCAAAATGATGTACTAAACAATATTCAACCTTCATAATTTCGTTAAACGTCCGATAAGGAGATAAGGGGTCAACCCTTAAAGCAATCTTTTCCAAATATCTCAAGATCTGTATCAAATTTCTATACACTTGTTGAACAAAATGTGTTAAGAATTATTGACCTTACATTTGATATCAAGAAAAGGGGACTGGCCCCTTAAATTAGGGGTCAAGAGGGGTCTATACCAAAGCTCTTACACCTAAAACAAAATACTCTCTGATATTTAGAATAAGGACCCCGATTTCCTCTATTTTCAAGTTATGCTCAGCTGTTTTATAGCAAATTCAAGATCTTACATGTATCTCAATTTCTAAAATCGGACGGAAGACCTCCTCGTTGCTCGCAACAAGATCGTGTCTAATTCTTCTTTTTCTTTTTTTTTCTTCCTAGACGCAAAATTTGAGGCTTTCATATCTTGCTCATTTCTAAACGGTTTTTGTTCAAATTTTCAGGGCTTATAGACTTTACAAAACACTATCTAACTTTAAACTTTAAAATTCCTCTTCCATTAACGAGTTATTCACTTTTTAAAACATTTTGAGCCTTTGGTTTCCAGACAAAGGCTCCGAGACTATGATAGCAGGGAATGGGAATCCAACGAATTCGAATAACAGAGACATTGAAGTTGTGCAATTCGGTTTTTGTTTTTGGATTACGTTCTTTATTTAGAAAAAGGTAGGGGGTCAAAAAACAGGGTTCCACAAAGTGCGAAAATTTAGACTTATTTTCCTTTGTATCTTTTAAACGAAAAATATTTTGTTAAGACATGTAGAATAAAAGTTGTGCAGAATGTCAAGGGCTCTCATTTGACACCAATAAAAAAGGGCTGGCCCCTTAAATGAAGGGCCAAGTGGCCTTGAAAGTTTTTGCTAAATAACTCAAAAACGGCTAGGATTTTGATATACCTGTCGCTGGAAAAGTTGTTTGTTGGGATCCTATAAATGTCGTTACAATGTTATTTTGTTGGTGAGTTGAGTAGTATGAGTGTAAAAAGCTTTACATGTTAACATGTACCTGTGTTTATTTGGCAAGTTAACGAAAGTCAGTGTGCGTACAACTGACATAAAGTTACCAAGTATGCTGGTTTATACAAGAGGCTTTAATTCATAAGAAAATATATTTTTTTAGAATACATGCCTTTAAGTGAGGGGTTAAAGTCATTTTTGTTAAGTCATTATACTGCACAATAAAACGAGATCAGAAAATGTAAACATTCTTGTTCTTTTCTATTAAAACAAAAATTAACGGATTTTTAAAAAAAATCTATGTAATACATTTCAAATATCATACTGCATGCATTTAAAATCTATCTGAATCAGAGCTGTGTGCGTGTGTGCAATTACGTAAGCTATCCCTCGCCCGCGGCCGAAAAATCGGTCGCCATGGTCGCGCCTGGACCACTTAGCGGTCAGCGGTTATCTAATACACAAGAGTTGCGTCTCTCATATATGCATTTATTTAGCTGCAACCTCAGATATTTTTTTTTAAATTTTGATTACAAAGAAAAGATTATTCTTCTTAAATTGAAATAAACGGTAGAGTGTCAATTAAGAAATCGTTTTTTTTTTAAATAAAAACAATATCATTCTCAGTCTGAAGCAATATCAGACATAGATCAATTGTGGGTTTTAAGTAAAAAAAAAATAACTTCTATTTGATAGCGTTTAGTCATTGTACAGCAAACATTTCAAATCTTCCTGGGTTCTAAGCTGTGCGTGTGGTGTGTTGTATATTTACGTAACCTATCCTTCGCCCGCGGCCGAGGAGATAGGTCGCGCCTGCACTACCTAGCGGTCAGCGGTTATCAAATACACACGAGTCGCGTCTTACATGAATATCTACTTGTTTAAGTTTATATAGCCGCAAATACAAAAATTATATTATTAAAGTTTGTCCATCGAGTGTAAATTAGGAAGTCGTTCTGAAAATTAAAATAAGCGATATTACTCAAAATCAGAAACATCGTCAGAGATAAGTCAATGGTAGGTTTGTATAAGTCTAAAATGTATTTAAAACTTATCAACAACAACAACAAAAACCCCACAAATATTAAACATTTATATGATTATCATCCCTCACACATGGCCGAGGAGATCCCGCGTGAGTGGACAAATGCATGACCTGCGGTAGGTTCATGTTCTTCTACATTTATCTTATCACACGCGTACATGCATGTTTATTGATATTTTGTACGACCAATCTATTTTATATTATGTTTTCAACTATTATATTGCTTTAAGATAAAAAAATAATTTTTTATCTTATTTAGTTTTGTACAGTTGATTTAGCATTGATTTATAATACGATAGTGCCTAAAGTCCGATAGACCGGTACATGTTCATGTAATATCGACTTGTGTTTCAACTTAAGATTTATTGACCCATGGTTATTTCCGTTAATTAATGCTGAGAGTTTTTACAGACCTAGTAAAAAGTAATAGAAGTTTTCTTAGAGTTGCACAAGAGAGAGAGAGAGAGAGAGAGAGAGAGAGAGAGAGAGAGAGAGAGAGAAAGAGAGAGAGATCAAAATTGGACGCATTAATTAGCAGCTAGTGTACAAGGTAAAAGTGAATTTAAAAGTTCAAAGATTCTCCAAGCGTACAAGGTAGTTTAAAATTCAAATCAAAGTTCCATGTGACAATGATACATGTTTGCGGTAGGTGCTGGCACGATAAAAGAATTGTCTGGAATTGAGAAGTCCAGTGATTATTTTAAAGAAATTCACATGAGTTTTTAAACAAGTTTTGTTTAGATTCTAGCGGTTACACTTAGAACTGTAGTTTTTCTACATTGTCGTTCGTTCATTGTGAAAATGAAATCATTGTTGTAACTCCCCCCCCTCCCCCCTGCCTACTGCTCGGGATGATTTTTTTTTTTAAATTGGCGAAAAGATATCTAAATCCGGCGAAATCATTTTTGGTGACCTCTCATGTGTAACATTTTCTCCTTAACGCGTTTCTTATTCCCACTTGTTCGTTTATCTGTTTATTCGGTCAGTCTGTGTTAATTCAATCGCCACGTGAGACCAAAAATCTCGTGTCACTTTAGCGCACACAGCTTTTAGCCCCAGGTTATTTATGGCTGCAGATCAACATTTGTTATGT
>WFKH01002636.1:8201952-8217403 GCA_016163765.1 Magallana hongkongensis | reverse complement strand
GTAAACTACTAAAAAGCTGTCTTTTTCTGCATCACAAAACATATACTGATGATTACAGTGAATGACAAGTATAGTTGCATTTAGCTACAATTATTTTCAGCTTAATTGCAACTAAACTGTGATAGCTATATGATTTCCTTACTGTATGCTACATGTTTTAAGAGTGTCATCAGTACTGCTCTCATAGGAATCATTCCTCAGAATATTATTATTATGTCTTTTGACGGATTACCCGATATTCAGTATAATTGTTATTTATGTATGGATATAAGACAATTGTGTTTTTAAAAAAAAGTTCACAGTATCCAGCAGGTTAAAAACCGAGAAAGGTACTCTCCCATTAAACACGCCAGTGGGCAAAATAACGAAAAAAAGTTTGCCATTGGTGTACATCTGTAGCACCCCCAAACATCAGGTTTGAGAGCTATTGTTATAAGAGGCTCGATATTTATTGTCTGGAATTTTTTTTGTAGAATAGTTTTGGTTAAAAAAAATATTTTCAGCTTGATTAGGTTGTTAAAATTATGAATTTCCGAGTCATGTAGGCCTTTAAAATGTATTTAGGAGTTTGGCATGGTATGTGTTGTCAGGACTTACATGCAATTTTTAAAAGTTGTCATAAAAACTCCATAATTGAAGGTATTTGTGCGCAATGAATTGTATGTTTCTCTTTTGAGGTTTAAGTTGTGGTTTGGTGGATTGATTTTAAAATTTTTGAAATAGTGAGTGCCAGAAAAGAACCATCGTCTCAAGCCACGGTCTGGAGTCCGCAAAGCTCTCTCCCGATAGGAAAGGATCGTACATATTGGCCGTTGTTTGCGACGATTGTAGGATTCACACGTATTTCTTATGCAACTCTCTCAAAATGATTGGTTAGTTTTATTTATATTTAAAATAAAATTATGTTATTCCATTGACCGGTTTCTCTTCTTTATCGCCAAGGAAAATAAACAATTATTTCATAGACTGCCCAATCAAAACAATTCATATGGGCCTTGCGTATATTAAATTTGTCCATGTTTATTAAAAAATATATATATAAAATCATACAAGTAGATAAGAAAATCACAATGTTTTTCTGTATGAAATATTCATTTCACAAATTACCAGTTCGTGTATATTAGTCAAAACTAGCGCAGGGATCGCAATTAAAGAATTTTGTAAATTTCCAGGAAAATAAAAAATATGTCTTCTATATAAAATATTAATTCCATAATGTACCAGTCCGTGTAAATCAAACAAAATTGATGCAAGGAATTGCATTAAATGAATTCTCTGAGTTTGAATTGAAACCAAAAATATGTTTTTCTTTATAAAATATTCATTTCATAAAGTACCAGTCTGTGTAAATCAGTCAAAACTAAACCAGGGGATTGCGAAAAAGAATTCTGCGAATTCCAAGTAAATAAAAAAAAATTCTTCTGTATAAAATATTAATTTCATGATGTACCAGTCCGTGTAAATCAAACAGAATTGATGCAAGGAATTGCATTAAACGAATTCTCTTAGTTTGAATTAAAACCAAAAATATGTTTTTCTTTATAAAATATTCATTTCATAAAGTACCATTCCGTGTAAATCATTCAAAACTAGCACAGGGGATTGCAATAAAAGAATTCTATGAATTCCCATTAAATAAAGTACAGTACAGTTCGAATTTGCGCATCTTTTTATTTTTAAGCAGCAGTAAATGAAGTTATGATAACAAATGAGTATTACCATGCAAATTGACAAATTAAAACCCACTCTAAGTGTCCTGCATTTAGAAGTTGCAAGTTTTGAATTAACATAACTTAACGATAGAGTATTCAATTTCAAAATTCCAGTAGTTTTTTTCTTCATTATATGATTTGTTTTTACAATCGGTTTAACTTAAATATATCTGATTATTTAATTACGTTAATTTTTTATTTAACGTTAATATTTTAAAGTTTTTCAGGGACGAGTCAATTTTATCAATTAAGCATTCAATTAACAAACTATTGTCAGCTTTTAAAATCTGAATAAGGAACGTTTAAGTAATATAATATTTTTGAGGGTGAAAACACAAAATCCTAGCTAAAATCCTTTCGGTAGGTGGCAGTTATTTCCTCTTTTTCTCCTATTATCGCCAACAATGGTATGTTAAAATTTGGTCTGTATGTAAACCTTCCCTAGAATATCTAACACTGTCCCAAAATATGGGAAGGGCAGTTCCTTAAAAAAAATATGTTTACAATAGTTTATGTAAAAAAGAGGTTAAGCTTTGCCCGCTTTAAAAATTTGGGGTGGGGGCAAGCCTAGGGTTAGAGCGCAGATTTGGACTAAACGATTCGTAAAGAACTGCATCCTTCATGTGCTGAACAAACGAGGTAAGGTAATGTTGGTGAAGAGGGTTCGAGGTACAGGTACATTTTTCGAAATTGGGAATATAACGAAATGTACATATAGCCGCTACTCATATTTCGTTCTTAACATGCAGATGCATAAAGCATTTGTACACAAGAGAGAGAGAGAGAGAGAGAGAGAGAGAGAGAGAGAGAGAGAGAGAGAGAGAGAGAGAGAGAGAGAGAATGAAAGAGAGAGAGAGAATGAAAGAGAGAGAGAGAGGAGAGAGGTAGAGAGATGGTAGTTCATGTTCCAAGTTTTATTATGGCAGTTGAGAGAGAGAAAAAAGGTAGAGTATGTTAGCGGGTCAAAATGTCATAATAATAGATCATGTGACCCCCCCCAAAAAAAAAAAAACTCCAATACACTGACATCGAGTAAATTTATTATTATTGATAGCGAATAAGTAACTATGCGTAAAACCGTGTGAAGAAATAAATATTTATATACATGCTAACGCCTACTGTAGGATGTATTATGAATTTGAACATAAAAATTCATTGGTGACATATTAAACGGTATAATTAATTTTGGGAAGAAATAAGAATCAAAATCAAGGAAGGTTGTATTAGACTAATCAGGCAGAGAGAGAGAGACAGAGAGAGAGAGAGAGAGAGAGAGAGAGAGAGAGAGAGAATTACTTTTTGACTATATTGTATTGGTGTCCTTTGAAGTCGTAGAAAAGTTTGCAGTCAAATCTGTGTTGGAATTGGTGGTTTTGATGCTGTAATGGGATTTTATCGTGCCAATGACATTTAGACTTAAAATTTTTGGACTAGATAATATGTGTGTGTGTGTGTGTGTGTGAGAGAGAGAGAGAGAGAGAGAGAGAGAGAGAGAGAAAGAGAGAGAGACTATAACAATTATTGACTATATTGAGTTGCTGTCCTTTGTAATCGTAGAAACGTTTACAATCAAATTTGATTAAATATTTTCAAAGTCAAAGAAACCTTTATAAGAACATTACGTAATACCTCGAACAAGGTGTCAGACTGACTGTGACATTCACACCTTTTGATATACTGAAATTATGTATACTATACACAGGTACTGCCTTGCTGATCTTTATGTGAAGTAAAATGTCATTTCAAGTTAAAAGACATTTTGAAGTCCTGACCAGTTATCTTCTCTTTTTAAAAAAAAAAAAATCATTATTATGAGAAAAATGACCTTTGTTCATTGTTGTAGGAATTTTTTTCACCACCATTTCGAAATTATTAACAAATAAAACTCGTGTAGTCTGTCTTTAGTTACCATTTTCTGCTAATGTTATGTCTAAAGTGTGATCTGTGTTCTTCTTAAAGTTCAATGTTTAATAAAAGCTATTAAATGAAAATAAATCTATATATAAATTGAACAATGACTTATAAAAACCGAATACACACATATAAAAATCGCGATAAATCTGAATTGTCTTTTTTAATAAATAAAAGACACTGCTTTGGGCAATAGAAATATTTTCAGTAATTATCAACAATTCTCAGTTGTAACACTTGATCTTAGTAAAAATATCAATATTATCGGAACGCATGGAAAAAAAGTCAGTAAATGTCAGTAAAAATCAGAACTAACAGCAAGTATCAGTAACACCATTAAAATATCAGTAAAAATCACGAAGCTCAGCAATAACAGTACAATATCAGTAAATATCGATGATTATTAGTAAAACTGGTGTTTTTTTAGAGCCAGTTGTGACCATAGAATTAAAAAAAAGTCAATAAAATCATATTATTGAGTATTTCATTCAATACAATCATTTCGATACTAGATATCATCTTGCATTAGACAGAGCATACATTTAACTGCATGTGTGTATTTTTGTGTTGTTATTTTCGATTCACTCCAATTCATAATAAATATTCAATCTAGATCCCTTCTCTTGTTTATCATTTCAAAATCCTTTTTAACTTGACTTGAGAGTTAACGAGTTGATTACATATTTTTTTTGACATTTGCAAGTTGGTTCTAATATCGAACGCATATATTTGAGGTCATGTTTAAACTCAAAATTTAAATCATGATAGTAATAATAAAACATACATAACTTTACAACGTTTTAAATCAGATCCACCTTTACTCGGGCCGGTTTTGAGCAATGCCTTCAAAAGCTGGCGTGTGGAAAAACACTTGATTTCTTCGAGCGAAAAAAATACCAGTATAACAGTGTTTGAGTGTATAAATTGCACATTATTATAATGATAATTATAATAATTTTTCCCAAACATATGATTAGTCAATTGCTGTCACGTCACCGTGCTATATACATGTATTATGTTATATTTACATCTACTGAGTTTGATTCCCTCTATTTCTTACGGAAACTTTTAGTTAATTCATAGCTCTATAGAAACAGCCAAACTGAAATCTACACGCCCCGTTTATCGATTGGTCGAAACCTACACCCACTGAAACTGACAAGACTGAAATCTGCACGCCTCGTTTATCGATTGGTCGAAACCTGCAGCGACCTTAGAAAAATCACGGCCTGGACGAAATAATCATGATGATGTCAGACTCAAGTTCCTATAGGGGACGTTTTGGCTGTTTCTTTTAGCTAACGTACTGATGTACATTAACAATAGTTTAGTGAAGTTTACTTACTTTTTACAATTAATTTATTGATCCGTTAAAAAAAAGAGATGTAAATATAAACAATAAAATGCATTTTTGATGATTCATGCGGGTTCATTATGAATGTAGCGATCATTGCAGAAAAAAATTACACAACCCGCTAACGCTGGGTATGTATTTTATATGCAATGTCGCCACCTTCATATCCCGCATGAATCACCAAAGAAAGCATTTTATTGTTTAGATAAACATTAGTATACTAAAAATAGAACATTGATAAACCCCACTATACTCAAAATAAATTTTAATGACAAAATACTGGTTTTGGCATGTGCAATATTGTGATCATATGTTATCACAAAAGCGAAATAATTGTCTATACATTATGAGCAAATATTTAACTGTGATACCCTTGAAGAGAATAAGTTTTAATTGATTAAAATAAAACAATTATAGCCTTTTGGTATCGGTTGATATACTTTCATCAGGTCTATAAAACAATGTTTTTTTGGTATCGGTTGATATACTTTCATCAGGTCTATAAAACAATGTATAGACCTCATTAAAAGGTTATAATTTTCTTTCAAACATCACATAAAATGGTTGTTAAACATGAAGTTAGTCCGATATTTAGCATTCAAAATGAACGCCGTTGATGTCACTGTACGTTAAGTTCTTAATTTTCCTACTTTGAAAAAAAAAATAATAACTTTATATGTAAAAAGTGGATTTTCTATGATTTTGGTATATACACGTGTTGTCAATAGGAAAGCTTTGCTTTCATGGATCCCTTCTACGGCGTAATATGTGCTATTGAACTGTTATTTTTGTTGGGATAACCCATAATCAAAGAATCAGCTAATGATACAAGGAAGCCACTACAATTCGTTATCAATTTATTCAACTGCTTATTATCAAAAATATAATATTTTGGGGCGTTTTAGTTATAATATGAAATATCCTGGTTGAAAATAGCTGCAAAGTTTTTCAGCTGGTCAATCGATTTTGTGTAAAGTTTTGGGTAGCATAAATAAATCAAAACTTGTTTAACACAGTTTTTCAACCATTGGAAAACACATTTTGTATAGATATTTAGTTTTAAGGATCTTATTTTATCAATGAAAACGAAAACCAAATGAAAATTAATGAAAACATGCTTCTTGAGAGGAAAATGTATTTTTTATTTTCCTCTGTACTCGTTCATATTTTTTTGTTATACTAGATTATTCAATAAAAAAGAAAAGGCTAGTCTTAATTTCTAGGTTGCAAAATAGCTTAATCAATTGACAAGGACACTTTTTTTGTTTCATTTACACAAATAATAAAGCGTAGTTTTAATATGTTTTACCGTCCAACAATGCCTTCATTTAAATTTAATGCAATGTCATCTTTATAGTTTGTGATACATGGGGGTATTGTAAACCAATAAAGTTTGATATTCAAATAAATGCATTTATTAAATTTCAAAGAAATAATTTATTCATTGTTAAACGTATCACGAACTACGATCATAAAGTGACGAGGTCTGGTTGGTGTAACTAATTAGTTAATCAATAAACATGCATTTGAAAACTTAATTGACACTACATCCTTTGGGATCACTCTTTTTAATACTGAGTCTCTAATCAAACATCAGATACAAATTATAAAAAAAAATTAGAAACAAAACATTTCCTCTCACGTGGTATGATGATGATCATACTTACATTCGTTTAAGGATACTTCTAAAACAACAAGGCCGGCAACATGCAGTTTGAATTCTTCAAGAAATTAATTGCTTTTATTCTTGCTTGTCTCGAACTTTCACGCAACCAACAGTCTAGATGTACAACCTACACCATGAATACAAATTTTATCGGATCACTTCATGAAGATCGAGCAAAGCCTCAATGGGAAATCGAAAAGGAATCTGTTGGTTTGGTCATGCATTTTTGTTTCTTTAAATGTGAGAGAGACCAGCGATGTGTCGGGATTGAGATTTGCACGATACGACCAGACTTGTCACGGTGCAGGGGATGTTGTGAGTTGTACGTGATTGACAAAGATGGAGGTCTACCCAGAAATGCTACCGATGGCTGCAAATATTTTGAACTGGTATGTGATCTTCATTATGTTTTTAATGGATTTACCTTTGAAAAATATTTCCTATATGATTTATATTTTAACGTAAATTAGATGTCGTAAAATGGTCTTGAAACTGGTTTTCCAAATAAATTCAAACATTAGATGAAATTTATGATAAAATTCCTATACTTTGTCCCGAGTTTTTGCTTCCACCACTTTTTGCTTGATATTTCGATAATCATAAATACCTTTGTGCTCAAACTATGTTCATCCACTAATATGAAAAATGTCCAGATTATCTGTTTTGAAACGCCCCCTCTATCGCTTCAGGTTTCAATACACATCCCAAAATAGAAAGTCTACAGAGATTAAGCATTCTATCAGCCATTATAAAGCCCGGATGATACCGTTGAAAAATTGTGCGCGGTGTCCCGATAACTTCCGAATGGAGAAAAGATGTAAACATTTACCATTATAAATCTCCGTAAGAAATTTGTTTTCGTTCCTGTGAACTTTTATGAGTGAAAAATAATAATTTTTCAATGAAGATATCTTGGATATTTTCCATTTTATCGATTTCAACAGCATTTCTTTCACAGGTATGTGTATTTTTATTAAAAATCTTTAAAAAGTGATGGAAGCAATAACTTGAGACTGACTATAGACCTTTTTTTTTTTTTTTTACCAAAACGCAGTATGTATTTTTATTATCGATATTATTTAGATTCCTTTTTTC
This sequence comes from Magallana hongkongensis, assembly GCA_016163765.1. Classification (NCBI taxonomy): domain Eukaryota; kingdom Metazoa; phylum Mollusca; class Bivalvia; order Ostreida; family Ostreidae; genus Magallana; species Magallana hongkongensis. Next base: position 8,209,665 of record WFKH01002636.1, on the reverse strand, counting down.
TTTTGGCTACTACTTTTTAATCGTAAATAATACACAACGCAGATATAATGTTTAGTAATGTTTGCTATCAGAAATGACTGGAATTAAAAATAAAGAATTGAATATTATTGCAAATTATATGACAAACCCCTTAAATCCCGGGTAAGCAGCGCTAATCGATTTCTAAAGAAACTAGTGTCAATAAAGTATTCATTAATGTTTGAAATAATAACACGAATGATCAACAACAACTGAGGTAATGATATTGCATGTGTAGCCCAAACAACAATTGGTCATGCACTGTATATACACATGCAGTTTCTTGTCGTAATCCAATCTGTTTACATTGATTAGAAAAGATTTCTGGATGCAAAATACATGATAGATTAAATTAACTATATTTCCAAATAAATTTTGCAAATAAAAATTATATTATTATACATATTTTATTTGATATAATGTTTTAACAATAAATCTTATATATATTTTGAAAGCCACATTGGTTTTACTACTATTCCTTGTTATAAGTAATTCATGAGTATATGAATCCAGTGCGGTAGTTCGGTATTATTAGTTCGGTTCAGGCTCTCATTGTTGGTAATGCTGGAATATATGTATCAAACGTTTGCGTTTATTCACAGAGCAAAGAAAGCATGGAATTAAGAGGGAGCAGATGTAAGTATAAGACCAGACACAATCTCATTGCGAGCAACGCGGAGGTCTTCATTCAGATTTTCAGAGTGTGTAATAAGACCTTTATCTAGGAATGATGCATTCGACAATATAATTGATCTCAGTGTAGATTTCTATCCCCTCTGCTTCGAAAAAATAATAAAATAATGAAAATAGTTGAACTAAATGTAAAGAAAGTTAATTCAATAGCTAAACAATAGATACCAATATGTATGGGATACAGCAGTTTTCGTTTCATTTCAAAGCATAAAATTGTCACAGCATACTTTTAGTTTAAACTATTATTATTAACCTTGCTACAAATTTTATTTTTATATTTAAATATTTTTTTCTTCAAATACCATTACATTAAACGAATTGCCATTACATATCGACATGCGGATTGATACGAAATAAGGTTTACTCATTTTGAGGCCAGTTTAAAGTCGGTCAGAATATTTATAAGTGCGTATATTTTGTAAATTAGCCAATAAAATAGCGTATTACTTACATAATTGTTATTTTATGCATTTTTCCCGACAAACGTTGTGTGTTACTTGCATGTATCACTACGTTTCCCAAAAAACTGATTATAACTATCTTTTAATTATAACATACAGTGTCTGCAATTTCAAACTTGTCAGCAGTAGCAAGTACCAATTACTGGATGATCAAGAAGAACCTCGTTTCCAATGTTCTTGATGGGATTGCCGACTGCAATAGAAGTAATGTATACAGCTCAAACAGTGAACCAAATCCATGGCTAGAAGTAACACTGCCCGGGACAATAACGATTTGGAAAATAGCAATCTACAATGGTGTAGATTATCTTGGTAAGTATTGTTAAATATGGATTATTAGAGAACCGAAATTTTATTTTGTTTTAAAAAATCTCAAATATCAGAATTGAAATAAAAAAATTGAATTACGCACATACGCAAAAAAACCCCTCAAATAATGTTCATCAAAATAGACTGTGTAGTTTTTTTACAATTAATTTACACAGAGAAAGTTACTTTCGGTGGCTTTACAATTGATGTACTCAGTTTGCAAGGTCTTCCAAATACCGTAAATATACTGTGTAGTAATTTGGTAGAAAAAGAAAAGGAAAGAAAGTACGCGCAAGAGAAAGTATAAAGGGGATATTCTAAAAAAATGAATTCTGAAGGTATTCGGTTTATTTCACAATCTTAAGATAGGGGTGACTTACTTTGCAAGCAAATTGATCATGTGGGTCATTATTATAAATTGCAAACCGAATGCATGCGGTACAATACCATAAATAGTAAATAAGCGAAAATAATCTCAGAAATTAATAGCGTGTTGTAATGTTTATCTGCTTCTTGCTGAAGTCTATACTTTCATTGCATTAACTACTACTAAAATTGGTGTTCTGATTTGTATCTAATTAACCTGTTAAAAAGGCTAAGACAGATGACCACGTGTAAATCATCCAGACAAATTAGCATTATCCAGTTCGATAAAGGATATATAATATTTAACCAATGAAATACTTCGTAACAAACCAAAATAAACAATCCTTGAGATACATAACAAATGAAAAATTATTTAATACCAATGAATAAGTTTACAATAAAAACGAAATATTTTACAATACAAATGAAAATTATACAATACAAATGGAAATTATAGAATACAAATAGATTTTATACAATACAAATGATAAATTATACAATACAAATGAAATTTATGCAATGCAAATGGAACATTATACAATGCAAATGGACAATTATAGAATACAAATGAAACTTATACAATGCAAATGGAAAACAACAGAATTTAAATAAAAGTTAAAGAATACAAATTTTACATTGCAAATGAAAATTTATACAATACAAATGAGAAACATCGATTATTGCAACGTTTGATATGCCATATTATGCATGTTCGATGATATAATTTTACTAAACTGGGATCTAAGATTTTTTAGATTGTGTGCATTCGTTTGATTGAATCAGTGCAGTGATTGTCTTATTTTCTTCAAAATGCGTTTATACAAATATGTTTGTGTCTAATGTTACGTGATCAGATGAATGAAATACCTGAACGCGTTTAAGCATGAATATTGATCTAACCCGTATATATATGGAGTGTAGTGAAAAGCCTTTTAACTTTTGCAACGCAGCTGATCATGACTGCATTGTACACTTTGGTTTACGTATTTCTTTTACAATAAATGAGTTCTAAGAAATAGTCAAGAACATATATTCTTATTGGTACATGTACAATACAATTTAATCCATAATTATGTATACTTACAGACAGATAATTACATATTTCTATCCTATCACTTTTGCAGGTTTCGGTTTGGTCAACTTAAACGTCACGTACAGTAACAATGGTGTCACCGGCATTTGTGGATTTTACCAGGGTCTTTTGTTACGTGACGGTGATCTAGTTTCGTTCTACTGCCCATCGGAAGCTCGTGCTACTTCAGTAAAACTGCAAATCCAGTCCAAGCCAGGACAAATAGATTTTCTATATTTGTGTGAGATTGAAATTTACCGGAAAAATCAAATCCAATCCAATCCAAGTCGATCCAATCCAATTTATTTTTCCTTATTTGCAGCATATTTACTCTTATTATACCCTTTCTTTTCATTTTTTTTTGGTCATTTTTGGTCGTCACTGGAAGCGAAACAAAATTATAACTCTTTCAATTTTTTCAGATTTTGAGTGTATTTTAATCTTTGAATATAGGCCAACCGTATATGCTCTAACTAAGGAATGAAATTTGTAAAATTTTCAAAATGTTCTTTTAGAAAAAAAAAGGTCATAAGTTGTACATCTGTAAACATTGAAATTTGTTTTATTCGTATTTAACCTTTGGTCGTCACCGGATGTGAAAGTAAAGGAAACGTTATTCGATTGCACGTTTTTCTCCAGCAATTTGTTCCATAGCGCTTTCGCCCACTATGCTTTCAGAGAATTTTAAACTTAAATCATATGTATAGAACAGCTAACCATGTACATGTAAGAATTGTAGAATTGTCCACCCGAGTTACGTTTATGTGACGAAATTATGACCTTTTATTTTTTCATGTAGATTTATTATGACTTATTGAATTATGTAATATGAATCATACAGCGTATACATGTTTGTTCGTCCGTATAAATATCTTCCAAACTATTGAAAAAAGAATGTTCTATTCTTATCTCAGTCGCGTGTTCCTGAGTACCTACAATGTATTTAGGTCTTTCCACCTTTCAGGTGAAAGACCTCTTGTTTTCTTTATGTTTTTTATTCTTCTTCTTTTTTCTATTTAGCTCGGGTGACTTTTTTGTTAATATGGTTATCCAAACAATTTAAACTTTATGTAATTGCTCATTAAAAGTTAAGGTACCAATTGACCCTGTGTCAAAAAACTCCCAGAACTTACAGAGTTATTGCCCTTTGAGAAGGAAATGCTTGTTTTCACTACTCCTCTAAATAAGAGATAGAGATTTGGAACCTTTACCAATGTCTACACTTAGAGGGTTCTTCAATCTATTCATACCGAAAGGATCCGAGGCCCCCTTCTAGCAGTTATTGCCCCTGAAAGTTTTGAAATTTCGATAAAATCACTTCCAACTTTTTTACTATCTATCATAGAGACTTCGGAGTACTTCGGATGGGAGCGTCTACCTTAGCCGAACAAATTGACATAAAGGTCAAGGGTCAAGGTCATTTGTAAATCTGTTAATTAATGAATTTTCATCTTTTAAAATACAGAATTATAGTAAGGGTTTCAATAGCTTGCTGGATTGCGCAATGAGGTATTCATTATTCAATTTGGTCAGCCAGGTTTCACATCAAGTCTTGTGGTTACTCAAGTGGAAATTGTTTTTACATTCAACCCATTCATATTGTACAAAGATAGCTAGCCTCTAGAACACGCTCTTCTGTTGTTAGGTTTTCTGTTTATATGCTTGTGTAAAGAATATTCACTTTGCCAGCACATCAGTTTTGTTCAGATTAAGAGGTAAAAATTCAGAAAAGTAATTCAAAAGATATTTAAGATAAACAACAAGGAATTCTTAGAGAAATGGCTTGAAATACAAAAAAATCTCTTAAAAAAATCATTTATGGCTTTGAGGTTTTCTAATACAACATATATCACAGGTATAATAATTTTTTTTGTATACCTTATTGAGCAATCTACCAATATATTAAACATTATTAAGGTGGAAAGACCTCTAATTCTTCTAGAACAATTAGTCTACTAGTTATACAATGGAGTTGTGTTGTGCATGTACTATGCCTTAATAGTAGTCAGGGTTTGATACATACTGCACGAACCTAGGCGAGTGCACTATGTATATATCAAACCCTGACTACTATTTAAGCATCGTACATGCACAACACAACACTATTGTTTTATTATGCTGACTGTTGTATACTGATGTGCCTTCCTATAAGTAGGTATGACGTTTAAGTGTTGTCTAGGCCCTAAAAATAATCATCGGAAAAGCAAGCGTTTGTGTTTTCAAATAAATTAATTGATTTGATTGATTATTTAATCAGCAAGTTGCTGTAAAGTCCCAAAAAATAATCAAACGTTTAGTTTCTTTCCAAGAAATGAGACAGGATTGACCTTAACGAGAAAACTCGAGTTGTATAGCAGACGAAATCTCATTGAATTTTTTTCTTGTACGTTCTTTATCAAGCGTATAAAAATGTTTTATCAATGTGTTTAAAAGTTTATAGGAAACTTTAACTTTTAAATTCCCGTCAATTATGAGGCATTTTTGGAAAGATTATAAATTCTAATTCCTGATGTCAATTGTATGTATATACGTTATATATAAAAACCACCTAATACATCACCGGCTGCTGCGGTGTAACGGTAGCGCGTTTGGCTCTTGGGGTCGAGAGTTCGTAACCCGCTGTCGGGGCTTGTAAGATTTTCATTGAAAATAGTTGCCGTGCTCTATTTCGGCATAGTACGTCTTTGTATACTATGCGAAAATAGATGATTACTGAATATATATGGACAAATTAACAGAAAGCATAATAATGTAATCCCTCAAACAGACTATGCAACGCTGTGAAACTTTGCGTACAGAAATATGTTGTACTTGATAGAACGAGACTAGATATAAAGGTGTTGTAAGAAAAATAATATAAGTATTTAGAAATGAAATAAATGTTACCAATGCTTCTTATTGATTTTAAACTTATTTACAAAAAAAATATATAAATAATAATTGAACAAATAAGGAAAGACACATCATTAAGTATTTCGTTCAATGTAATCATTTTGGTACCAGTATCATCTTGCTTAAGACAGAGCAAGAATTTAACTTATGTGTGTATTTTTTGTATTGTTAATTTCGATTTACTCCAATTCTTAATAAATAATATTCAATTTTGATCCTTTTTGCGTTTTGCTCTCTCATATCTCTCCTTAGGCGATTGTACTGTTATTTTTGTTGTGATGTAATAACCCATGCTCACAGAATCAGCTTATGATACAAGTGTCCTTTCTGATATATTTCATTTTATCAAATAAAATATACAACATGACTACTTTTACAAATTTTGATTCCCGATAATCTAAATTTGTACATGACACAAGGAAGCCACTGTGAAAATTCGTAGTGTTACATCTAGTTCTTTCAATTGATAATCATTTAAAATTTAGGATTAGATGAAGGATGGCATATACAATACGTTGTTTTGTTCTTCAACTTTTTGCGTTTTAAAAATAATGAGAAACATTCCAGGTGCATATAGCTGCAAAGCTTCTTTGTATGAACAAAACCGAAGACTAGTTTTTGTGTAAAGGTTTTTGTGCAACATAAATGAATCAAAACGTGTTAATATCAGTATAAATTATCTTCAATCCAATAACATGATTTGCGGAGAGTTTTAGAGATCTATTCAATCAATCAAAACAAAGAAAAAATATTAATGAACATATTCTTCTTGAAAGGAAAACGGACTTTTATGTTCCTCTGTACTCGTTCATATTATAATTTTCTTCTGGATTATTTAATTAAAAAAAAACCAAAATTAGTCTAGTCTTTAATGTTCTACTCCCCTAGAAGTTACTGGGTTGCCAAATGGATTGATAAATTAACCGTAAAACTATTTGTTATTTTTTGTTTCATTTGCATAATTATATTGTAGTGTGAACATTATTTTTTTACGCCTAACAAAGCCGTGATTTGAATCCCATGCAATGTTTACTTTAAACTTAGTGCCATGGGGATATTGTCAAACAGTACCGTCTGACACTCAAATGAATGCATTTATTTGGTTTCGAAAAAATAATGTTTTCAGTGTTAAATGAAGGACAAAATACGATCATACAATGGCAATGTCTGTTTGTTACATATAACTTGACACTAGTTGATCAGCAGACATGAACTAAAACACGTATAATAACTTCATCCTTCGGGACCACTCTCATTGAATTTCTGATCACATTTTCTTTAACAATATATAAACATTATGAAACAAAATATTAGAAAATGCAAAACACTTCCTCTCACGTGGTATGATAATAATTATAAGTACATTCCTTTAAGGAAAGTACCATTAACAGATAGGCCGGCAACATGCAGTTCCAATTCTTCAAGAAAATAATTGTTTGTATTCTTGCTTTGCTTCAACCCTTATGCAACAAACAGTCTATAGAGATATTTAACGTACACCATGTATACATTTCGTCGGGTCACTTCACGAATATTGAGCAAAGTCTCTTTGGGAAATCGAGAAGGAATACGTTGGTTTGGTCTTGATTTTTATTCTTTCTCAATGTGAGAGGGACCAGCGATACGTTGGGATCGAGATTTGCACGATTCGACCAGACTTGTCACGGTGCAAGGGATGTTGTGAGTGGTACGTGATTGACAAAGATGGAGGTCTCCCCAGAAATGCTACCGGTAGCTGCAAATATTTGAACTAGTATGAGCTTTCAATAAACAATTTTATATCATGTAACCGACAACATTTGTTTTCTTTATAAATTACTAGATAGATAGATGTACATGTAAAAATATCAACATTTTCATAACATATTAAAAGTTAAATTACAAACATTATGAAATTATATA
>WFKH01002636.1:8189649-8201852 GCA_016163765.1 Magallana hongkongensis | reverse complement strand
TATATATATATATATATATATATATATATATATATATATTCTCTTAAGGTATAGTGTTTGAGAACTTATATAATTTTGGTATAAAAACGTGTTCACTATATGTGAATGAGTTTTACTCATACGGATCCCTTCTACGGTGTGAAGAGTGATGCAATTTTTCCTCACACGTAGTATGATAATGATCATACGTACATTCGTTAAAAAAAACTTCACATTAACAGCAAGGTAGGTGTAAAGAATAATAATGAACCCCGTAGAATAATTACAGAGGGTCATTTTTCGGCATGTTAAACATGAAGAGAACAATGTCCCCCCGCAGAAAAATGACCCTTGCCGTAAAAAATATTATATATTAAAGCGTTGGTTAGGATAAAAAAAAAAAGTAGCATTACCATGAAGTTCACATTATAGATTTTATTCTTTGCGCATACAAAGTTTCAATTGCAATTTTAAGTAAAAAAAAAAATATAGTGCATCTGTGATCACCGTGTAGGAACGGACTGAAGTATTATAATAATCTGTTACCTTACACAGAGTTCTTAATATTTCGATTTAAGGTTCCTCGAGACACAAATATTTTATTTGATGGATCGATACAGAATCTTTTTTAAAATATGATTTCACAAAACAGAGACCAATATCGGCTTTGAATTATTTATGTTAGTTTTTATGTATTTTTTAAGTGAAACGACTGCGAACGAGGTATTTTGGAGCTTAAGCTTAATTAAAATCGTTATTCTTTAATATCTTTTAAATCTATGGATAAAATCTAAAGAATACCTTATAGTCACATAAAGTATTTACTAAACAATGATATTTTACAAAGAAATTGAAACGAAAATGCAAAATATTAGAAAATTGCAATTTTTTAAAATTGAACGAATTGTAAAAATACTGATCCCGATCAGAATTATTATAAAATTAAAATTTTATAATTGCAAAAATATTGCAATTTACTCTGAAAAAACTGCATAAAAAGATCAATTAATGAACAAACCATTTTGCTGCTAGACAACCTAGAATTCTTGCAAAATTGTGATATATTATAACTTTTTATGATTTTCGTTCGAGATCAATTTAAAGAATCGGGATCAGATCGAATTTAAGATTTTCAATTTTTTTTTTACGCAGCTATGTTAAGGCTGTCCGAAGCTAAATTTATATCGGAAAACGATACTGTTTTAATTATCAAATGAACACATTAACTTTAAATCTCTGTTACATTAATAAACAGCGATATCCAACAATATATTTGATGCATTTTTGTGACGTCATATTTTGTTCTTAAGCACGTGACGTGTGTATCCTAACACAGCGTATGATCTGTATAAATCGCATTGGCGCAAGTGATAAATGACATTAAATCAAATAAATTTTTATTAAAAATCCTTCGATAAGTAATGTATTTTGCAGTTCTTGCTGGGGGGTCATATAAATATTTCGTTTATTTGAAATATTGTCAAAACATTTCGCCCCTTCATCGAAATTATGCACATTTTTACTTTTTAAGCTCGAATAACACAACATTGGGTAAATTGGTAGGTTTCCCCCAGCATGATTCACATTGGTACTTATTTTCTCTACCGGTTTCACGCAAAAAATACAAAGATTGTAGTGATCTTTCACTTGCGCCAGGTTGTTTTTTACATGCATAAAAATATCTCCATTCCTTAATTTACATTTAGCAGGGCGAGTCTCCAAACCATTAGTTTATAAATAGTCATTAACCTAATACGAGGCGTTAAAACTGCCGATTTTTTATACTAAGTAATAATAATATTAAATTTAGTATTACTTAAAGCAGCTTCTATGTAAAGGAATCACGCGGTTTTATAATATTCAGTAAAATTCACTTATTTCGTTACGATACATTCCCTGAGAACTATCGAAAGGAATGCAGATCGTGATGTCAAAGTTAATTATGACGTCATATCGTATGAAGTTCAGACAAGTGATTTTCTACACATCAATTCAGGCAGCCTTAACATAGCTGCGTAAAATTTACAATTTCGATTCAATTTCTTGTTAGAATATGATGTATAGCAATTATTTAATGTGAGTGACAATTGATTTGTAGATTATAACTATAGGTATAAAAATATCTACAAATCTTGATTTTCATTTTTACAAATATTTTTTTTTATCAAAAATATCATAAAGTTTACGTCATTGGTTTTTTCGTTGTCCGCATGATAACGATTTTATCAGCAGTGTCCATGTTTTCTTATTAAATTTCGATTATTTCTTATCAAAAATATTTTTTTGGCAATAACTTTATGAGAAAATATTACAAATTGTTTTAAATGTAATGTGTGTAGAAATTTGATCACTGGTGTACAAAAAATTCAACGGACTTTTGAATTATTGACATCTAGAGTCTTGTCACAAGGTAAATTCCCTTACTTTCAATTACACAAATTGAATAAAGTAGTTAACTTGTATTTTATAATAAACGCAATTCTATTGATCCTTCACGAGACATCTTTGGATGGCTGTCAAGACTCGTGAACCTCGATATTTTGTGATGATCTCTGTAATTTCTATCCATGTTACTCCTAAAAAAAAGTTTAATGGGTTTAGATTTGTCTGCTATATAGTTTATCAATGAAATCAAGTTATTTGAAGTTAACCCGATTTCTAGACTTAAATAATAAGTAGCTGAAAATGACAAATTAAATTTAAGATACTCCAGCTTATTCTCACTGGTCATTCAGTGACGTATGTAAGAAAAGATGTAACTACTTGACCAAGACTTTATCCATAAATATTATATTCAGCTGCTGATCAGAAATAAATTGTATAACAGTGTACTGAGTATTTTTTTATTCCCTGCAGGTATGTTTGTATGCTTCATGACTTGTAGATTAAAATATTTGCACGCCATTGGACCGGAGGGGGATTTTAATTTTGATTAGTTTGGTATTATTTGTATTTAATTTCAAATAAATCTACTAAGTCTTATTATAATTGTTTTAAAGAACTGTTTGACTTTAATCCGATCTATATTTTTTTTGATTTAGCGCGATTGTTTTTCGCTTTTAATTTCGGCCTGCCGATAATTTCAACAAGCGTCTTTCCAATTTTATACTGGCATTGAAGACATTTAATATTTCTAATTCATTTAAAATTGCTAAGAAAAACCGCTTTAACTTTATTCCGATATTCCTTCGTTTCTTTGATCGTTGTCTTGATTTTCGGTCAGTTTTAATTTTGACAAGCATCTTTATATTCATATGACAATTCTTTATTGCGTATTATTGCCGATGAAATTCGGCTGGTGAATAGACACTTTAAAATACACGCAAAAATGATAAGGTAAAAAAATAATTTAAGTTTTGAAATCTTTAAATCAACTGTAGTAAAATTATTCTACACGGATTTTTATTCATTTAAATATTGATTCTATGATCTCCTGCACTGATTCGTATACACAGGTTACAACTAACCCGTCACCCTTCTCTTACCTGAAATAACATCCTGTGTATATAGTCAAAATTTGATATTCCGTCAAACCATACATGTAAAATGTTTCTTAAGATATACACAATTGGATACACGCAATAAGTCAATACTTATTTGATGGACACGTGTCCTCTCTTCACTCTGTATATATGCATGTAATTTAGCAGGTGTTTAATGTTGGCAAACCTATTAAAAGAAACAATCGGTACATGTACCACTCACTGGTATTTGATTGAATTATATTCTTGTACAGTGTACTGTTATATATAGTAGGTTTGTATAATGGAATATTCTGGACTATTCTAAAGTGGTCAGTTATTCTTTCTAGAACATTCTTGAGTGTCCAGGTCATTCATGTAACTTCTTGTACGTATAATTTCTAGAATTTGCAAGATTTATATTTTAGTATAAATAACCTGTAAACAGTGCTCATAGGGGAGACTCTCATTTGAACTCTTGTTCGAAGACATTAAACTGAGAACAGTTTAATTACTGGGCCATTGTGATTTGATCCATTCGGCAGATTGTAACGGACAGTCTTTAGTTAGGATTCTTATAGTGTAAGTTATATTTTTGTATTTATATATATATATATATTATATAAGTTTAAAGTTTAAGTTTTGTGATTGATCTTTGCTGGAATTCAGGGTTATTCTGACCCATAACAGAATATAAAATGTCTGTCTTCTATGTGTCCGAAGGACCGGGTTTGTGTTTTTATTGAACTTTTGTAATATTTTATTTTTCCTTAGCATGATACATGACATTTTCCTATTTACTCACATAATTGTTGTAAACAGGACACGGAAAAATACCCGGTAATCAACAATGTTAAAAATATATATTAAGAAAATATGTTAAGTATTAAAATATATTAAGAATTTAACTAACAGAAAATACGACAGCGAGGAAAATGGACACTGATCGCCAGTACATGAATTAAAGTGGAAGGCTACATCGTCACAACATGTCTGACTTCCGTTCGAAACGCCATTTTGTTCCGGATTAATAACATTATGTCGTGGTACAAAATAGCTATACACCGTTTAATTGAACTCTACTAACGGGAGATGAGATAGGAATGAAATCACCAAAACGCTTAGAAAATATGTCAATTTTCTTCCTGTTTAAAGCTTTCAACTAACATTGATTATCAGCTGTTTTGTATGGAAAACGTGGAATCTAAATAATATACTGTTTCCCTGCACTGTTGCTGTTATTGGCAATACATTTTTGTCATGTCATCTGCAACTGACGATCATACATATGTGACGGATTACATGTATCGATATAGGTAAGCAGATATAATATTTTCACTTAAACTATATATCATTATATGTATGATAAATATAAAACGAAAGTACCGTAGTACGGTCTAATTACTTCCCAAATGTAAAACATTTGCAGTAAAAGACTTGCATTGAAACTTTGACATTAAACTAATATATTTTGATTAAAATAGATATAGCTAGGTAGCAATAGCAGTGGAAGCCCGGATTTGCAAGCCAAATGAGGGAACGAAAGAATTCTGAAAAGGAGCATGTCTTTCATTTCCACACATACATGTACATGTGTAACACTATGGACATCTAATGTTTGTATTAATATGCGTATAGTTGTTGTTTATAATTACTATTGTATATAAAATAGTAAAAGGCAATTTAACTATTAACATTTTGTTTTAAAGAGTTAAATATATATAATGCATTCATCAAAAATATAATTTTTCAGCTTCAAACATTATCATAAGCACTACTTATCTCATATCTATTTAACATTTGTAGCACAGACTTGTTCCTTTTTTTTAATTTTTCTTCATGACTTTTATTAATTAATTTTATTAATTTTATTTATACATAGATAAAATTTCAAGTCCTTTCTTCTCAAGAACAACAATGTTAAATGGTGTGATAGTTTGATGCAATAATTTGATGAAGAAAAGGATCTATATTGTTCAATCCCTAGTTCGCAAACTAATATAGGGGCTTTTTTGGTTTTTCAAAAGTCGACATAAAGAAATATAAGGTTTTATCTCTGAAAATTGCCTTCTCAGAATCTTCAACGCTAAACATTTTGATACTTTTCAGGAATCATTGTAATACAGAGAATATTTTAAATTGTTTAAAGGGACATGGTCACGATTTTGGTCAAAAATTATTTTCCCGATTTTATTGTTTACAATGCTTCAGTAAGGCATTTTTAATAGGCAACCAAAATTTAAGTGTCATTCGTTGCGTTATAAGCGAGTTACAGAGCTTACAATTCTTTGCTATGTAAACAAAGCTTTTGTTTACATTTTGAACGTTGAAGTGAAAACTCAAGTTTTAGACCGAAAATAAATGTGGTAAACGTTAGGATCTGTTTATTTATGCTTAAAATGAATGAGAAGATGGAAAAAATCAGCTTGAAATTTTTTTTTACCGGTATATTGAACTAATGTAAACAAAAACAAGGCACGAGCCTTGTTTACATGACAAAGAATTGTGAGTCCTGTATCTTGCTTATAACTTTACTACTGACTCTCCAATTTCATTTGGTCATTGGAAATGCATTCCTTAAGCATTGTAAATAATAAAAACAGAAAAATAGAATTTGACCAAAATCGTGACCATGCCCCTTTAAACCGTGGCCATAAAACTAACCCTTGAACCTAAGGAATGGTTTAAAGTTCAATATTGGACTTTGTCAGAGGAATCCTTTTAAAGTTTTCTTATAACGACTACGATGATACAATTTGTGAGAACATTATGCTAGCACGCCGATGTAATGTCGATTGAAATTAAGTGAAACACTGACCGAAGACCTAATGCTGCTAAAATTTATGACATAGTGTAGTTTTCTAATTTGTTAGCACCATAATCTCTGGGCAAAAAATGGGGCTGCAGGAGAAGCGCCAAATTTAGCATAGGAATATGAATGTAGACATCTTCAAAAATATATTTATAAAGAATATACAATATTGTAGTCTTTATATACATGTATCTATTCAATCATCCAGTTATGAATCTAAATTATAATAAACATTGTTTCACATGTGTCGCACACTTAACTCCTTATCTTACCTAAGTTAGGAGTTTTATATATACAATTAAGAAAGAGATAAAAGAATTTAAAAAATACTTGTTCGGGTTAGCGGTATGACCCATGAGCCTCTTGTTTCTGAAATTCCGATCTTAGTGTACAAAAACAGTTAACCGAAATAAAAAAAAAAACAAGAATAAGTATCTTTTTTTTATTTTGCAAAACAATCATATCTATACTCACATCAAATCTGTCTTCTAATTAGCCCAGGGTCCGATTCGTTAATTCTCAAATCCCTTTTGACAGATTTTGTCGAGATATTACAAGATTCAAACATGTCAAGCTTTGATTTATCAATGAATCCTATCAAACTATGCAAATAAGCACTGCCCGTCAATGTTCCATGAATTCATAATTAGTTTAGCTAAAAAGGCGAAACAAGTTATTACCTATTTTGTTATAGGTAGTGTCGTAATGTCAAAAACTTTTTAAAGCAACACAAACAACAATTGGTAAAACTCGTTATGGGTTTAGGAGAGTTTCATTTTTAACTGAAACAAGCCTCAATTTGTGCTCTATTTTGATTCATTTTAAAATTGTGTAAGACACGTAAATGGTAAACAGTATCTTTACTATGAACTGGTTGAACTGTACAACAACGTTGGGGCTAGAGTTAGGGTTACGGTTAGTTCGTTTCAAATTTAGTCTGCTAACAAACGATTAAAGAATACTAAACACTTACTTGTGTGAAATGCTTGAACATGAGATCAGATACAAATATATATTCGGTCATTCTATTTTTTTTTAAACCCAATCAAGACTAATCAGTGATGAGTAACGGGTTTTCATATTGCAACACTAACATAAGTTCAAATAAGACACTGCGGACTTTCTTAATTGATCTTTCTATTTTTGCATTGATTATTTGATTCAAAAAATATATTTGAATTCATTTTTTCAACAGCTACATGTACTCTATTTGGAAGTTGTGTTTAAGAGTATCTCAAATTCATAAATAGAGGAGCTACGTAAAACAATTTCTAAGTTATTTAAAACCTTAGAGCTTAAAGATTCAGATACTCTTAAAAATTTATAACAAATTAGTGGCTAGAAAAAAAAATCAAAACTTGTTTCCAGTAGATATGTGTAGCTTGTTGACTCTTTCGCTGTCTTCAATTATGTAAAATGTTTAAATATTACCACATATAGAATTAAAGATTTATTTATGAAAAAGAACATTGTATAAAAAATCAAATATAAAACACTGTATACATAAAACAAATTTACAAAGATATGTAAGAAATTGTTCAAACCCATGAAACGAAAGTAAACTTACATACCTGATATTGTATGTTGAAATTATAAATGCTATAAAGGTAAAGATAAAATGGATGTCATATTGTCATAGAAACTCGTGGCCTCAATCATTAAAATATGATAATGGTTTATTTATCAACAAAACAAGTTAAAACTTTGTAGGTGGAGTCAACATTCAATGTGTTGAGGTCATCAGATTTTCATTCCAAGGCAAATTTACTCGTTGCATCTGCATACTCGATTTGACAATATACATACATGTATATAAGACTGGTTCCATAACAAAAATGTATGATTTCAATTAGATTAATAATTTCCATGTTCTTTGTGGCAAGCCTTAAGCACAAGTTCCGTCTTTTTGGCATATGATAATATACGTATCGTTGTCTAGAAAAGCCAATAAGGCATTTAAGTAACATAGAGAGGAACTAATATGATTTTATAACATTATTACATCCTGATAAATCCTCACTTAAAATAAGGTTGTATGCTCTTTTTGAAATACATCTGCATCATCGCAACTTCTAAATGGTATTCATAAGTCAATTTCAACGCCATTGTTTAATAAAGGCTCTAAAGTGCTCTCTGTTCCATTTTCACTAGCGGTGTGTAGAGAACCGGCTCTGTCGTAATCCAATGGATTAATGTTTGCACCATTGCTTATTAAAAGTTGTTTAGTGCTATCACGTTCATATTGAATGGCGGCATATAGAGGACTGGTTCCGTATATATCGCATAAATTTATATCTGCACCATTGTTTAATAAAAGTTCAATGGTGCTATCATGTCCATTTTGGCTTGCAATATATAGAGGACTGATTCCACATTCATCGCATGCATCTATATCTGCACCATTGTTTAATAAAAGTTGAACAATACTATCATGTCCATTTTGGCTTGCAATATATAGAGAACTGATTCCGTAGTCATCACATGAATTTATATCGGCACAATTGTTTAATAATAGTTGTATAATGCTATCATATCTATTTTGACAAGCGACATGTAATGGACTGGTACCTTTATCATCCCATAAATTGATATCTGCGCCACAATTCATTAAATATTCTGCAGTGTTTTCATGTCCATTTTGACAAGCGACATATAGAGGACTCATTTTGTGTTCATTTGGTAAATCAATATTTGCGCCATTGCTCAATAAAAGTTTTACAGTGCTTGTATGCCCATTTTGACAAGCAACATACAAAGGACTGGCCCCGTATTCATTACATGCATTAATATTTGCGCCTTTTATTATCAAAAGCTCCGCAGCAATGCAATGTCCATTTTTACAAGCGGCATGTAGAGGACTGGTTCCGTAATCATCAGATAAACTTATATCTGCGCCATTGTCTAACAGAAGTTGTACAGTGCTTGTGTGTCCATTTTGACAAGCAACATGTAAAGGACTGGTTTTATTCAATTCGCATAAATTTATATTTGCCTTATTCCATATTAAAAGTTTTAAAATGCTGTTATGTCCATTTTGACAAGCTAGATATACAGGACTTGTTCCGTTTTTATTGCAAAAATCAATTTCTGTGCCATGGCTTATTAAAACTTCGACAACGCTGTGATGTCCATTTTGACTAGCAACATGTAGAGGACTGGTATTGTATTCATCGTATAAATTGATATTTGCACCATTGCTTAATAAAAGATGTACAGTGTTGGTGTGTCCATTTTGACAAGCGACAAATAATGGACTTGTTCCGTCTTTATCGCATTCATTTATACCTGCGCCATGTTTTAATAAAAGCTGTACAGTGCTGGTGTGTCCATTTTGGCAAGCGACATGTAATGGACTGGCTCCGTTTTCATTGCAAACATTAATATATGCGCCATTGTTTAATAAATGCTGTACAGTGATGTCGTCTCCATTTTGACAAGCTTCATGTAGACGATTCGCCAGTGTAGTTCGATTTCTATTACCTTTAAAAAAAAATTGATTTTTTTTTAACAAAATTCAAAATAAACAAAAATTTGTTATTTTCCTTATGTAAATTGTAAATTTAGCCATTTTTGTTTTGCGAACATCATATTCAAACTTTGTACAGGAATTACATATATGTTTAGGATTGAAACAAATTGCCAAGAAGAAAAATATAATTTCATACTTCAAAATGGGTGTAGATTTCTGATACCAAAAGATTGTTCTTATTCTCATTTTCAACTAACTTAAAACCATACTTTTTATATATGTATAAAAAACATACTTAAAAGTTACATTTAGATACGGATTTCGTTGGAATAAATCGTAGGAACACTTTTTGACCAAAATAACCAGTTATTTGATGGTGCGATTTGGAAAACAAAATGCACAAACAATTCTGCACTTTTTGCAATATGAAAGAGTCTGTAAGATAATTGTTTGTTGTAAATAAAGTGTTCTTTTAAACATACAAATTAATTTGTAGCTATTATCTTATTAAACATTATGTATCTGTAATGTTTCGATGCGGCTAGGTAAATATTTTTTTCAAATGTTCAAATATAAAGAATGTAATAAGAGTTAAGTGCTTACCTATTTGTCTTTGTCTACAAATATAACGCTTAATTCTATAACTGAAATACAAGATGTTTATTGCTATCAAAACTATTGTGAATGTCCCTTGAAATGGCCCAATCACGATCCAAAGACTTCTGTTATCAGTTGAGATGTTATTGGTTTTTTTGATGCCATCCAAATTTTCTATGTTTTTTGATGTTGTTGGGATGATAGAAGATTTGTAGGTTGAAATTCCACTTTTTGCAAAGAAAAAAAATTTTATACAATGTTTTGTCTTAATAAAAACTTTATTGCATTCTTATATTTTTATATTGCTCTAATAAATAAATATATGCATATATTTTGATTTTTTAAATAACTATATTAGCATTGCGTATGACTAAATTCAGTTACAAATCTCAGTTAATGGATAAAGCCTTTAAAAGACCCATAATACAATGCGCACTGATTTAAAGATACATTAGGGCAAACACAATCCAAATCAAAAAGGGAAAATCAAAATTCCCTTTTTTTTTGACCCTGTTTTTCATATCTGCATCCATTTACACCCCTTTTTGCCAAAAATAAGCCTTTACAAGTCAAAGTTCATGGAATTTTCCTGAATCATTGACATTTAAATGTATAAAACAGACATTTAAAATGAGGTACGTTCCTCTCATCCTTATAAAATTATAAAGCATCAGAGGAACGTTCCTCTTCACCTAAACTAAAATCTCTACATTTCATCTGAGGAACGTTCCTCTTTTCACTTCAACAGAAATCTTGACAAGTCATCTGAGGAAAGTTCCTCTCTTCACTTAATTATATAAACTGAAATCCTAACAAAGCATCTGAGGAAGTTCCTGACTTGAAATCTTTACACTGTATCTGAGGAACGTTCCTCATTTCACTTCATCTGAAAGCTACATAAAGCATCTGAGGAACGTACAATCTTTCACATGTTGATTGTTTTCTTTTTAAATGAAAGCTGTATTAAGCATCCGAGGAACGTTCCTCTTTTCCCTTAAATTGGAATCTTTACAATGCATCTGAGGAAAGTTCCTCATTTCATTTAACAAAATGTTTACTTCTAACCCAAGGAATTCTAAACATTTTTTTAGGTATTCTAATCTTTACGCAAAACTTATAAAAGACAAATTCTAATGTTACTGTATCACTTTTTCAAAATCAAATTGAAACACTGGTTTAAAAAGTAAATTAATTAATCATTCTTAAGGAGTCTCGGGAGAGAATGTTTCAAACATACAATTTCCTTTAATTTTTTTTCAGTAAAAGGTCACCTTATGAGTAATTTATGTGCAAAATATAAGGTAAATTGACCGGATAGTTTAAATCTATTTACCGCACTCAAATTTTGGTTGTAAAATGTAAATGTAAAAAAAAAGTAAAAAAAATACAAACATACAATTTTCTTTTAATTTTCAACAACAGAAGGTTAACATATAAGTAAAGTTTTTGCCAAATTAAAACAAAATTGACCAGATAGTTTTTATGCTATCCGCCCTCATAGTTTGGTCCTATAAACGTGTCTTTGCAGCCTTTTTACATAGGCAATAGAATTGTATAGAATAAAAGGATGATAACAAATCATATTTAATTTTATTTGTAATAGATAAAAAATACCTTTAGCCTAACACAGAATATGAAAAGATTGCACATATGTTTCTGATTTTGCAAGTTATAATTTCAATCTGAACAATTGACACTGCAATAAAAAATGAATGACGTTTTTTTTGTCAGTAGTTATGTCAAAGTCTCAACTGACGTCATCGTAAGACGTTGACTCCGACGTGGATAACGTCAACTTTGAAGAAGAGGCGAAATGATTAAAATACTTCTGAACATTATTCTAAAGATTCACTTCAATCTTTAAAAATAATTTTTATGATAAATA
>WFKH01002636.1:8166471-8184649 GCA_016163765.1 Magallana hongkongensis | reverse complement strand
CCTGGAAGGAAATCAATGGGGCCACAGAAAAGTTAAGAAGCCATCCAGCCAGTCAAACAGTATGAACAGAAGATAAACAGAACAGAAGATAAACCTTGGCTCTTATCAACCATGTATCAAAGACCACATTAAGTGAAAGTGCTTTCAGGAAAATGCAGATCTTCTTACGAACTCAATCCTGAATTTCATGGATGCGAGCTTTATGTTTTTAATAATTATAAAAACATATGCACTGAGACAATTATTAAGACAGTTATATTTTTAATTATATAAACATCTAATTTAATTAGTAAATAAACTTGATATTGAATATTAAAAGAAATACTAAATTGGTTTTCTTAATTACATGCCTATGTACTTTTATTGAAAACAATTAATTATAATTTGATCTAAAATACAAGATCAATGTTTGACATCTATTAATATACATGTATTTGCCGCTTAAAAAATACACACGGGGCACCGATAGAACAGACCGACCAAAAATGATTAAAAAAGCCAACCGTTATTTCGATTTGTAACCCAAAAATGCCGCGATAAAAAATATTAAAAATTCAAACTCTCTTTACTTTTTATAGAGTAATCGACTAAGAAAATTTAAGCTGATCATCATCGAGACTGAGCGATAGTAAAGTACTCGAGTACTTGTTTACATCCTTAATATTTACATAAAGTTAAATTTAAAATTTAAAATTTAAATTTAAATTTTAAAGTTATAATTTCAGTTTTAGAGAAAAGAGGAACGTTCCTCAGATTTTTTGTGAAAATTTCAGTTGTAGTGAAAGAGGAACGTTCCTTAGATTTTTTGTGAAGATTTCAGTTGTAGTGAAAGAGGAACGTTCCTCAGATGACTTGTCAAGATTTCTGTTGAAGTGAAAAGAGGAACGTTCCTCAGATGACTTGTCAATATTTCTGTTGAAGTGAAAAGAGGAACGTTCCTCAGATGACTTGTCAATATTCCTGTTGAAGTGAAAAGAGGAACGTTCCTCAGATGACTTGTCAAAATTTCTGTTGAAGTGAAAAGAGGAACGTTCATCAGATGAGTTGTCATTGTCAAGATTTTAAGGAACGTTCCTCAGCTGCTTTGTGAACATTTTAGTTGAAAAAAAGAGGAACGTTCCTCTGATGCTTCATGAGTTTTTAAATAGATAAGAGGAATATACCTCATTTTAAATGTCTGTTTAATGCATTTAAATGCAATGATTCAGGAAAATTCCATGAACTTTGACTTGTAAAGGCTTATTTTTGGCAAAAAGGGGTGTAAATGGATGCAGATATAAAAAACAGGGTCAAAAAAGGGAATTGTGATTTTCCCTTTTTGATTTGGATTGTGTTGGCAATAAAAGTATGTAAGCCCAATATGGTCTTTCGATATTTGATATTCGAGTAAGAATTTCAAAATACGAGATTTGAGATTTTAAATTTAATATTCAATATCTTGATTAACAAACCAAATCATAAATATGTAAACCTATACTAATATTTCAAATCAGTTTTAATCTAAATAAACATTATCGGTCTGGTTTCAGCAATAAATCTGGGTAATATTAGTTAAAATCACATCGAATCTATAATAATATGTCTCATGATTTTTCTGGGGATCATGATTTGAACAATCTGAAATATACACTATCTAGGATGCTTTCACACAAGTTAAAGCCTTTCTGGCCAAATGGTTGTTAAAAGGAAGATTTTAAAATGCCTTTTCTCTAGATCGTTCTATGCAAAAATCTAACCCCCAGCGTGGCCAAATCTACCCCCAGCTATCCTACCAACAAACGTGTTAATCTATCTTTGACAATGCTGACCTAATACACCAATACTAGTATATAAACTTTTATTTGATTTAATTTCTCGGTCAATATTTTTTTATGCTTACGTAAAAAATAGATACCTGGTACAGAGTGGTTCGGCAAGAAAGCATCCGTTTCTTATTGACGCACACTGCGGATCTTAAATGAAATACATTATAATTATAATTATGTTTAAAATGGTATTTGTACAATGTTTCTGTAAAGTTATGAAAGTACTACAATCTTTAACATGAAGAAGACTATTCTCTAAATATTGATAATGTAGCTTATCTGACGTAAAGATTTAAAGCAAATTCAGCTGCAATTTTTACGTCGGAAATTTTTATTGAGAAAAGGTTTGTAAATTAACTTTTTTTGGTAATGTTTTTGTGTTAAGTTATTTAGGAGGCCCTGATTGTAACAAAATTACATTATTGTCACCCTGAACAAAATTTGTGTACTAAATATCCTTAGTAGAAAAATATTTCCTCTGATAATATTTAACAATTTATTTAAATTTCATTTTTCATATAGGTATAAGGTGCTTGCAAAAATATAATAACAGAAGGGTTTTGAAGCATAATAAACTTATTAAAAAAGACATCACGTTTTGGTTTGCTACAAATCAAGCTTATAATCTATAAAACGTATTTAAAGGAGTCATTTGAATGTCAAAGCTTAACTAATTATGGATAGTGGAACACATATAAACTGAATGTTAACTGAAAAGTCTGAAAAGTAGCTGAATGCAGGACTATGCAATTTTATGTCAAAGTTGACGGAGTCTTACATGCACACTATAAAAACTTGATTATAAAATACAGCTTAGTTTATTTATCGGGGAAAAAACAAAATTAACTTACATTTATATAATTCAGAACTAAAATACGTGGTATTAGGGCATCCATCAGTAAAGTTTCGACAATCGTATTCTTTCAAAATCAAAGTCGAAGGGTTTCTAAATAAACACACATCTGAAATATACAAGGTGAATACATTTTTCAACATATGATCTTTTGAATTTTGCTTATTAAACATATATGCTTTTAAATTTACTATCATTTTGATTTAATCTCTCTTTTTTCATAAAGATATTTGTCATATTAAACTTCTCATTAAAACAAATTAAACCTTTTCGTATTGTTATTCGAGAATACATGTAACAAAACTCGACAAGCTCCGTGAAATGCTGGTTTGGTAAACACATATAACCATTCTCCTTGCTACAGTTAAGAACAACTGATCTCTTTCTCCACTCGTTCTTATTTTCAGGACACGATTTTGTTGAATATGTCAAAAACTGTTCAATGCCAAGTGCTCTCTATAATAGCAAAATGATCATTAGTAAACAAATAAAATAAAATCATAAGATATAATAAGAATATGCTCTCATATTAAAAGATCAGCAATTGTTACTTAAATGATCTTGTTACGATGAAAGGGGTCTTGTCTTTCGTCGGATATAAATTTATCAAAGATTAAAATTATATGTTTAAATTAAGATAAAATTTTATTTATAAGTAACTATTATTGATTTTGTTCAAAAGAGAATTGAAAAGATCCAATGTTAGAAGAAAAAAAATTTGGATTTTTAAAATCGTTTCCGAGCACGTTTGTGATGATAGTGCTAGAGCTTTTAACACTAATATACTCGTTGACTCTTATTAAGTAAAAAAAAAAATCAAAAAAAAGATTTTTTTAAACAAAGCATCGCAGAAATATATCATAAACATATATCTTAACAGTATTATTTCTTTACAATTTTATAAAGCCAAAAGTACTGCAAATTACAAATTAAGAAGGATGTGTCGTTTAAAGATATCATAGATAAATAAGTAGACATGAAGCAAACAAATATTGTATGAAATTTATACACAACTTGAAAGTAAATAATCGAGACCATCTATTCAAACAAGTCTTTGCAAGGTTTTTCATCCTGTTTTTACGCAATACAGCGGGCCTACAATTTTTTATTTATTATTTTTTTTTTGGGGGGGGGGGATTTTAATAGAATATCCGACTTTTTATATATGAGTCAGTCTAAAAGAATTACTATAAGTGTACAAAAATCTACTGCTGTACTGCTAGGGCCGCACATAAGAATTATTTAAGTAGCCCGTCAGATTGCTCTTATAACATTTTACAAAATATATGAAAACGTGACCGAGTAGATATGATAGAATTATAAGTTTAGTTATTAGATATACAAGCGATATCCAGGTTACAACAATTGCTGTACAACGTTCGTGTGCTTACAGATGAATTTAAAAGGAAAACAAGTACGTTTAACTACAAATGCGGAAGAATTTCATTTGGAAATACACCTTTAAGAGTAAAATTTACTAAAGCGTTGCTATTCGTATTGCAAGAATGCAAATAAGCGGGATATATCCTGCATGTATGCTGTCTTTAATGATTGCAGAATTATTTCTTTTTATATAGTTCGATCATTATATGGAATATTACTTTTTTGTTATGATTCAAACCATTAAATTTAATAATTGAACAAGGATTTTTAATACATATGTACCAGAAATTATTGAGGAAACGGGGAAAATGTAAAATATTGCTTTATTGTAAACAAAATTAACAAAAATAATGCACGCTTCAAAATTCAATATTCATAGTATGTAAATATATAAATAACCAATAAAAATTTAGATGAAAAACTTAATAACAACATAACAATGAATTTTTTATACTTAAAATATTCAAACACGACATGTCCTGACACAGGAAACACTTAGGGTGTTTAACTTAATAAAATTTTATTTAACGTTCATATTAATGTTTTATCTCAATGTTACAAGTTTCATTTTTGGAACAATACCTTATGTACATGTATACATTGTACATTAAATACTCTAAGAATGACGTTAAAAGACTCAATGTAAGGTATATTTTATTCCGCCTGTGTATGGTGTAATATAAAAGGTCGCACCTGTTGTAAACAAATAAATTCCTTACAAACTAGCAGAAGATGAGATGTAATAATATCATATAATACGATATAATTACGAATTTATGATACAATACGATATTTGATGATTCAATCATATGATATGATTTGATAATGAAAAATATTTTACACCATTATATTTCATCATATGATATGATACGATATTGTATCATATGATTCGATACGAAGTTGTATTAGATTATGATATAGTAATGTGCTATATAATTGTTACATATTGTATAATACATGTACACAAAATTGTTTTATATGATTAAACTGTATCAGAATATATAATCTATAATTATTTTAGTTAACATTTTATAAATTGTATTGAATCATATCATGAAGCAGTAGCATGTTAAAAATATGGCGCGATTTCGTTTCATATGATTCAATGATACATTATGGGACAGTTTAAAACATAATATTTCATTGTGTTTACCAAAACTTTAAGGCCCGCTACACCCTATCAAACAAAGCTAATGGTATGACGTATCATTGAAAGAATTTATATCTTGAATTTCATTAACCTGTAGGCTTCTTTCAATTACTAGATCTTGACCTTAATGGTAACACATATGAGAAAATCAATGAAAAATGAAAGTTGAATCAGGGGTACTAAGAGTTAAAATAATTTTTTCCAGCTCATGGGTGCCGCAATATTGGCAACCATTTTGTTTTACAAAGTTAACTTGATCATTAAATGACTGACGCGTTTCGATGGATGTTGCTCAAACTCTGTTAAGCACTTTTTTGGATTTCAATCTTAAGAAATTTAGATAAGAAAAATCAACAATGCAAGCAAAAGTCCTTTAATCAGGACATACAGCTTGTTTCATGTATGTCGTATCAAAACATTTTATTAAAAAAATAATCAAAGAACAAACCTTTTAGATATTGAATAAAGAAGGAAATTTTAATTCATAAACATTTGAAATTTATAAGTATTGAAGAAGGAAAGTTCTCGGAATCACTTTCATTCAGCTCGGATATTTCCGAAGACAAAACATGTTTTATGCATGAATTAAGACGTCATAATTGTTGACTGAGCACGTGACGTTTATTTTAAATTTGGCTATTTGAGTAGGAAGGCGGATCCAACTATTTACGTTCTCCCTTAAAAAATGTCGCTGCTTAATCCAAAAAATCTGCGCTTAACTTAACGGTCACATCGATTACATATTACTGTATGTTGTATCAATAAAGACAGTTTCTCTGTCTTTACTGTACAAAAGATATAGCTGGAGCATACCAGACAGGTACTGCCAGTCTACTACAAATAGTACTGATCGAAAACGAAAGTGGAATTCCGAATTGCTGCACATAAATACATTGACTAATTGTTTTTCTTTAACAATATATCACAAGTTCGCTAAAATTCGTTTTTCAATAAAAATACAATCCTTATGTAAAAGTGTTTTGTTAAGCTAAATTACATTTCAGGGCGGGATCTTAGGTAAAATTACTAAAAAAAAATTAAATAATTTTGCTCCCAATAAAAAAAAAACTATGATGTTAAGATCAACAAATTACATACTATACTAACCTAATAAACTAAAACAAAAATCGTTTTACAAGAAATAAAACTTTTGGCATACCCTTGCCTTCAAAGCAAAATGGAAGATGGAGCATGCTAATAATAATTGATTTTTTTAAACTAAGCTCGGGGAGCTTGGGGTTTTAAAAATAATCAAAACTCATAAAATAATATAATACGTACACAATAACACTGCAGCAATATCCATAGAATAAAAGCAAACAGGTTCAATAAGTCAGCCATTATGTTATGTGTAGAAAGTATATGACGGCTTTAGAATACCCTTACAAAACGTATGGCCACCTATTCGATGCTTTAAAAACGTAATATTATTTTTATTTGTGTTGAGGAATATAACAATGCAGCTGTATTTTTTTTTTATCAAGAAGAAGATCCTTTAATAAGGAAATCTTAAAGAATACAGATTGTAGCAAACTGGTAATTTCTGTGAATTTGTTTACATATTTATAGTTCAATAACAACCAGGGGCCGTGCTTCTCTGTCACTTTAAATACCTGTGCGAAACCCCTCGTGTACGTTTAAAACAGTGTCTAAGTAAAATAATATGAAAGAAATTGGCACAATATTACGAAAGCCCAGCAGGCTCATTCGACATTTGTGATTAACTAAATTCAAGATTCTGAATCCAAAATTCAAAATTTACCTTAGTCAGCAAATCAAATCATGAAAGTAAAAGCCTGCATCCTTGGAGACCGAATGCCTTAAATGGAAACCGTTCATTTATGTTCTTACTTGCAAAGATGTTTATCTAGTTCAAAGATTATTTTTGAACTTACATATATAATTTAAATTAAAAGAGAACGATGTTGATAGATTTGCGTTATCTTCACGATTAGTGTAGGTTTTTTCTCGTCATTTGCGGGGTTGCCCCCTGATATTTGTTTTGTAAAAGGTATAGTTTTGTTTATTAAACATGATGTGTATAAATTATGCCTTTTTTAAAATGAAATAATTTAGTTCAAATGCATTTACAGCTGTTGGTTATAAATTTTAACTAAAATAATTACTCACTGTATCGGTTAGAAATCATTTTAAAATGTATCGTCATATGATGTCGCAAGCACTTATAACACTTGAAAAAGATATCGACAAAAATATAAGGCTGGCATGATTTTAGTGGGCTACCGCATTCTAAATAAAAGAAAGAAAAATACATAGCTTAAAAAAAATGAGAGACAAGGAGTGGAATAAAAGAAAATTTCTATTGAAATACACGTTAATACATGATTCGCATGCGGGATGTGGGGTTAAACTTCACCTTTAAAGATGAGCTTGCAAAGTTCTTGCTCACATGTCAAGACGTCAAACAGTTTATTTCTTCGATAGGGAATTTCGATGTTAAAACAGAAGGTAATAACATATAAGTATATAAATCCTTTTTCAATAACTGATAATACTTTGACAGTCATCAATTGGATTCTAACATCCCGAAACTTGAGCTGTTTTGCGTGGAGAACCTTTTAAGTGATAATTTGTTATGTTCTATTTTATTTGTTTTCTGATCATGATTGAACATGGTAGTGGTATATATGTTTATTCATAATGTTAAAAGTACAAGCGGGGTTAGGGAGATACAAAATTATTTCTATTGTTGTAAGGTACATACATGTATCACGGAGTATCACGGAGTGAACTTTTAATAAACTCTTATTAAATACATTTTTGATGAACCTTCATTTTTAGATTCCTTTATTTTGTGTCATTTTGCTAGATATTTATATCACAATTTATCTTGAAAAACATTAATTCAAAAAAATTTGTTTACGTAAGGCATAACTGCTTAATCGTCATAAATTAACTTTTACTCAGTGGACTTATTGATTCACTCAAATTGAAGTTTTACTCCATCTCATATGTCACTTATGCTTATAGTGCAAATTACTATTGTTTACAATTTTTATTTATATCATTTTGTACATTATTGTCATCAGTTAGCTTCCCGTCTAGAAAAAAAAATCGAATTGATGAACTGAGAGCTACATTTTCTTATATGTTAAAAAGTTGCAATTTACGACGCACAAAACCTTGCACAAATTCTGTGAAAATAATTATAACACCAAATTTGTCGGACAATGTACAACTAATATCTTGACTCAGTTTTTCTCTTAAACACGCTGACTTACATCGAAATGAAGAAAATGAAGTATACTAAATGTACGAGCAGATCGAGAGTTGCCACTTTTACATGTAAACAAGCTACCCTACTTCACTTCATGGAGCAGGTGATGGTATTTAAAAGAATAACTGAAGCAAGTAAAGTAACAACATCTGTAGTAAAATGTTTAAGGAATTTTTTGGAATCAAATATTTGTACAAAATGTGTTCGGAAATAAAATCATTCAGTCCAAAACTAGCACAAATTTTTGTGCAACTTTTAACACGTAAAAGTCATTCACAATTGGAGCACGAGCAGAAGCGACAAAATATTCGTGCGACCGAAAAATTTAGATTTTGATCGTAAACTATTGCCGAAATAATCGCACATGAACAAAGTATTCGTAAGAAATTAACACGATCAAAAGCGTCCGTTGTGCGATGCAGACGCATTAAATCTTGCGATATATCTTGCGGCTATATGCGACTGTTGTACAATGAAAGCGAGTGTTGTAAGATAATGCGATAGGAACGTGCTAGCGATCAGATGATAGGACGATTGAACGTGCGCCAACGGAATTGGACGTGCGGCACTCGTGCGATCATGCGTTCCATGATAGGAATGCTCCTGCGAGTCAGAGGGGGTATATATACCGGTATACATAATATGTATAGGGGGTATATATAAACCCAGCAGACGGTGAGGAGGTATTGGTGCAGCAGCTTCAATAGTCAATTGTGGTCTGAAACAAAGATGTTTATACAGGGTATACTAGTGGCAAAGCATTGCAAATTGAAGCTGATAAATCGTGCAACGATACATGTAGTAAAACGTTGCAAGATTACATGTGACACGTTGAGCAACAGTCTCATGGTCGCAAAACACACGCATAGACACCTGAGATTCATTTTACGACCTCGTGCATCACTCTTGCAAGTACACAAAACGTTGTAAAACGTTCGTACTAATGTTTGTGAGTTGAATTGCGATAATTCTGATCGCATTTGGTCGCGTCTGAATATGTGCATGTCCACTATTTTGAGGAGACTCGATGCGACCACTAAAACGCATGCAGAACATCCTGCAACGTATTCGAAAGCTTGTACGAAGCTAAAACATTCCGATCGCAAAGTGTTTTAGAGTGCTCGTGCGCCAATTGTGAAAGGGCCTTTCGGAACTATAGCTCGCAGGTCGTCCATCCGAATTTTACTCAAACCGGGAACTATAAACTTTACTGAGAGAGAGAGAGAGAGAGAGAGAGAGAGAGAGAGAGAGAGCGAAAGAGAGAGATTAGATTGCCCTGTTACCCTGTTAGAAGAATATTATGTCTTCCCAAGTCTCGACGCTCTTCAATTAACCCACCATTGTTTGTAGCATTGTTTTCCCATCGGTGGATCATATGTAGCCTGTATTCCTGCCCTATTAACCATGCAAAAGTCAGCCTATTTTGGTCATATGTTTTTGTGCTAATTAATAGTTACCTCTCAGCAATATGCATCACCTTATGCCAATCACTAACTAAAAAAAACTTTAAATAAAATCAATCAGATATTATGAATCACCTTTTAAAAATTCATAATGATAACTTATAAAGGAGAATAAGCCAAAGCCTTTTTTCTTTAAAAAAACCTCACAAATACCAATGTATTTAAAACCTTGGACTTAACTTATCAATAATACTACATATTCAGCAACACAATTCTATTTATAAAATGAATCAATCTATTATCTACTAATAAAACACAACTGGCAGTTTTATATGTCCACTTAAGCAAATCGAACTAAAGTTGAGCCTACCTTGGATGATCTTTATACTTCGTTTGTAATATAATTAACTAATTAATGTTTGACATTGACATTAATGTATAATAATCACAACCAATTTGTAATCAATGAAGAATACAATACTTACTTGACTTTGGAAAAGGTGTTTATTGATTCATGCAAATCTTAAACCCTTCTGTATGATTCTCCTTGTCGACGCAAATGTTTTTGTTCAACCTTCGATGCCCAGAGAAGTTGTTAATCTTCATCAGAAGTGCGCGTTTATCGTAGAAGGAGTTATGTTTAATAAAATTCTTTTTGTCATAATTTAGATTGCATGTTCTTTTTTGTACAAGTAATTAATTCACATAAAAAGATGTGTAATTTAAAACGACTATAATAAACCCATTCTGCCTTTACTTGTTCAATTATTGTTAATAGAGAAAAATGCATAGACTGTATCAAATACATGTATCCTTACAAGTGCATAAAATTAAATAATAGGTAACTATAATATTTTAAAGGAGGTTATCCTCTCTATTAGAATGTTTACTTTTCCTATTACTGATTGTTATCTATTCTATCATTTCCATGATAAATGTATTACTGTAGCAAAGTTATCCTTCAGTCTTATATACGATTGTTATGATAAATGTGTATATGCATTTATTGTACAAATTGCTTTATGTAGACAATATTTCATGTGAACCGTATCGTTTTTAATATCTTGAAATAAACAATTCATTTAATTTCATTTTTTGTTTAAATAAATTTAACAAAATCATTTGACATTTCTAAACTCGTATAATGAACTGTTGATTGTTATTAAAAGACTTAATGACTTCGAATACAAAGATATTAATAGTAGTTTTTGAGGGTTGTTTTACATTTCATCCAGTCGATATCGCTCTTTGAAGATTGAACATTTCCTGCCTTTGTTGAATTAGTTTTCCTTTATAGAAAGAACATCATTTAAGAATTAATTGATGAATATAAATGATAAATGGACCTTATTTTGTTTTTTCTTTGTCAAAGTAATACTATTAAAAAAATCGCTTAACGACAATTTATGGAAAACATTACATAAAAAATGCTGTTTACTCAGAATAAAAAAAAATTACTTATCAGAACAATAAAAAACATTTATTGTATATTATAGACTTTTAAATCAAGTGATATTTCTAACTTTCAAAAAACTAGTTCAAAGACCTACTTCTTAAGTAAACGATCTTTAAATAGTCTTAAAAAGCTTTAAAATCTCTAAAATTTTTACATCAATATTCAGATTTTCTAAATCATAAAAATATTACAACTAAATTTAATTACACTAATCAAGAACAGTGGGCTATCTTGAAATCCTTTTGAGTATTTTTAAACGTTTACGCATCGCATGATGTAAATTACCTGGAATGAATAAGTGAACAAATAGAATAAAAACTTACAAAAGTATATTAACCAACAGATTTAAAGTTAAAAAAAAATGAGGACAATTATTGTAACTAAAAAAACAAACATTTTATAAAAAGTAATTCAAATGTTCTATGTTTTCTCATAAGTCCATTTTTGTTAGGCATAAATAAGCAAATTCTATTAAAATTATTTAGAATATTAACTTTAATGTCAATATCAATTTATTTCATGGATAATTCGGTGTTTTTATAATTTTTTCTACTAGCCGGTACGCTGGTATTTATGTAAAAATCCATTTTAGACTCTCAAAGACTTAAAAACATAGCATTGAAATGAAAAATTGATCTAATGATTTTATAGCAAGACTATGATAATTAAGATTTTACCCAATAACACAAAATTAGGAGAAAACTATTGGAGAAAACTAGTTTTCCAAAAAAGTACATTTTATAACCCCATTTAGAAATATGACGAAATGATCTACCCCCTTCGATCTTCGGTAGATTTGATAACATGTATGATTTTGGTAGAGACATTTTAACATGTCTAAAATACATGTAAACAAGAAAATGTGTAAAATTCATAGTTTCGCTAGATATTCAGTTATTAAAATGAATATGTTTAAAGAATTCAAACATTTTAAATGGTTTGCGTGATATCCCTTTGGAAAAGAACTAGTCTTTGATTTGAAAATATTTTAGAGCTGTTCACCATATGATTTTTCGCGCAAACAAAGACACTTTTACATTACCTATCAATTTAAATACCCTTTAATGAACCATCGGGTTTAGGTTAACATTTGGCAATAAGTGTAAAGGTACATTTAAGGTTTGCTTGTCCTTAAAGCTTCTCAGTCATCTCATTAATAAATGCTACTATTGAAACTTTTAGCTACCTTCTACAAGATGGATCATCAAGAAAGCAGGAATTAACTGTTCTAACACAACTCGGGACTGTAAAAAAGAGATAAAAGACATTATGTCGTAAAAACATGCTCAATTGATTAACAATTATTGCGTTTAATGAATACAGAATTTAAACGTCATCTCCATAAGAGTTTGTAGCTACATGTATATTGAGACTAATCTTTCGAGGCGATTCCCATTTTTAAAACAAGTATCATCATTTCTAGAAAGTATCTTACTACTTTGTTAGTTTACCTTTATCTAGAGTTTGATGTTAGCTTGTTGTCGTGTCTGACTCGGACTTTGGAATTTAAAGAATGTATTATTGATTTTTCCATGGGAATTAAAGTGCATTAATTTACTAGTATTTATTCCAATTTTATTGTCAATAGCAGCCAAGAACACTAATTATTATTTAATAATTTAACGTTACTGCTTCTGCCTTTTTAATCTAAATCAATGCTAATTACACCAGTACCGATATTCAAATGTGAGATGATTTTTTCATTGTTTATCACCATGTAGAGTGATGCTCTTTTGTCCTGGTTTTTTTTTTATCATAGAGATAAATTATATATTATTATAAAATCTAATAAAAAGAACTCGATACTTTTAACAAATATTATAATACTTACATTCATGAATTTTTGTACCAAAGAAATCGAAATTTAGACATCCATGGGCAAAATTGTGGCAGCGGTAGATATCAACGACAGAGTGGTGATGGTTGAAAAATAAACAATGACCTGAAACGAGATAAAGAGTGATACAATTACGATATTAAAACCAAATAACTCTGTTCTATTGTTCTATTATTTAACTTTTATAGATATTTACGCGTTTTGACTGCAAAGCATTTTATTCAAGCGCAAAAACTGCCTTCACTAATATTTCATAACATAGTTAACGCTATATATGCCGTATATAACGAATGTTTTCAAAGAAAAAAAATGTTTTTGTTTTTCATTAAGCTACATAAGTAATGATTTAATTGCGAACTTCCAGCGATACAGACACAAGTGTAACCAATAAATTCAAAGTTAGTGAAATTCTCCCAAATTTTGTGCGCAACAAGGCTCAAAGAACAGCATTACTAGAAACTATAATCCAACTTCATCATCTCAACATAGCATGGATGAAATTTATGACAAACCGTTCTCAGTTATACATTCTGAAAAGAAAAGAAAATACCAAAAATGTCATTAAGGAATATTAAAAAAAAAAAACCGCGTTAAACATACCAAACTCTACTGAACTGAAGAATTGAAGCAGTTGTGGAAAGTGATGCATGAGAAAAAGAAGTTATATACTCGACATAAAGGAAACAAGAGAGTTGGATCAGCCACTTAGGTAAACAAGAGTACTTCAACACACAGGATACTTTTGATGAAGCCCTGAGACGAACAGACCGTTTATATAAGAAGTCAACTGCAGAGGACATAGCGACTTCTGTGATAAGATTCAAAGAATTGGACCACATCAGAAATCCATGGAAATAGTGGTAAAAGTGTGAAAATTAGCGACATCAATCAAGCAGACTTGTAAGAGGTTTATTAGGATCCGACACTCTAAACCACACAGATAGTGTAAATGTTTTTGCATAGAGCAAATTGCATTTTAAAATATGCAAGTTCTAATAGTGTAGAGTGTTTCGGCAGTTATGAGCTTCATCAGGGGTCTGCAAGAATAGCTGATGTTTGTTTTAGGTGAGACCTGATTATCTCGTCGCTTATTTTTGCTAAAAGCCATAATAGGTCGAGAATCACAAGATGATTTGCATTCAAAATTCCTAAGTACAATATCCCAATACTTCAAAATTCGTTTTTTGAGTCCTTTAAGGCAAGGATTGAATTAAGTAACCAATACCCCAATAGGGTTACGTAATGGTTGCTTTGGAGTCTTATTGAGGATGAGTTTTGTTCGATTTGTGTTTATGGTTTCTTTGATAATTGGGTCGATTTCTTGGAGAGAGTAACCTCGCTTTGACAGACGCGCCTTAAAAAAATTGAGTGTAGCAATCATAATTGTAGGGTCGGTAGTATTTCTTGCATGTCTAATGCATTCTTCTTTAATGAATCCTTTAAACACAGATGGGTTATGAGCTCTCTGTCTGTGTAGGTATTGAAAGTTGTTTGTAGGTTTGATGAATGACTTGATGACAAGCTTGTTAAAATTTTGAAATCTGTGGCCTTTGTAAACTGTAGCCTCAAGAAAGTTCACAGAAGATGGTGAGACTTCAAACGTAAATTGAAGATGCTTGTGACAATGATTTCCAATGTGAACAAATTCCTCTATTTCCTGTATGATGTCATAAAATATAATAAAGCCATCATCCCGATATCTTCCATGAAAAAGAACTGTGCTTGCATGACGAAATTGCGTAACAATATGCTGTGTGATTTGATACATTCTAATATCACAAATTTCTGGACTTGGAATTGCACCCATGCTTCCTCCAATGATTTGCTTGTAGAATAGTCCGTCAAATTCAAAGTAATTGTTTTTTTAAAACGCATTTCAATAAAAGCGTTAGCTCCTTGGGTGTGGGATAAGGAATGTCTGATTTGATTTTATTAGCCTGCGTGTAAGCCTCCTGCACCGATGAAAGAAGTTCGTCGAATTCCATGTTAGTATACATGCTTGTAATGTCATAAGTAAATAATAAAGCGTTTGGTGGTAGAGTGAGGCTTTCGATTTTGTTGATTAAGTCCGCAGTGTTTTTAATGTAAGTTGATTGTTTTTGTACGATAGGGACGAAAAAGTGATCACAACACTGTCCTATTTTCCTTGTCGGCGTGTTGCATTGCGAGATAATTGGATCTACCAGGTGGTAATTTTCTAATGCTGCATTGACCGTTCATTAAAGCGTTGTAAATATGTTCAGGAATTTTGTGGGTTTTTGGTAGAAGATATAGATGACCACATTTTAGTGACGGTTTATTGTCATTCAAAAACTTGTAAGTTTCTTTGTCTAGTGACTGATTTATATGCATTTCAGAAAGCATATTTTGAATATCATTATGCAGTTTAAGCATGTTTGGTTCAGGTACTTGCATATAGTGTTTGGATAACAATTGTCGATGTGCTTCTGAGACATACTGATCTCTGTTCATTTAATGACAATGGTATCGCTTTTGTCCGTTTTTTTAAGAACGATGTCGTTGATATTTTTTAAGGGATAAAATAGCTTCTCTCTCAGATTTAGAGATATTCGATCTCGTGTTATATGATACTGGTGATATAGTAACCAACGAACAGGAAGTTCTGAAGAAATGACTTCGAAAACCTTTATAATGGAACCAACAACAAAAATTTGAAATGAGTTTTACAATCAGATTCAACTCATAAAAATATTTTCAGAAGAATGTACGGAAGACCTCAACCGAATTCTGCTTTGAAAAGTAATATTTTTTTGTGTAAAAAACATGTTATGCGAGCTAAATAAAAATAAAAATAAAAGCTACGGCGGAATTCCATACTGTGTGCTGAAACATCCGGTTAATATTGATACACTTTGTCAACTCTTCAGCTCATTTTAAGTACAAGTTTTATCCCGTTTATATGGATAAAAACTATAATTACATACTAAGTAATAAATACAGGGTTTTTGCATATGCGATACAGCTAACTTTATAATACCAGTATCAGCTTCCAGGGCTGATACGGATTCTGCAGGGCTGATATCGATCTGCAGGGCTGATACGGATCCGTATCGCACCCCTTGCAGAACACCTCTGATTTTTTCTCGTTCAGAAATAAGTCGTAATTTTTTTACTCTTTTTGGAAGACCTCTGCTTTTTCCGCTTCGGCTTTTGTGTAAATTTGCAGAGGGTAAAATGGATCTCAATTAAAAAAAACATTTGAATCGATCGGGAATAGATTGAGTGAGTTGGAATATTTATTTTGACTTAATGACTCCAATGTAAGTGAAAAAAAATTGATCATATAACGCTGGATCTAGATCTGTTAGAGTCGAGTCTAGGCCTAAGACCTCGAACTTGTACAGTCCCTGAAACGTTCTACTTTCCCACTTGAACGGTGAGTGAACGATGAGCGCACTCTGAGCGAACGGTGAGCGCACGCTGAGCGGAATTCGGTGAGCGCTTATGAACGGTGAACGGTCAGCGAACGCAGAGCGCAAACGGAGCGCAAACCCATGCGCAAAGTGAACGGTGAACGCACGGTGAACGATATGTAAACGCTATGTGAACGCTAGATAAACGATTTATTTGGAGTGCCTCAAGAGTTATTCTTACATTGTGTTTCGTCGGTAATCAGGAAAAAATAACAAATAAACTACAGGTATGTATTATCAGTCTAAATATAATATTATCTGACTGAACGAGAAGTGAACGCTGAACGAACGGTGAGCGCAAGGTGGACGCTTTGTGAACGGTGAGCGCGAACGGAGCGGAGCGGAGAGCGCAAGTGAACGCACGCACTTTTTCTTAATTATTTCCTAATTATAACCCTTTTGAAGTACCTGTCCATATATATGAGCAACCTTGAAGACCTTCATTCAAAGATGCATTGTGTTAAATTGATGGACATTAGCCAAATGGGCCGGAGAAGCCGAACTTATAAAAAAATACGACAACAGCAGCTATGACGATAAGGACATAAAAAAACAAGGAAATTAATCAGACAATCTCACTTGAGACTTTGGCTTAGGTGAGCTAAAACGTTTGGTCTCACCTTGTAAAGTGTCTGTTATACTTTCTATGTAACAGATCTCCAACAGCTTTGTGAAGTTTTCATTTGGAACACACAAGTAATTCTTATTCTCGCTACAGTTGAGTGCAGATGATCTTTTGCTGATATCTGTTTGGTTCTTAGGACATGATTCTGTTGTATAGACTGAAAAGTCATATCCGTTTTGCTGGGAGTTTTTATTTGAAATAAATAAAGTGAAGAATATAATATATTTATTTCAATTCATATACAATGTAAACTAATTGAAAATTTTGATAAAATATTATCTTATAAAAGATGATCACGTGAAATCCATGTAAAAAAATATCTTTAAATTTGTATCTTTATCAATAACCAATAATTTTTCTTTCCCAAAATAATCAATATACAACCATTGTGCCGCATGTAAATTGCA
Organism: Magallana hongkongensis; assembly: GCA_016163765.1. Lineage (NCBI taxonomy): Eukaryota > Metazoa > Mollusca > Bivalvia > Ostreida > Ostreidae > Magallana > Magallana hongkongensis. The sequence goes on along the minus strand of WFKH01002636.1, from coordinate 8,167,058 downwards.
TGTGAAAATAGCGTTTATATGACCAGGTATTGACATTTTCCAAAAGTATTTTAAGATATCAAAATTACACCGCAGTGTCAATCTAAATGTTGTAATGTTATTCAGAATTCAAAAGAACAAAGGTTTTTATTCATAGATTAAGTCCTTAATAACTGAGATTAAAATGTTCATTTACATGGAGGCGTTTGTTTATTTAGTTCGTATTTTATAGAAGAAAACTAAAAATACTCACACATTTACTCACACATTTGAATAGGTGTATCTTTAACCAAAGAATTGTCACAAAGGTCATACTTCGTAATTCTGTATTGCAAATCATATTGCTTTGTATGTTTGTGTCAGAAGCGTGTAACAATGCAGTTTTTTAAATAATGTATTTCTGTTTAACATGCATTACATATTAGTTGATTTTTTTTCTGTTTATTTCCTTATTTTCTCATACAGATCGGGTATAATATCGGCATCATGGACTGTTTCGAATGAAATAATGAAAGGAAATGGCAACTTCATGGAACACTTTAAGCGTTGTCACAGCCATAATCCTCCTCGTTGTAGAAATAATCAAATTGCACGGAAACAAACAAAAT
>WFKH01002636.1:8154882-8166461 GCA_016163765.1 Magallana hongkongensis | reverse complement strand
AAAAAAAAAAAAAAAAAAAATTCAATATACAACCATTGTGCCGCATGTAGATTGCACGTAGAAATAGCATTTATATGACCAGGTATTGACATTTTCCAAAAGTATTTTAAGATATCAAAATTACACCGCAGTGTCAATTTAAATGCTGTTATATTATTCAAAAATCAAAAGAACATAGGTTTTTATTCATAGATTATAAGTCTTCAATAACTGAGATTAAAATGTTCATTTACATGGAGACGTTTATTTGTTTAGTTAGTAGTTTTATAGAAGAAAACTAAAATGTTTACTCACACAGTTGTATAGGTGTATCTTTAACCAAAGAATTGTCACAAAGTTAATACTTCGTAATTCGGTATTGCAAATCATATTGCTTTGTATGTTTGTGTCAGAAGCGTTTAACAATGCAGTGTTTTAAAAACAGTTATGAAAAATGTATTTCTGTTTAACATGCATTACATATTAGTTGATTTTTTTCTGTTTATTTCCTTGTTTTCTCATACAGATTGGGTATAATATCAGCATCATGGACTGTTTCGAATGAAATAATTAAAGGAAATGGCAACTTCATGGAACACTTTAAGCGTTGTCACCGTAATACTCCTCCTCGTTGTAGAAATAATCAAATTGCACGGAAACAAACAAAATGTTAATTAAATGGACAAAAACCAAAATAAGTGAAAATTGAATGCTTGATTTGATCGGAACTATTGTAAGAGTAGCAAATTTCAACAAATGGAAAAATTCATTCATGTATTTATGAACGATGTTTTAAGAATTAAACAAGACTTGAGAAGAAATATTTATTTCATTATATTGCACATTGGCTGAAAAACAGACAAAACTAATTTTTGTTGACAATTAAGCTGACAAGTCCCCCAAAATGAATCATAATTATATCCCAATGATATTTTATGAACCCTCGTGTACTTAAGTAATATTTGTATAAATCTGAATGAATTTAATTAAACTCAATGATACCCAAAACATTGATTATACCTCAATGTACATTTTCCACACAAAGTCGATTTTCCATATGGTTCCCCGTGATATTCCAATGAAACTTCATGATGCCCTAAATAAACCTAAATGATAATTAGATAAAGAATTTTTATTTAAAGGAAACTCTCAAGCTGTGAATTCAGAAGGTAATTAATTTGAATTACGCATCACAGCGCGCAAACAATCGAAAGCCAAGTTATCAAAGCTTATAAGAAGATATGCCTATGACACACAACGGGATATATACCAATTGGCGTACAAATTAAACCAGCAATATATACATTTAATGGTTCAATGTCATGAGAGGACTACCAGAGTCACTTTAAAGTGATAAAGAAGAATTTATTGATGATGAAAATGAGTCAAATATCTCTCATGAAATGCAAGATGATACATCATCAGATTCCTCTAATTTTAAAAGTAGCACTATGGATCAAGCAGTGTAAGTTTTATACCTGATACTATCTCTAAATAAAAATACAAAGAAGAAGAATACAAACAGTGTAGACTTTTAATAACTTTAAAACAACCAACTCTAAAGTTCCATGTGAGGAAATGTGCACATCTCCTTAAAGTTATTGAATACATGGGAGGTTTAGATTCTGAGAAAAGTAAAAAGGTCCCAAAAAACCAATAGGTTGATATCAACGATGATGAATATCTTTATATTAGAAACAGAAAAAAAAGATAATAGATTTCAGTCTTAGTGACAATGAGGAATCTGAATATGATTATAGATCTGATGATAAAGAAAAAAATTGTTTTAAAGGCATGGTTTTGTTTTTTTTGGAATATGAAGAACTTTACAATGGAAATATATATATATTATGAATTATCATTTATTTGCCAAATACTTTCGTCTTGCTTAGCTTCTTACTCTCATATTATGCAATACCCGAACAAAATAACACTTTCATGAGACTATCATGATCACAAAGAACAACGTTTCCTGCGACGGCCATATCAAATTTTTTACCATTTTTGAGTTATAAAGCAAATACTTTCAAGGGCTCTAGATCCCTTAATTTAGGGGACAGTCCCTTTTGTATGGTTTTAAGAAACTCCCTTCATATTTTCCACAACTTTTGTTCTAGATGTGATATCAAAAGTTTTCAAATTAAAAAGTTACGGAGCAAAAACATGAGTAAAATTTAACACTTTTCAAAACATTAATTTCGATTGAGTTTGTTAAGTGGTTTAACAAGGAAAATCGAAAAAGTAAAACTGGGAGGACAACGTTCAAAGTATCTACATGTATATTAAAGATTTATAACTTAAAATCACTTGCTATGGACCGTCTGGGATCCTTTGTCAGGAATGGAGTACCCATAAAATATTTAAAAATGGGAATAACTCGCCAAAAAAATTACAATTTGAAAAAAAAACGTCTAGTAGAAGAATAACAATAATGAAGACTTTCCATCAGAATCAGTATTAGGTCTTCCGTTGGAACAAAGCCCATTTATTAAAGTGTTATTTCCTGCGCTTGCCGGGCGATCATCTAGTAAAAAATAAAACAAATAAAACAAATATATATATTACAACAATTAAAACATAATTCAACACTACTTAATATGTTTGTTAAAAAAACAATTCCTTCTAACCAATATTTCCAAACACTATATTAACCTATATTCCTTCTGATATAGTTTTTGCATCAAAGTAAGTTTTTGGAGCAAGGACGTCTTCAAGTAAAGTTTACTTGTCAAACAGCAAATAAGGAAAATAGAATTAATTAAAAAAATAAAATCCAAAATATCGTAGTTCAGTTTAATTCTCATAAATGATATCAAACACATTGTTCATTATTTGGATTTGATGGGCAGCAGAGGCACATTCTATCGATCCTAGCCTGTAGTCGGTGATGGATTGTCGCAGGATTAATTGTTTCGTAAACATCATCGGGAGCTGATACTACAGCATTTCTGGTAGAGAGGATGTGAAGTTTCTTGTACAGATTTTGCAATAACACTATCATCAATACAAGCGTTATAATCGACCCAATGGAAATAATTACTTTCATTCCAATATCATTGCTTCCATGTGGATGTTTTGTGTTGTCAGGTTCTTTTAGAGGAGCTGATATCGTTGTATCTTGACAATGATAAAAAAAGATAAAAGAAAAACAAATTATTTATTTCTGCAAATAGACAAATTATTATAATATATAATAAAACCATGTTGAAAAAACGTTCAACGGTTTCATTTCATCTTTTATAAAAGTGGCAGATTTGGGATTCACTAATTTAATCTTGTAATCATCTGTTGGTAATGGTATGAGTAAAGTTTGACTTTGTAGTTTTGATTCTTTAGTTGTTTGAAAAAGAATTGCAAAACTTTGTCCCAATATCTGTTGTTAAAACAATTTTGATGAAGACGTAATTGGTTTCATTTTCTTCTTAATAAGCTAATGAAAAAGATTTTTATTTGGTTATAATTCATGTTTTTATTGTTTAATCTACATATACAAAAATATACGTGAGTGTTCTGACACGTAAGAATGTTTATCAATATTACATGTAGCACCTTCAATCACAAAAAAAAAAAAATTAAAACGTACAGTTTTTAAATACCTTTCTACGACATTTTCTTTAAACTAATATGAAAGTAAAAATGTGCATAAAATATTTTATGTTTCAAAACTTAATTTGTTGCTAAGGCAGCAATTACCATTAAAGGGTTATAGTTTTTTTTAATTGATTATATATCTTACTTATATATAACCTACGGAAATATCTGAATGCATGAACTATTAATACATTTTGTGCATTTACTGCCTTTCTTCTAACCATATTTATTCATATGTTGTGTCGTCTTTCCAATATCAATGCTTCCATGTGTATGCTCTGTGTTGTCAGGTTCTTTTGAGCGAACAGACATAGTTGTATCTTAACAAAGATAAAAAAGAAATAAATTATTTGTATATGCATATTAACATTAATCAAAATATCATATTTAAAGCACGAAAGCTAAGCTGGACCTTCTGAATCAAACCGCTTTCTTCGTGTTTTTCGCGCAGAATGGTTTGCCATAATATATCGAGCTATACAATTCTTTAAAAAAGGTGTACGGTTCTCGGATGCTGTTCGTACGGTTTTTATACGCTTTGTACGTTTTTTACGCTTCTCACACGATGCGATAGTTTTCTCGCAAGGTACAATACGATTCTCATACGCTTGTTGCAAGATACCTGTAGGTTTAACCTTTTGACCTGTACATAACTTTCTATAGGTTTTTATACTGTATTAGTACGTTTCAGGGCCTGTATGAATAAACAAACTACGACTGATAATTTATCGAAAGAAATAAAATCTACACTAATCACTGAATTTTTCATTTTCACACCCGTTTTTATTCAACACAAATTGAAAGACATGAAAACAAAAAAATTGTTTTATTATACCGATAATATTTAGACTGATATTTTCACATTTTATTTCAACAAATTTTGCAGCAGCATTTATAGACAAAATACTAGTGGACGCAAGACTAATTTTAAAAGTAATACTATTCTAATATACATAAAGGATATCTATATTGTGTGATTTTATATTTGCTTTATCCAACGAGTTGAAATGGTGTTTATATTTGCGAGGCTTGCCGAGCGAAAATAACAATATCCACTCGTTAGATAAAGCACACAATTATAGATGTTCTATTTATTTTATACGAGTTGATTTTAATTATGAAGCTTTTGAGACAGCCCCTTAAATGACACGAATTGAATTTTTTTTAGACTAATCGATGATGCAACGTTGTGTTGTGCGGTTATTGTGACCTTGCAATTTAGTACGTAATTTTGGAGATAAATATAGCTGTTTTAATGTAAAGTTTCACTGATATAAACCTAAAAATAATTTGTTCTCTAAATATTTTTTTCTTAGAGCTTAGCCTTTTTAATTAAATTGAAATAGATAAGACTTAAATAGTCAAGTTTGTTTACAAACACAAAGTTGCCAATGGTCGTTAGTTTGAATTGACTCGAACGAGGAACAGTTGTTGATGTTTTATAAAACAAACACTAATGATGCTAAGTTGAAAACATTGAATAAGGACGCTTACTGCAGGTAAAATAAAAGTCCTAGGAGACATCTTGTATAGAAACACAACCAAAGCGTTATGTTTTTATGGCGTCGTCAGGATGAACTAATTGATAGATATTACGTGATTTGCAGTTTTGCAGTTTTATTAACTACTTATTAATTTTTTTTCCTTCATATTTGTAGTTTAAGTTCGACAAAATCCATTTTTAAGTCAATTTTTGGTAGTAGAAATAGTGATGTGGAATATAAAGGAAATCTTTGAAAATAGGTCACTAAAGCGGTAAAACGAGTGGCTGTGTCAAAAATAGTTTTGACCGAAAGTATTTGAAAAAGCATCACCCGTTTGATAAAGCAAAGGTTTATTACACGGGTAGTATACACTTCGAGTAAGAGATAAAACAATATTGGCAACAACAACAATTAGTTTGAAAATGATATTGAATACTAGGAAAACTCAGAAGAATGCGTGAATATGTAAACAATAATACGTATCATAAAACACGGCCAATTCAACTATTTATAACTTTTAATGTTCTTTTCCTAAGTTGCAGGTCTCAAAACATGGCTGAGGCAAAATAATTCCCGAATTCCCCTTCGTTTTTAGGGGTTTTCCGCCAGGACAGGGGCTGTGTTTTATGAGATGAAAAAAACGTGTAAAATGCCTGATTTTCCCACTTTTGTAAAAATACGAGGTCACTTGAATTTTTGATGCCAGTTGTTTCGGCGGGGAGGGGGGGGGTGAAAAGGCTCGGACTTGATTTTCAAGCACATGTGTAACTTTGGTGTGAACAAACTCTCGTGCCTTTGTGGATGACTGTGTGTTTTTTGCTAACAAATTGTTTAGATATTGTTTTAAACGTTGTAAAGAGGGATTTTCTCAGAAATTTGTTTTGAATTAACTACCCGCATCTAAATTTGCGTAATTTTGGTAAGAATATATAGTAAAAATTAATAGTGGTGTGCAACCAGCAGTGATCATGCACTTTAGAAACATTTCTGAATAATGGTACGCAAGAATTTTGGGAAACTACATGTAGTTTGATTTTAACATTCTCTTTTTCCTAGAGAATACTGACCACTAAATTAGAATCAGCTAGAACCTCCGAAAACATTAACAGTCTCTAGTTCACAGCTATCATGATTTACGGGCTGATTTATTATGTACCATATTTCATTGATACAACTGAATTATCTGGCTCTTGCTTTGCTGATAGGTGAACAGCAGACGTTAATACTTGAAACATTTCATGCTTTTTTATTTCCATTACACATCTTGATTAATTCTTGATTGAAGTGGCGGACTAGTGTCCACTGACAGACATTATATGTCGAGCTTCAATGCCAAACTAGTAAAGCGAGTTGAACAAATGAAATGTTTAATATACAGAGTTGATTATTTGGCTCTGATAGATATTTTTCGTGAAGTTTCCAAGTGTGTTATGATCCCGACTGGAGAATTGTTGTATCATATGGCATGGAATCATTCAAAAACATTCAAAATTTGGGCTTAGATTCTGAAGGTATAGATACGGGACACTTACACAAGAAAATTATTAAAATCTTAAATAAGCTGAATGAAATAAAGGTAATTGTGAAACAAATAAAGATAACGTTTTAAAAATTAATAACTCAATTTACATTTTCTTTTTATTAATTTATTTACCTGCTACCTTTGTATCAACCTCTAATGATAAAACGCCGCTTAATGATACAAATATCATTAAGCGTTGCAATTGCAACCCCTAATGCTATAAAGTCTTGCATTAACAGTTGACAACATCAACCGCTAATGATAAATCGCCGCTTAACGATACAATTTTATCATTAAGCGCCGGAAATGCACAGCATCCTTAACGCTTAATGAAACAAGCAAAAAGCTACATGGTCAACCCCTAATGATACAAACATTTATATCATTAAGCGTTGCGTTTGCACTCTTAATGATATAATAAAATATCTAAATGTAGAACACTGGTCTGCAATGAACGTACGACTTGTTGTGAATGTCTTTAATGTCTTTAGTGGTTATAATACAATATAAGTAAACGTTATATACATCTATAAAACTCAATCATAATCGCATTTTTATATCATTTATAGAACTCCTCCCTCCACTTATTAATAATGGATTATAATGGTACTATACATGACTACATGCACGTGTGTATGCGTCCTTGGACTGTAACTAATTCTTTTAGTAAAAAGATATTAAACATAACATTCTTTTAAAACAATTACAATGGTACATGTATGTCGTTAAAATGCGTATGCATATAAGTCTAATTGAAATACTTATATTGTAAAAGATTTGCACTCTAATTCCTTAAAACAATAATTTAAATGGTAGAACATCTTCAGGTAGAGATAGGTTAAAGCAGGGGTTTTTTTTTTATTTAATGCACCCTGGTTTTCAAAATAGCATTTTTATGTCCCTAAGAGAATGATTAGAGATGTAATTATTTTATACTCGTTAAATGATAGAACCATTGATAGATTTAAACCCAATCTGTATGTTTTGAACCTCTTAATTTAAAAATGCTGAGACAAGTTACCAAATAGCAATCAATGTTACAGAATTACATATTTGCTTTGATTTCAAAAATTACAGTAGAGATGAGTGTCATATTCAGAAGTAAAATATTGTTCCCTAGGCCTTTGAAATAAATTATATCAACAGACTAACCTTGTAAAAAAATGTTAAAGAATAAGTCGGACAAAGTCAGTTGGTATTCGATAACGTCAATTCATAGCTAACATACTTATCTTAAGAAATTAAATTTTTGTCTTAGCTGGATATTCATTTGTATACATTTTTGATTATATTGCAGCCTGAAATGTTGACAATTGACAGTCACCATTAAAAATTTATCTAATAATATTATAGCATGCAAATACTGGCTACTGACATTCACCTTCAAACATTTTTTTTTTATTTTTATTGATTACAATGCTTTAGAAAAAATTTCTAGTGATAAACTAAAATTTGAGTGTCAGTCGTATAGTTATAAGCAAAATACAGAGCTCGTAATTCTTTGTCATGGCGCATGCCATGCTTTTGTTTACATTGGTTCAACATACCGATAAAATTTATTTTTCAAGCTGATCTCTCTCTCTCTCTCTCTCTCTCTCTCTCTCTCTCTCTCTTATTATTCATTTTAAGCATGAATAAATAGTTCCTTGCGTTTGTCAAATTCAATTTAAGTCTAAAGCTGTATTTTTCACTCCAACATTCAAAACTTACATAGCGTAACCTTTGTTAACGTGACACAAAAAAAGTGAGCTCTGTATCTCGCTTATAATACGGCGACTGAAACTCAATTTATGGTTGACTATTAAAATTTCCTTACTGAAGTATTGTAAACATTAAATTCGGAAAAATGATTTTAACCAAAATCGTGACCAAGTGTGTAGCTTGAAATTAGTGGCTATCGACAAATACCGTTAAACATTTTCAAATAATATTTAGGCATGTAGTACTGGCCGTAAAATTCATCTTTAAACATTTCGTTAAATATTGTAGCTTGCAGATATTGGCTTTAGATATTCACCTTTAAACATTTTCTGATAATATAGTAGCCTGCATTACTGGCTGCAGGCATATGCTCTCCATTAAAGGTAAAAGATATTGTAAAAAAAAAAAAACAAACGTCAGAAGCAGTCTTTAGGGGAAATCTTTCTTGAATTCATATGATGTGTATTTTGTATATGCTATTTCATAATGCACGATTGTATTTGAAACAAAATGATTAAAGAATACCAAGAAGATATTTGTTTTGTTATCATTTTCCCCTAAGTAATTGACCATGAAAAATAACGTATTTGCACTTTATTTCCCATTTATAGCCTACCAAACTTCGTGACTGGAATTTAACCTAATACAAAATACTGATAGGTTATATAAAAAGCTAAAAGAAACAAATATCTAAGGTTATACAATTTTTAGCTCAACTGAGCCGAAAGCTCAAGTGAGTTTTTCTGATAAAAATTTGTCTGTTGTCTGTCGTAGTCGTCGTCGTTGTCGTCGTTGTAAACTTTTCACATTTTTGTCTTCTCCTACAGAATCGCTTGGTCAATTTCAACAAACTTGGCACAGAGCACTCTTGGGCCAAAGGAATTCAAGTGTGTACGAAAGAAGGACCACATCCTATTTCAAGGGAGATGAAAAGGAAATAATTAACACAATCCAAATCAAAAAGGGAAAATCAAATTTCCTTTTTTTTGACCCTGTTTTTTCATATCTGCATCCATTTACACCCTTTTTTGCCAAAAATAAGCCTTTACAAGTCAAAGATCATGGAATTTTCCTGAATCATTGACATTTAAATGCATCACACAGACATTTAAAATGAGGTATATTCCTCTTATCCATTTAAAAACTCATGAAGCATCAGAGGAACGTTCCTCTTTTTTCCAACTAAAATGTTCACAAAGACGCTGAGGAACGTTCCTCTTTCACTACAACTGAAATTTTCACTAAGAATCTGAGGAACGTTCCTCTTTTCTCTTTAACTGAAATTAACTTTAAAATTTAAATTTTAATTTTAAATTTAATTTTACGTAAATATTAAGGATGTAAACAAGTACTCGAGTACTTGACTATCGCTCAGTCTCGATGATGATTTGCTTAAATTTTCTTAGTCGATTACTCTATAAAAAGTAAAAAGAGTTTGAATTTTCATTATTTTTTTATCGCGGCATTTTTGGGTTACAAATCAAAATAACGGTTGGCTTTATTAATCATTTTTGGTCGGTCTGTTCTATGGGTGCCCCTTGTGTTTTTTTAAGCGGCAAATACATGTATATTAATTTATAGATGTCAAACATTGATCTTGTATTCTAGATCAAATTATAATTAATTGTTTTCAATAAAAGTACATATTAGGCATGTAATTAAGAAAACCAATTTAATATTTCTTTTAATATTCAATATCAAGTTTATTTAGTAATTAAATTAGATGTTTATATAATTAAAAATATAACTATCTTAAATTAATAATTGTCTCAGTGCATATGGTTTTATAATTATTAAAAACATAAAGCTCGCATCCATGAATTTTGAGTTCCCAAGTAGAGCTGCATTTTCCTGAAAGCACTTTCACTTAATGTGGTCTTTGATACATGGTTGACAAGAGCCAAGGTTTATCTTCTGTTTATCTTCTGTTCATGCTGTTTGACTGGCTGGATGCATGGCTTCTTAACTTTTCTGTGGCCCCATTGATTTCCTTCCAGGGGGGGATGTCCAGATCTTCTATAGAATCTATGTATGATACATGTACACATTTGCATTTAAACTCATAATTGCTAAATAACTTCCTGTTATTTCATTTCATAATAAAGATCTGGCTGTGATGCTTTTTTTTGTTAATTACACACAAATTCTCAAAACATACATTTAATAAGTATTGACATTCTATAAGAAGAAATACCCAGTAGGCAGTATATATATAAGGTCACATAAGTTTCTCCCAGCTTAACTTGAGAGAGAGAGAGAGAGAGAGAGAGAAATTTTTTCAACAAATATTTCTCTTAGGATATACATGTATATACCTAAATATGTTTTAACATTTACAGAATCCAAGCAGGATAATTAAGCCTGAATTTGATTTGAATCTACCAAACATCAAAATACTCTTAAATTTCTGCTCTAATCTTAAAACAGTGGTATTATTGCAATTTTGGGGGGATGGCAGCAGATCTCAACACTTCACATCAAATCCCAAAGCTATTGTTATCGCCGGTCATTCTTGTGAGTATGAGAATGGTTCACAGCTGTAAATTATTTGTTTTAAGCCAGACAACTGAGCAGATGGGATTTGCATCACTTAATTAAAGCAGGAATTATTAGCCACATCAAACAAAAAAATTGTATAATTCAGATTCTGTTCATCCTATCAATTTAATGTTGCAGCAAGGAAATACTAGAATTCAGTAAATTAAGCTTGATGATCTTGGTCAAACTTATTTTTGTTTGAAATTTAAAAGCATGGAATATTCAGAATATTTGCTCATCATAAATTTGGACTTGTCATACTAAGGACTTTATGTTTTTTTCATCAAAAGTCTCAGTTACCTGTGTGCCCTACCTAAGTTAAGCTAAACAAAATCATTCAGGCTCAAATCATATGAATCAGATGTTTGTGTGGGATCATTCTCAGTGACTGACCACCTGTACAAATGTCAGGCTGTCTTTTTGTCTCTCCTTTCGGAGATGATTTGTAAATCAACTCTATGTAATCACTAGTTGCACTGGAAGTATTGTGGACCTGGAGCCCGTTTGACAGATTTCTTACGATGTTTCTTAGGACAGAACTTAAAATATGCCTGAGTTATAACTTATTTGTTTGTATAATATTTTACATTCACACATACAGGAGTAGGTAAGAATTACGCAATAAACCCTTATATTCTTTGAAAACGGTACTTTTTTAATTTCAGAGAGAATGAATTGATCATTGCATCTTTCTTGTTTTATGCTACACATACATACATTTCTTTATTATTTGGATATGACCACATGAATCAATTGAAAACATT
>WFKH01002636.1:8121709-8140711 GCA_016163765.1 Magallana hongkongensis | reverse complement strand
ATAGTTTAGGTGGTTTGGATCGTTACAATAAAATCATTTTTATATATTATCATTTTTATATATTAACTGAGAAAAAAATCATTCAACTACATCACTTAGTAAATAGCAATGACTAATGTTGTGTTCACATACGAATTCAACTATCGGAGAGTATTGTTATATAATTTCTAGTTAAAGGATCTCCATCATTATATGGTGTGTCAATGGGTGAAGCATTAACGAAAGTTATGGAGTACCTACCATTCTCGGGGGATTAAATGTGTATTAATTGAATAAATTTATCATATTTATCACATCTTCTATGATAAACGACGGCCAAGATATAATCAATTCATTAAAATTACGAGAGCCTTAAAAGTCATCAGACTCTTTCTTTTAGCTCATAAAAATGACGTACAAAAATAGCTAAAGTTTACAAATAAAACTTCATTTTAAAATTCCAGGTTTGTATGTTTACAGTGTCACACATTTTGTCAAAATTTTCTTTGTCAGCAAAACATATTTCCTTTGTCTTCAAAATCAGATAATTAATTTCAACTTAAAACTATACTTACCCACTCAAAAAACAACAATCTCCACCAACGGACCAAATAAGTACAATCATACATTTTAAGATATTACAAAACATGTTTGCATGTAACCCATCTCTGATATATGTACTCCAGCAGGATCTCTAATTATGCTGCGCATATATCTGCCAACAATTTGTAAAATACAATGTCGTTTATTAATAACTATCCACTTGTATGGTAATGACGTGTGACCTATTCTAATACAAATAAAAATAACGGATGTGATTGAACTTTGCAAAACATATTACCTAAACTAATCAACAACAAAAAAAGTTCTGAAACTAAAAAGAACGATTTAGATGTATACTTATGATTTAAGATATACATAACTCATGTCGTACTTAAGACCTGAAATACTAATGACCTGAAAGACCTTATATTTTACTGTGTGAGGGTTTACATCATATTTCCAGGTATATATGTGTTAAAATATATCATACTAATCATTTATTTGTCATTCATTTGTTATTCATAACTCGGATGTTTATCCTTTATAAGCCAGAAAGTGGTTTCAAAAACGTAAATTGTCATTTAATTTTGTTTTTGTTCGTAGATCATATATGAATATTAAAATCATTCTTTATGATACAGTGAACTAATTTTTTAAACAGCTTAAGGTCTGTAACTAATTATTATCGAGGAGTTTTTATAATTCTGCGATTTATCTTTTCCGCAAACAAAAAGATAATTATTTTAATCAAAGTTAATGATATAGCAACGAAAATTCACAACTTCCGTGTTTTAAAATGCTGTTCTTTTTATCAACAAATGAATGTTTCCTCAATTATAATTTTTATATATAAACAGAGAGTTTATGATTGCTTGATCTCAATAATGAAACTATTAATATTGCAAATGATGGTGATACATGTTTACATTAAAAAAGAGCAATTGGTTTCTCTTGTGTTCATTTTAAAAGGTCGACTATGAAATCCATAATGAAAGTGCAGATTGGTCAGATTGGGCAGATCTAGTTTTGCCAGATTTTGTTTAGGAAAAAAATTGATCGTTTCACACTATATGAAGAAATGACTTCTTCCAGTTCTTCGATTATTGTTACGCCTGTTATATAAAATTTAAAATTTGTACTTGTCAGATATCCGTAAAGATAGTCACTCCCTTTTTAAACTTTAACAAATGCAAATAGTTCATAAATGAAGTCTTTATTCGCAGCAAAATTTTGAAAGATCAAGTCATAACCATACGTGCTTTATTTTACAACACCACCACAGCGCGTGGGAATGTGCATTAAAAAATCCTCCAACTTTTCATCATATTTAAGTCGACAAAATTATCTTTTTTACGTTTTACTTTGGAAAGACAAGAGACTGATAAATCCGTTTCAAAATTCTTTTTTATTTTTTCAAAAAGTTAACACAATTTTGAAATAAATTAATTACATTTCAATATTGTCAAACAAAGACTGATTAGAAGACGTTTTCTGTTTGATGTACTTGTGTATGTATGACTAGCAAGCAAGTCAAAATAAATGAATGGCACACGCTCAGCTTGTGAAATATGTAATGGTGACATATATCAATGATGATATGCAACGTACACTGAACTTGTTACGTCTTCCTTAAATCATACATGTATTTACACCATGTTTCTGTAACAAGTGTGCTGTGCTTTCATGTCCCATAAAAGTAGCGACATTTAATGGACTAAATCCCCTCTTGTTGCCAAAATTAATATTAGCGCCATAGTCAAGCAAAAGTTTAACAATGGTGTCATGTCCATTTTGACAAGCGACATATAGAGGGCTGGCTCCAAATTCATCGCATATATCAATTTCTGCGCCGTTGTTTAGTAAATTTTGTACGACGAGTTTATGTTCGTTTTGACAAGCGGCATAAAGAGGACTTGTGCCGCTTTTGCTGCATAAATTAATGTCCGCACCATTTTGAAGTAAAAGTTGCACTGTTCTTGTATGTCCGTTAAAACAAGCCGCATAGAGAGGACTGGCTCCATTTTCATTACAAAAATTAACATCCACGCCGTGTTCCATTAAGAGTCTTACTATGTTGGTATGTCCATTTTTACAAGCTATGAAAAGAAGAGTCCCTAAATCTCGAATACCTGACTTAAAATATCCATATGCGTTGGTGTTCAGTATACGATGTGCAATGTCAGAATGTCCATTTTGACAAGCAACATACAAAGGACCAAACCATTTTTTATCAGAAAAATCAATATTTTTATAATTTGTAATGAAACGTTGTACACGTCCACTCTCACAAGCGAAAATGAGAGGACTGATACCGCATTTATTGTGTTTTGAAACGGAAACTGAATCACCCTCTGAAAAATGTTCAAAGAAGGCTTTTTTTTCAATGTCACTCTTTACCACGATAGGATTAATTTCAGATAAATTTGTGCTATTTTTTTTCTTTTTCTCGTCATTGGCTTTGGTTTCAATCCTGCCGAGTTTCTTTGTGTTGTATGCTATAGCTTGAAAAGGTAAAATGAAATGTTATTGTTTAGATAGAAGGTCGCAAAACGAAAGAAGGAGCAATGATGGTTTTAAGAGGGCTCGATGGTCGTGGCCATTTTAGACTGTATTTTTCTCCATTAGAAGAAGAGCTCAATATAAAAATTTAGGAAAATACCCTAATTTTAAGGTCAAGATATATGCATTTTTTTCTTTAGTTAATAATAGTGTATAGGTAAACAAGTCATGTCTTAAAAATTTGGGTAGATCTGATGGTTAATTTGTTGACCATCGAGCCTCGTTCAATTAAATTTTTAGATTTATTAAATATCATTTATTACTCTGCACTTTTGTATCGTTTTTTCTTTTATTGTATATATGTATATTATAAAACCCGATTTCTTTATTATCTCAGTGATATCATTTTTGATAGTTAAAGTCAAGATGAAAATTATTTGAAAGATAACATAGATACATGTATGACAGCACGTAAAATAGCAATTATTAACCATTGTAAATAAAATGTTAACATCATTTTCAATTCGTGACAACATCATTTTACAATGCACTTATTATCAAGATCTAGTAAATCATTTCAGAGTCAGTGTTCTTTTGAAACCAAGATCCATTATGACATCTTATACATTATGACGCATTTTTTCCGGTAAAATCATGACCTAGAAGGAACTTTTTTAACATTGAATTTGAAATCATGAAAAAGTAATCTGAATTACTATACTGTTTATATGATATCATGTTTAAAGAATGGGTGAAGAAATTACATAGTACCGATTTGAGAGACGGTAGGAGTCGTGAATATGAATATATTTGGGCGCCAGAAATTGGCACAAACAAATTATTCTCAATTTGTACCTGATATTTTTTATATTTTCCATGCCAATAACTGTTGAAACACGATTATTTAATTTGTTTACCAAACAATAAGTTCTAAACCCTATTAAACAATGCATTGTACGAAGCATCTTTTGAAAGAGTTAAAATCTAAAGTTGTATAATCCTGATTATTTACTAGATTATTATCTTAATAAACATCTTTTTCTAGTCTCAAAAAATCATATTCTACTTGTTTTAATGCATTTCATCAAATATTGCTAATAAACTACTTATGTACCTTGATTTCTATAATGCAGACTTTGTTCCGGATTTTCGTTTCTCTCATCCAAATTACACAATTGAAGTTCTCCACTGGTCATTGGAAACTTTTTCACTGCTGACAAATTAAGATCTGTTTAAAAATAGGATGTCATTTAAATTGTACATCGATCTTTAACATTCATCAATACCTTCAGAAAATACAATAACACATCGTTTACCTGGCCACAAACGCATAGGTTAAATTAAACTATTTAATTTGCTGGTCAATAAATATAATTTCAAAATGTGAACTTCATTTGAGAAAGAACATCATTATGTTTGTTAGATACCCTCTTGAACTTACACAAATCAAAAAGAACAATGAATGTTTCAAGAAATATTTAAAAACAAAATTATAAAAAACTGTCATTTCAAAAGATTAATTCCAATTGATAAATAAAAAAAATATTATAAATATTGATAATGTAACCCTTTTCTATAGTCAATTTCAAATTCATAGGGATGACAATTACTGACCGAGTAACAGTTTGCCTAGCAATACACATACATCTTGTTAAGTTAAAATATGATGTTCTGTTTTTTCATTTTACATTTCTTATAATATACATGTATACCTAAACACTGTAAAGAAAAAATGCCATTTAACAAATATGTTGGGTACATATATAAACATGTAAAACAATGTACTCCTACTTGATAAAATTGTGCAAGTCGTTAAAGAATAAGAGAGAGACAAAGAAGAAGAGAGAGAATACACTTTTGAAAATTCATTATTAAAAAGTCAGAAACCGCATATCGCTCGTTCAACATGGATCGTCAGACCACCTTTTTCCAATTCACCAATAAACATTATTCTAGAAAAAGCGTCATGAAGAGTATCAACCGACCATTAATGAATACAGTGTAGACAAGTTACATAACAAGATCGAATCCCATGAAAAAAAATCCTATGATTGAAACATAAGCAGTAGCAAGTTTTAAAAATACTTTTTGTCGCATCATGATTGGATGGAATATAAAAAAAATTAAAAGCCTTTATCTTAGCCATATTTAACGAATAAAATTGGTAGTTGAAAAAAAAAATTTAAAATATTGCTTTTTTCTAACAGTCAATGGGTGTTTTCTGTTAAATGATGGATTAATTTGTCTTATATGTAAACAAAAAGTATAATAAAAGGGGATGAAATGTTATATTTATGATGCTTCACAATGCACCAGTAAATCCATTATTTTCTTACATTTATATCCGGTCGACGTGCTTTACAAAAAAAATTGTTTTGTTTTCCTGTGTAAAAATGTGATTGTTATGTCAGTGCGGTGTGTGTTGAATATGAACTGACTTGTTTACAAAGACATGGGGAAAATAACGTATTGTATCAACATGTTACTGAGAATCACCTAGCATTCAAGTCTAGCAATGTAATGAACTAAATTATTGAACTTATTTAGGGTAAAGAAAGGCACGTTTCATAGTTTATATGCCTCTGGAATTTTTATTTTGTTATATACTATGGAATTGTTTAGATTTTTGAAATGGAAGAGAGAGAAATAGTTGAAAATTGAAAATAGTTGTATCAATTAGTCCAACCCATATATTTTTGTAAACCAGTGTTTATTAATAGAATATTTGTGCGTCGTGCAAACCTAATTTTACATTGAACTCTTGAGTCTGCCAACACGTACGAATAT
This sequence comes from Magallana hongkongensis, assembly GCA_016163765.1. Classification (NCBI taxonomy): domain Eukaryota; kingdom Metazoa; phylum Mollusca; class Bivalvia; order Ostreida; family Ostreidae; genus Magallana; species Magallana hongkongensis. The sequence continues at coordinate 8,134,903 of WFKH01002636.1, read as the reverse complement.
TGGTTGTTTTTAAAATGGTGTTTTTTTTATTTCAATAGAATTTTGAGATCAAGGGGAAAAGAACACACAACTAAGAAAATATATAAAGAGCTGTGTGGACGGTGTGATTTGTTTTTTCACACAACAGATGACAAACCAAGAAAAAGAAACTTGGATACACGGTAGTTTATCGATTGAATTTCATAATTGAAGATTTGGGGTAAAATGATAATTTACGACAACCCAATTTTAAGTTCTGAGTTTTCAAATCAAAGTTTAGTAAAACAAAATATAAGTTAAGTTCTAATTGGTACATTTGTTACGTATGATTTCTGTCTAACTACTTCCAAAAAGTAAATTCTAAACTTTTATATAAAAATTCAATATAGAAAACTAAAGAACAACAACCTTACCTTTGTTCTTTCTTTTATGTAATAAGCATATTAAAAATATGAGAACGAATGTGTTTAATCCTGCAAACACTCCAAAAATGACAAAGCCTGCAATGTTTTTTGACTGAAATGCTTCTTGAAAGTCGTCGACACTGTAAAGAAAATAGGAACTACTTTTTATGTTCTTTTTTATTTAAAAAAGATCGCTTGGATTTCTTTCAGATGTGTTAACAATTATTTTCCATTCATGAAGGATATCACAAAACACTAAAGTTCATGACAATAGGTATCAAATAAATGCAAGCATAATGAAAGTATATTTGTCGATATTGCATTCCATGTATCTTTACTAACCCATATTTGTTAATGTTAGGAATCCAATGCATGTACATTTTAGTTTTCGTTGTGTAATCTCATTAAAACACATTTTATAAAGTAAATTAGATTAACATTTAAATGTGCAAGTGTTGACGTAAATGTTTTGGAACGAAATGAATTGCGCTTCTCTTGACTGCTGTCTTATAATATTGGGTGTATCAAACTTTACACAGTATTAACTTTTATGTAAGGAGCCTGGGGGGTCAACAAATTAACCATCATATCCGTCTTAAGCTTTCACATCTGGTATTTTTTGGCCATACACTAACGTTTCATAAAGAAAAAACCCAAATATTTTAGCTTTAAAATTTTAGCATTTTCCTGTATCTTAATACAGAGCTTTCCGTCTTAAGGAGATAAAAATAGTTTTGAAAATGGCCACGACCGCCCAGTCCTCTTAAATCAAAAATTTGATTAAATTTCGTTCAACAATGGAAAAAAAAGAAATATTCAGAAAGGTATATATTTGTGACATCGTCGCGTCAAAAAAAAAAATCTAATTTGAGGTTTTATTTCAGTGTAAAATCTCAACAGTATTTGTATTGTGTATTAGTCAACAGCTATAAAGCTCATAAAAATACAAGGCAATTGATATAAACATATCAAAACATAACATAAACATAAACATGTCAATTTATAAGAAAGCAAGATTACACATGAAGATTTATAATCGAACACTTTTGTATCTATCAGTTACAACGGTAAGACAATGAGATGAAAATCTTAATTGACATATAAGATTTTACATTGCAAAGAATTTTTATTGTTAGAAATACCTGCAAAGTACAATAATCAATTAAATATTTATAGATTGTACATTTAGAAGAGACAATTACATCAGCTAGTAAATGTTATGTTATAAGAAATATTCTATGTACGAAGTGATTTGTTTTTTGAGCATGCGCAGATTAAGGTTTCGTAAAAGTTGAAATGCCGTTATTTGTAACGTGCTAAAATCAGTCAGCATCATGACCCTACAAACTTCAACATGGTGTCAGAATTATAGTTCAAACAGGGCAATTATCACAGAAAGGATCTGGCAGGTATTTCTCAACCGCAGATGCAGTGGGACGTATCAAACCCACTCGAGGCCTGGAAGAAATTCAGGCAGCACTGAAGCTCATCTTCGAAGGACATCTCGCAGAAAAAGAGGAGAAACAGAAGATTTAATATTTACTTCTATGAGCAGGAGAAAAGGGCCGAGATGATTACAAATTGAAGAGGATGAAGGTAAATCACTAGAAGTACATTTCAAGAAATTTCAAGAATACGTACAGCCCAAGCACAATCCAGTCTTTTCGAAATAGATTTTCAATTACGAAACACAAGGTGCACGACCAGTGGAGCAATATATAACCCGCTTCCGTCTATTAGCTAAAGACTGTGCATTTGGGAGAGCAGGCGATGAGATGATTAGAGACCGCCTTGTATTTGGCACAAACTCAGCAAAGGTAACAGAGAGGCTGATCAACGAAGGGGCACAACTCACGTTAGAGAAAGCAATCCAAATTGTTCAGAATTTCGAATCCTCGCAGCAGAAGCTGAAGACTATGGGGCCGCCTGGAACAGATAATTCCACCATTCCGAGGTATGTCAATGCAGTGACTCGTGGCAGACCTCACTCTCGGGGACGTGGCCGAGGAAACATTCGCACTCACAGATCTACAGTACCGTCGCACAGGAGAGGAACTCCTCATAGAGGACGAGATGATCATCGGGGACAAGATAACGCATACACACATCAAGATAAGTGTCAGACCATCACAAAGATGCCAGATGTCCCGCAGAAGGAAAACAGTGTACCAAATGCCGAAGATTGAATCATTTCTCAAAAGTGTGCAAACGTGTTAGTGAAATTCATCAATAAAGCAGTGTAGATGAATATGGTGATATGTGTCAAACATTTGAAAATATTGATGTAGATAATGATGTAGATGATCATTATGATGGTTTCTTTATTGATTGTATTGCAAAATCATGTACAAATGTCACAAATTGTGAAGCGTTTGCTGAATTGAATGTATTGCATGCAGGGTCAAACAGCACAGTAAATTGTAATCTAGACTCAGATTCACAAGTAAATATACTCCCTATCAATGTATTTAAACGTATGCAAGTATCATGCCCTCTATCATGTTCAGCCTAGAATCTCCTAGGGTATGGGGGTTCTCCACTTAAGTCAATAGGTGTTTGCAGTTTAGATAATGATTTCAATGGTAAAAGGGTACAGACAGAATTTCATGTCATTGATCCACGGGGGAAAAAGTCTCCGCATATCTTGGGGTTACCGTCATGTTTAAACCTAGGACTTGTAAAACTAGTTGACTCAGTAAACGTGACTCCACCTTCTAAGACCCTCGATAAAGATACAGTACTCGCTGAATACCACGATATATTTACAGGCATAGGTCTATTTCCAGGGGAAGTTAAGATTGAAGTTGACCCAACTGTACAACCAGTTATTCACCCACCTCGCAAAAAGCTTGAGATAGAATTACATAGGATGGAAAAGGTCAAGGTAATTACAAAGGTCAGAGAACCAACCCAATGTGTTAATTCCCTTGTTATTGCGGAAAACCAAATGGATTACTTAGAATTTGTTTAGACCCACGAGACCTTAACAAGGCTATCCGTCGCCCACACTACCTAATGAGAGCTCTCAATGATGTTCTTTCACAGCTCTCTAAAGCATAGTACTTTACGAAGCTAGATGCTCATAGTGTCTATTGGACATTAAAACTCTCAGAAGAGTCTGGCATGATTTCAGGTCAAGGTCTTAAGCCTAACACCAAAAAGGTCAAAGCAATTAGCGAGATGCAGCCCTCCAAGAATCGCAGTGAGCTAGAGACTGTATTAGATATGATTACCTGTTTAGCAAAATTTGCGCCAAGTTTGTCAGAGGTAACTGCTCCTATGAGAATGCTGTTATCATCCAGGTCTGAATTTGCTTTGGACGCAATCCAAGATGAAGCCCTTAACAAGGTCAAGTCCATTCTCACAAGGTGTCTACGACCTATCCTTTCATAATTTTACCCAATCAAAGACATAGTGTTGCAAGTAGATGCTTCAAAAAATGGTCTAGGAGCTACAGTATTGCAGGATGGCAAATGTGTATGTTATGCATCAAAAGCACTGATTCCTAGTGAAGTAAATTATGCTCAGATAGAGAAAGAGGTGTATGCTATTTTACCCCACTTCTGCTAATTTATTGACAAAATTCTTGGCCATGATTGGTTTATGTCCGTCACGTGAGGGGAGAGTAATTTCTATACCCGGTTACCAATACACGGTTAGTACGAGTTATCATTCTTTGTAAACAAAAATGGCGAAACGGTTCGCTTCATTAGACGCAGACGAGATAAAAAAAGAAACAACTTATCAATTCAAAGGAAACCATAAAAAGCAACATGAAGGCTGCACGTTTATTGAAAGCTTACCGGAAAGAAAAGGAACAGGATGAAGATTTTGAATTGTTTGATCAAGTTCGGCTGAATGAAATTTTGACACATTTTTATCTCAGTGCTCGCAAGCAAGATAAAGAACATTATAAGGCGACGTCGTTCGAAAACATGAGACATGCTTTAAACAGGTATTTACAGAGTCACCCATTTAATTGACAATTTGGCATTATAAAGGACGCTGATTTCCGTGATGCTAATGTCTCGTTTAAGGCCGCCCTTGCTGAACTGAAAAGGATTGGAAAAGGTTATGTGGAACACCATTCCGTTATAAATGAAAGCGATAGACGGAAGCTTTGCGATTCTAAACATATGAGTCCTGATACACCTTGTGGATTACAGAACAAAGTGCAGTTTGACATTAGATTATATTTTTGTCGGCGTTCATTGGAAAACATGCACTCAATGTCCAGGTCAACATTCCGGGTCAAGGAAGATCCCAAGTCAGGTTTGAAATACGTAATTAAATGTAGTGATGATTTGACGAAAAACCACAGAGCTAACGACATGGAGTCAACATCTGATGTGATGCCCGAATTTCCTGGATCCCCATTTTTTCCAGTGAAATCTTTTGAAAAATACTTGAACAAACTGAATCCCAAAAGTGAAAGTTTATGGCAAAGACCCAGGGAGGCATTCACGGATGAAGACATCTCTTGGTACAGTAATTCAAGACCGGGGAAAAACATTAATAAAATTGATGTCCAAATTGAGTAAAAATGTTGGCCTGTCACAGACTTACACTAACCATTTGATTAGGGCAACAGGAGCCACAATTCTACCAAATGCATGTTTAGCCCATCCCAGATCATAGTAGTAACAGGGCACAAGTCAGTACAGTCGCTCACAGTGTATCAAAGGACGAACATGGATGAGAAGATTGCAATGGGACAAGCAATGGGCCAAACCTTTTAAATGATTTGGTGAAAAATATACCAGCTTTGCCATCTACTTCACAACTGGAATTACCTTCCCCTCAGGATACGAACGAATCTTCTCTTGTACCATTTTTACAGGACAACAGTTCCACAATTACTGAATTACAGGGAACTAACATAGGTGATCTATTCAGCGATTTTAAATCCCAAACTACAGTGACAGCAGCCTCCGTGCAGAACAGGCAAATACTTCCAGCATTTCATGGATGCACCATTGGTACCATAAGCATCAATATACATTTTAATAAGTAACTTGAAAAATCATTAATGTGATACTTGTGATTCTGTGATATCCAATGAAAATGTTAGTGTTAATTGTTATTATTTATTTATTATCATCATTGAATAATTATTAGTGTGATAAATATTTAACATTCTTGTGATTCTGTGATATCTAATGAAATATGAAATTTTACTTTATTAATTTGACCTCCAGTGGAACTTAAACCACAGGACCTCTACTCCCAGATATCCCCAGTCAAATGGACTCGCTGAACGAACTGTTCAGACTGCTAAACGTTTGTTGACACAGTCTAAGAAAGATTGACACAACTTGTTGTTGACCCTCCTTGCTTATCGTTCTAAACCCCTCAGTATTGGTCCTTCACCATCTCAATTACTCATGTCTAGAAGGTTACGATCAGATTTGCCTATGCACCCCTTCTTGTTGAAACCTTCATGACGATTTTGATATCAAACACTCCATGAAGAGTGACAAGGTTAAATAAAGGCAAAATTATGACAAGAGATCAAAATTATCACCACCTGTAGATAAGGGAAATAATGTCAGAGTTCATTCCAAGACATGGACCCCATGCAGCAACTATCTTAGAACCTCACAATGATAGGTCATATCTTGTTAAGACACACAATGGCTCTGTTTAATCTTAAAGTACGCAGTTTTCGAACACATTGCAGAGGCATTCTGCACAATTCACAATAAATAGCTTGCATTAGGGGTAGACCTTTTAACATTATGTATGTTTTTACAATAATTAAGATGAATGTTGTCTATATATGGAGCAGACTGAAAACACCAGACTTCACAATCGTAGTAAGTAATGTTTCCTACGTAAGAATAGAAAGGGAAAAGAGCGTAGATAAACTAAGACTTATATTACAACATTTCCTTTTCAAGGCAAAAAGAGCCTTCATGCATTTAATGACAATTGTTTTTGCGTAACAAAATATTTGCCTTTGAAATTTAACAAAATTCCAAAATAAAAAAAAATTAAAACTGTTTACTACTTCAATTCGTTTACTCTTTTTAAACCACACATGTTCTGTTCGTAAAATTCCCGCATTTCTGAAAACCATTTTTTTTTTCATTTACATTACCCGTTATGACCATTCTTCTGTAATTTTCTAAAGTATTCAACATTGACTGTAAGTCAGAAACATACTGAGATAAGATAACCATGTCGTCTGCGTGCATCAGTAAAAATAAGGAGAACTCTTGTAAATCACTTGATGGATTTATCGATTGACTCTTTCCAGGCTTTAAAGTCTCTATAGCATCTGCAATTTCTTTTAAAGATATATCATTTTCTATTTTTGTTTCGTAGATAACCTCTTTTTCATATTTGACATTATCATTACCAAATGTGGCGTTATCAAAACCAGCAAGAGATAAACGAGTGTAAATCCTAAAGTCAGAAATTTAATTAACAAACTTTTCTCCTTTTAATTTCGAAAAAAAAAACTACTTAAGGATAAGATTTCCTAATTGTTTCTTGCAAATTACTTTCTTCATCAAGATATTTTCTCTTGGCTTTTCGTTCAAACATTTTGTATTGCCTCTTACTTGGTTTTAAACTATATCAGACTACACAAGTAAACAGAATGTCGCTGGCAAGCGGCCGTTTTCTTTACCTCATACTCTATAGTTATGATATGTTATTTTCTATTATAATGCATTGAATGTTTAAAGATCTAAATTAGAATAGGTAGCATGTAGTAATATCAGAGTACGCATTTTTTGTCTTTCTATGCTGAGTATTCATAATATCAATGCATCTGTAATATTACTTTGAATCAATCCTCGTAACTCATGCCCAGTAATCATTTACATTAGCAGTAAATGAATACTGTAAACCAACTTTTATTCGCGTGCGATACATTTTCGCGAGGTTCGATAAAACCTCTTCATCGCAAATATTTCTTGCCGCTCACTTGTCCTCAAATGGATCTGATTTTTTTGTTTCGAGGTAATTTTCATCTTGACCGGGAAAATAAGTCGCCGCGAACCAGTTTATCTCCGGTACGTCGCGAATAAAAGTTTGTTTACAGTTTCTTTCTTTATTAATTTCTGTTAAAATTCTAAATTTATATATCCCATTTAATCAATACTTACAGTGCTAAATTTGCAAGGTTAAAACACCTACCTTTCACAAAATGTTTCGGCAAGAAAACACCCATTTCCAATTGATGAACAATTCGGGTCTACAAGAGAGAGGCTCTTTATGATTATAACTTTCATGTGTTTCGAATAAGTAGTTAGAAAACATTTGAAATGATATGCCAATGTTTTGTTTTGGTTTTTGGTTTTGGTGTGTTGTTTTGGGTTGTTTTTTTTTTGACAAATAACAGAACAAAATGTAAACAACTACATTTTGTTTCTGTATAGTAATTCAAATGACGGACAGTAATGTTACTATGCATATACATAAACACTAAGTAATTAAAATTGACAGTCACTACATATTCAACCTTTGTGTATCTTTGAATTTGGCACTCTCGTGCCGTTTACTTAAAATTGTTTACATTCAATAGTTTTTTTTATCCGATAGAACCTATTTAACATCATGTTTTGTTTATACTATATAACAGAAACAATGGTTTTTCTTGAGAAAATACTAGAAAAAACCAAAAAAGTTTAATCTTTTGCTAGAACATTTTAAGTTTTAACGTCGATTCAGAAGCAATTTTTTATATACTAAACCAAAATGTATTTGCTACTTTTGTTTCCATAAGCCATGCCCACTTTTTATTTTCAACAACACAACCAAGGTATTGTATCAATACAAGATGGTCAATAAACTTTTCTTTAAATGATAAACGTTGTAAAATTTAGAAACAAGAGGCCCTTGGGCCACATCGCTCACCTTAACAATAGTTCTTGTATCATTCTATTTCGATTTGTTTAAATATAAAACTTTTTTAAAGTATTAAAACTCTTTTATATTACAAGTTTTGACAATACTCAAAGCAACATACAAAAAGAAGCCTACTTTTTTGGACACCATATCCTAAGATCTAAGATGCATCAACTGGCCAATCATATTATCCTAGGCCTTAACGTATTAAAAATAACAAAATTGTAAAATGAACTATTCATAATTATAAAAAGTGAAAGAAGGTCACTGTGACCTTGATATGAGGATACGAAGATATGAGGATGCTAATACAAAACAGTGAAAATACTATAACTAATCATAGCATTGTATTTCTTGAGAAGAAGATTTTTAAACTTTTTTTCTATATACTTCTATGATGAACTTTGAGTCCATCTTGGGGTCAAAGTAGTGGTTTGGGGTCACAGTTTTAACAATTTAGAATCTTCACTATCTTAGGATGCTTGTATAGTAATCTCACAAATTGTAGCATTGTAGTTCTTGGGAAGAAGATTTGTAAACATTTTTCCAATATATTTCTATGTTAAACTTTGAACCCCTCTTGGGGCCCTAGTATTAGTCCGAGGGTCAGGATTTTAACAATGTAGAATTTTAACGATGTTTACAAGCTATGGTGTAAATATGGTTATTTCTGGTGCAGTGGTTCTTGAGAAAAAGATTTTTTAAGACCCACTCCAAATTATCACTGTTTCATAATTATCTCCCTTTAAAAAAGGTTACGTCCTTTATTTTAATAATTCAAATCCCCTTTCTATAAGGATGCTTTGTACCAAGTTTGGTTAAGTTTGGTTCAGTGGTTCTAGAGAAGAAGTAAAAATGTGAAAAGTTTACAGACAGATGGACGGACGAAGGACAACAAGTGATCCGAAAAGCTCACTTGAACCTGCGGTTCAGGTGAGCTAAAAAAGGATTGGTATTATCGAAAAATAAGCAATGATTACTGACGTTCTTTAAATAAATATCTAAAAATGGCCTATACAAAATTCATAATAACATTAGATTGACAGTTAAAACATCGACGACATTCATGTATTTGAATATCAGAAAATTTAAAAAATGATAATATGTATCATTAACAAATAGCAGACATAAAAATATTTTGGTTGAAATGTCTTAATACATGAATGCATTATGATACTTACATTCAAACATTTTATAGGAGACGAACGATGATTTAGGACACCCGGAAAAAAATTTATCGCACTTGTATCCATTTACTCTTGAGAATTTCTTGTACAGATACAAACAAATGCCTAAAATTGAATGGAATCACTCTTTAAAATTAAAAAAAAGGATTATGTATTGTCCATTTTACTTACTGTTAAAATAATGATGGTGTATTTAATGCCATCAAATCGGCGTTGTTTAAAAACGCAGCTTCCATCACAAACACTAAAATTAAACATTTGGGACAAATTCATTTACAGTATGTATTTTTTTTTTTAATTTTGAGACGAAAATGAAGTCTCCTACTTTTCAGCTAATTACCGATAAAACACAGAAGATTTAAAGTTAAAATGATGATTGCAAAGTAGAAACTGTTCATTTTGATCATTAGGGTAACAAGCGTCCCGTTAATTATCCTCTTTCAAATTTCTGAAAGTACAGAAAAATAATAACTGTTAACACATACATACTCTTCATTTTATTTAAAAATAATTTCTATCACATAGGCGCATGCATGGAATGCGATGTTCGTCGAACTTCCATTTAAAGGCCGCTTTTTTATTGAAACTTTGATAAGATATCTTAAATTTGAAAACATTTATCTGAAATAAATTAAAAAAAATTTTTTTGAGCATTTAGAATATCAAAAACACAGAAGATTAGGCATTTTTAAAAGTATAATCAAGGATTTGTTATCCTAACATTTAAGCCGCTTGTATCATTGACGTTTGATTTATCGCCGAGTTCTAATCTTTACTCAGTGTAGTATGAATACATGTAAAATACAATAAATAAATACGAATCAATGCATTAAAAAATAAAACAAGAATATAAACACAAAAACAATGAAACTCTTGATCATTCATTATAACAACATAACGACGCAGATTAATAACACAGCCCGTTATAAAGCTATTTCAACACGCGTAATTCACACCTTTCCCACTGACACTGTCCAGTCGGCTTATCCTTCCGTTAATTATAGGGGTGTCTCTGTCCTTCTATCTATATGCCGGTTTTGTGAGGTTTATTTCACACGTTTGTTAGAGATCGGCTTGTAACTAACTATTCTTAATACATTGATTTATAAACAGCAAGCTTGTACACTTCTTTAAAACCGTAAAGTGTGGATTCGCTCCATTTATAAACAAATGTTTAGCTGAAGCTCAGGTCTTGGTGATTACAAAGTTTAAATTTATTCCGGATCAAATTCCGGATTGTTTGGACATATTTTTGTTGATAGTTAGTTAACGCTTATAAAATGAAAATTAGTCCCGATTGGTAAAGTGAATTAGATACAATGTTTTTAATATATAAAACAATTGACAGTTATCACCCATTTACAGGTTTTAAAGCACAAAAAAAATCGCTTCCACATTAATTTTCATATGGTAGTATAGATATATATTGTGTGTTTTCATATTTGATTTATCAAACTCATTGAAATGGTTATATATTTACATGGTTTGCTGAGCCTTTATACATGTAAAATGAGCAGAACTTTTGCAAATTGTAGAATAATACATGTAGACGTGGTCTTAATATAAGTTATTTTCTTGTACAAAAGGTGTTATCTAAAGACAGGCACTGAAGAAATGTCTTTTTATGGAATCTTAATTTCTATTTTATTTTAGATGGACTTTGCCGGTCGATGTTGAGGGGTGGTGGTTTCCAAGGGTAACAGTATAAAGAAGATCCACAGTTCTTTGGAGTTTACATCCACCAGTTGCGAAAAAAAATATCTTAGATTTAGAAAGTAATTGTATTGCACAAATATACAATGTGTGTTTACACGTCCATCAGTATGATTACAAACAATGTACAAATATCATGGAGATAATCTTTAAAATATACTATTTGTCGTATTTTCTAAAATATATCGACGATTGCTATATTTCAGTATACATGTACTAGTCTAATACCAAAATCTAATAAATGAAAGGTGTAAGCCTTCCACCTTAGTTATCTCCTGGAGATGCGACTCAAGCTCAGTAACCACGAAGTCCAGTACTTTCACCAACAGTTTATTAATAAGCGTAGACATCGCGGCCTTCTCTTCAAGGTATTTACGTGCCAGCTCCGGGTCCGGTCTATAATATTTGGCCCATGGAGATTCTTCATTTTTCTTCTCTCCAAGTAATTGTTGTGCTAGTTGTTCGAAATTGTCCCCGTACTATTGGTCATTTTGCGAGTTTCGAGTCTTCCGCTCCGTCGGGGTTTCTCTTGGATCCTAATGTTTTTCGGGATTGGTTTAAGTTCAATTGTGTCACTAGAGGTCCGTGTCTCTGGATTCACACAACAAAATGCAGTGTCTTTGGAAGAACCTTTCTTATCTCCGTCACTACCCCTTTTTCGACAACCTGACCAGCAACCACCACAGCATATACCTCCCCACTTTTTAATAGTTTTTTTTTGTTTCTTATTACAAATACCTATCGTTATTGTTACTGCCAAAGTTAACACACATAAAACCAGGGGCTTCCCTCCCAAGACGATGATTTCATGGGTTGCAAATTAGTTACTGGCAATTCCGCTATAAGTGTATTCATAGGGAAAACTTTAATATCTTTTAGTTTTTCAGGAATCTTTACTTATATAATATCTAGTTACTTTTTGTGAAATACTGAAAAATCAGCGATTTTGAAATTACTTTCATGATTATAAATGGGTTAATAAAAATGAACCATGAAAACCCGAGCAACCTTGTCCCATACTCACGATGACGATCGTAATATTTGATTGTTTTTACCAATAATCTTTAATCCCTTACAAAATTCAGTCTTGTAGTTTCTTTACTTTGTCGCTGTCTCATTTCGACCATATGTTAAATCTCTTCAACTCCGCATATACAAATAACCGAGAAGCTTTGTCCGCGTTTGCTAGTTGGCGTATCTCATTATCTGTCACTACTGTAATGAAAAAACCCTGAGACTATCAAAAAACCCTGAGGAAACCCTGAGTGGCACTGAGAAAACCCTGAGAGACCCTGAGGTCGGCACTGAGAGTACTGATGAAACCCTGAGAGACCCTGAGGTCGGCACTGAGAGTACTGAGGAAACCCTGAGTGACCCTGAGGTTTGCACTTAGGGTACTGAGGAAGCCCTGAGAGACCCTGAGGTCGGCACTGAGGGTACTGAGGAAGCCCTGAGAGACCCTGAGGTCGGCACTTAGGGTACTGAGAAAACCCTGAGAGACCCTGAGGTCGGCATTTAATACGAAAAATTAAATGAAATCTTTAATTATTTAATGATTGGCGTATTCTTAAATATAAATATAAACATGAGTAACAATGCATTGGTATTATGGCATATGGTCAGACTTTCTCATTTAATTAAACAACAACCTAAATAAATGGTATTAAATTAAGGGAAAACACAGAAACACAAAGGAAAAGTATGTATTATGTACTTATTATATGTACACTATATACTAGTTTAATATACGACAAGCGAGGGGTTACATGCTATACATAATCTATTATTCAAAATTTAAAAAAAAGGCGTTAACATTTTAAATTTTCTTCCAAAACGAAATAGGAGTCGGTCGTAAAATTTAATGTTTTTAAAATAAATAATCATGTTCACTTTTATTCATTTAATTGATCATTTTAGTCACCCTAACAAAACATATTTGCATGGTTAATGAGCATTCATAGATTGATCTCAATTACCGGTATTTCTAATTTGAAACAAATGTAGATCTATTTTGATTATCATATCGCATATTCTGTACAGTATGGGTGAAAAAA
>WFKH01002636.1:8088602-8118205 GCA_016163765.1 Magallana hongkongensis | reverse complement strand
GGGTCATCCTGTCATACCTTTTTAAAAGCGTGCAATATATACAAAGCTAAGCTTATTCAAGATTATTTACATCTACAATAAAGTACCTTATTTAGTTTATCATTTTGGCCAACTCCTTCATTATAGCCAACACACACTCTTGATTATTATTTTGTCTACAGAGCTTAGGAATTGATTAACGCGGTTTAGGGATTGGTGTGAAGCCTAGACCTACTTTAGGGACTATTTCATCTATTTCCATATCTTCATTTAGGTGTACATTTGAGTTATCTAAGGGTATTTCATAGTCTTGACCACTATTTTCATCACATTGTTTTGACTCAGGGGTCTCATCCGATTCTGACTCTACGGTCTGATCACTCTCGGTTTTGTACTGTTGATCATCCATGATTTTCTTAGCTCTTATTCGTCTTTGAAGTTCTGCTAGGGGAATATCCTCTTCGTCTGAAGATCCTTCTATTTCCCATTGTTTGAACTGTATATCTCTTTCTAATGGTTCTGGTTGCATGTCTTCATTTTCCGATGCCGATTCATCTTCTGGTGGCACCACATAGTTAGTTTTTCTTAGAGTTCTTCCACCATCTTCAGTAGTTTGTGAAAGGGGCCAGTGCGAAATGTCAGCCAATCTTAATTGTCGTGCATGGCATTTGGTGGTTAATCCAGTCAATTGATCTCTCACCACGAAACTAACTGGTCCTTTCTGCTCTATGATTCGATAATATGGTAGCCACTTTTTATCTAACTTATTTTGTCTTCTGTTGTTCTTTAGGTAGACAGGGTCACTTACCTGAAAATCTTCGTCTTTGCTTTTCCTATCGGCTTAAGCTTTCTGTTTCTTCTTGGCTTCCTTCATATTGCGATGTACTAGCATGAAAGCTTTATGTTGTTCTTGAAGGGCAATCTTGTGTTGGTCTTCTCCTGCATACCTCCTTCGAGGTTTCATTAACGTATCAAGAGGTAATACGACATCTCTGTTGTACATAAGGTATTATGGAGAAAACTTTGACGAATCGTTAGGATGGAAACGAATGGCTGCCAACGTCTGATTAAGATGAATATCCCATGTTTGAGCGTTGTCTGTTATATTTTTAGCCATCACGTCATGCAGAGTTCTATGAAATCTTTCTACTTTACCATTACCTTGAGGGCTATAATAAGATGTTTTAATGTGGTTGATGTTCAATTCTTTAAAGGTTTCTTCCACTTTCTTGTTCACATTTTCTGTTCCGTTGTCTGTGAGAATTTGAAGAGGACAACCATATCTTGGATATATTTCTTCTAAGATAAGATGTACTATGTTGTCAGCTGACTTATCGGGAACTGGGAAGGCTTCTGGCCAACCAGAGTAAATGTCAATAAAAGAGGCTATGTACTTGTTTCCCGACACGGATGTTGGATATGGTCCTGATAGATCCAGTCCTACCTTAGCCATTGGAAAAGGTGGTAGGTCTGTCTCTTGGAGTGGAGGTTGATTTTTCATATTGCTCCTCGTTTGGCATACTACACATCCTTCTACATAGGAATATAACCTTTTGTATAAATTGTTATGTAGTACTTTTGTCTGATTACGTCATGTTTTGTCTACTGACATATGTCCAAGTCCGTCATGATACTGCTGCACTACCACAAGTTCTAACTCACGTGGTACATACAGGCGGAGTCTTGGGCCTTCTGAGTCTCCATCTGAAAGATAGTACATTAGACCATCAATTTCCAGAAACTTCTTTTCTTCGGTTGCCGTTGCTGTTCCTTTATTTAACCGATTCTTCAGTTTCTTGATCTGCTCATCGTGTTGTTGACTTTCTTTGATGTTGATTTCTTCTGGTAGATCGATAAAGGGTTTGATCAGTTCGTCGTGTTGCTTAACTTCACATCTGGCCAATCTCTTAGGTGAAAAGGCATTCGAGTTAACAGTACTGGCTCTGAAAAGTACTGAAAGTGCCATTTTTAACTGATAATTTCTGATATTTACTGATATTGTACTGTCAGTGCTGAGAATTGCTGATATTTACTGATAATTTTACTGTTGTTACTGATAATTCCTGTGGGTTCTGATATTTACTGATATTTACTGAGGCTTTCGCTGTGAGTTCTGATAATCGCTGATATTTACTGAGAATGGCTGTCGGTACTGAGAATTACTGATAATTACTGATATTGCTTCTGGATCCAAGAGAGGTAGAAAAATGCCACAAATATGATATTTTTATAGATACATATACATGTACATATCTATTTTTCTTTATGAAAGCAAAATATTTACATTTTACTACTTTAGACGACATCACAGACACTAAACACCATATATATATATATATGATCGACTAATTTTGAAAACCACTCTTTGCACTATTTGTTAAATATAAGGATTTATTTTCTTTATTCGTTAATTACCGGTATTTTTATTTTGTAACAATAAAGATCCTAATATTTTCTCCAATTCACCTGCGACAAACCATTTTGATCGGCATCGGAATACTGATAATTAGGCTTACATAAAATAACTCTCACAGTGGAGGCCGATTATCTATCAATATTTATTCCATCTATTTTTTCTGAATCACAGAATTATCATAATTCATTAGCTTTAAGATACCTGCGAACAACGTTAACTTGGAAATTCGAGTGATTTAGACCTTATACTTATATGCATTTATTTAGTATTTTAACACAGAAGCCTAGTCTGTAAACCACTGGGCCCCTCCCGAATGACACTCATATTCTGCAGAAATTACACTTAATGTTTAATTATTAAAAAAATGTTTTTCACGACATATTTAAATAATCATATCCACTAATTTCTTACTTTCTTTACTTTGATGACCGAATTAAAAAAAAAAAACTCGACCAATATTATGAATATACGCCCCTGATTCAACAGCCTAATCATTGAACAACGATGACTCTTTCAACAGTTTTATTAATACACCTTTTGTTCTCTATGTTTTTTGAAATTCATTGCCAGTATTAATTTAATGTTGTTTCCCTGAACAATAAATAAAACAAACGAAATATTATAAGTGCTACTTTTATTAATTTTTATACTCCATATATCTAATAAATAAAATACATGCAATAGAATACACCATGGTACATGTATCAATTCTCTTACAGCAAGATTTAAATTCGAACAAAAAAGAGAAGAAAAAAAAACAAAACAGAACACAATATTTTTTATATATAAAATGCAGCAATTATTTGAAAAGTATACTATTAAGTGAATAAAAAGTAAAACTCACTTCATTTGTAAATGGCCATGGTACATAAACTACTCTTAAGTTCTATGATTAGCGAGTATATGTACTCAATTAACCAATTGTGCTAATAAACAAAAGAAGATGAAGATCAATGAGTTTAATTATCAGAAAAATGTAATCAATTAGAGATGGCCGAGTCCTACCCATGTAGAGGGCATCTTAACAACAAGATATGGCGTACGCACCATCATCTAAATTGAATTACATTTTTCATTTTTACTGTGTAAATGTTTATTCATTGACCTTACAGTCACAGTCGGCTTACCTTACAAACCCTTCCCTTACGAATATTAATATGAGCAAAATATTATATTTTCTCTTGACATATGTAGTTTTACACTTCACTTTAATTGGTTTTCAAAATTGCATTTCCTTAGTTAAATTTGTTATATGAACATACATGTAAACGTATATTTTCCATCTAGAAACTTCTGACATTAAGTAAACCTTATATTTTATAAACATCATTTGTCTGAATACCTACCTACCTACCTACCTACATACTACATTGCTACATGTCAATTTATACATAAAGGCTTCATTTACAGATTTTTGATATCGGCATCATTTAACACATGTACAAAGTTGTCTTTTTGTACATACACTAGTGGATCACTAATCAAGTTAACGTGAACAAGTCTCTGGAAGAGAACGGTATTTTGAAATTTCCAAAGTCCATCTTCCCTTTCCCCTAATGGAAAAACATCTACAACAGCCCATGTCTGCAATGTACAATTCACATTATGCTCGAGAAACATCCTCACTTCCCCGAACTGGTGGCCACTTAACACTTTCACAATTGAGGAGTTTTTTCTTGAGTTGTGATGTTTTGTACAAATTTTCCGATCTTCTGAGCTGTATGAGTATTTCTCGCTGGCATATTCACTGAAGAAGAAGATGTTGATTTTCATTGAAGTCTCGTAGAACTTTCGCATATGTGCAGACATAGCCTCTGTAAGGATGACATCCTTGTCCTGGGATTGGCTGATTTGAAAAGTGGTGACTTCAGGGGAAGGTTGGACTCTGTTCATCACTTCATCGGCACCATCCGGAGGCTTGTATTTCTGACTCATCACCATGTACATACACCAGTCATACACCTGAAATGCATATTGTTATGTGTCAATGAAACGAATCACATTTTTGCAGCAAGTAATGTATAATGGAATCATAATGATCATTCTGAATATTAGTAGATTAAAAGCTTACAAGATACAATTTACCTCCGAAATATATAGAAAAGCTAATTTGTTGAAGAGGATGCAACTCTCTGGAATTTGCATAATTAGAATATTTATCCAACTCAACACTGTCAATGAACTCTATTAACTCCTGTTATATTTCAAATAAATAAATCTTTAAACAGAGAGTTCTAATAAAAAATTTAGTGAAAAATGTTCAAATTTTCAAGCTAAAATATAGTTTTTTCTTTTAACTACTAAATAACAGTTTTTTGTAGAAAATTCACATTTAGATTTTAAGAAGAATCAGATGGATAATTTGTTGACTATCCAGCCTCCTTAATACTGCAATCAAACTGCTCTCTCACTAATGAACCTCAATCATCCTGCCTTCATGAAACTGTCTACTAATCCATCCATTGGCCCTTTAATACGGAAAGAGCCTTCTCCCATACAGAGGACCAAAGGCGAGGAAGCCATCCACGACATGATGCAGCAAATGAGTGACCAGATTCTGTTCAAAACAAATAAGAGATTTTAACTTTCAGATCAGATGTATTATTATTTGTTCCTAGATAAAAAAAATTTAAAACAAGTACTGAAACAAAATTGTAATTATTAAATATTCACAGGAAAATAATCTTTAGTAAACCGTTAAAATATTACCTGCATGGAAAGGGGGAAATCTCGTTCAAATAGACTCAAAGCTGAGTGTGCATCTTCCTGCAATTCGGGAATATCTTTTTCTTTCAACTGTGGTGAAACCATTCTCTTGATAATATTCAAGACCAATAGCAGGGTTTCCTCTTGTTGCTTAGGTAAAAATCCCTTGATACACCAAGCAAGAGCGCCACTTGTTACAAACTACAATACAAAATACCTACATCATTACACAAACTACAAAACTTTCATAGAGGTACACTTATGTAACACCTTGAAGTTGATATACACTCTTTTAAGTTTTTATCCATGTTAGAGTTATTAAATGTTTTCTTTCACAATTGTTATGTGTTACAGCATAGCACTATTATGACTATAGGTATACTTTTAACTATGTATACCTATATTACATACAAGTCAAGAATTTGAAATCAATGGTGCTTTTTTATCTCAACAAGATATTTAAATGTATTTTATGGATACTTATACATATATTGTTCAATTTGAAAATCTTAAAAAGAATGGTATTTCATATTAAAGTAGTCAGACAATTGAAATATCCTTTATTACACAGTTGAATCAATGATCATGAACAACAATCCACAAAACCTGAATTTTAAAAATAAACCTATATCTAAATTAAGGTCAAGATCTAGTAAATAAAAAGTGCCTACAGGTTTGTGAAATTCACGATATAAATTCTTTTAATGATGCTTCATAACAATATCAATGTTTCATAGGGTGTACCGGGGCTTAATTTTTTTGTAAATACAATGAAAACTCATGTTTTAAACAACTATTTTCAATGAAATATGAAGGATAAAAGTAACAAATCTCGGAGTTTTGTCCATTTTTGACTGATGCAATTTATCTAGAATGCCTACAGTCTCTCCAGAAACGGCATTAAACAAGCCCTTGACCTCCTCTTTAAAATGATGTCAAATTGAATATAGGCACCGGGATTACTTTTCCCGTGATGAAATACAGAATGTCAAAATATTGTTTTATTTTCTACATAATTCCTTTAAAGTCGTTAAAATACGGGAAAATATTCATCAAATCAATTATGACGTCATAATGGTTCTAGCCTAAAAAGACACTCTGGAATCATTTACTAGATCTTGACCTTAAGAATCTGTTATTACATATAATGGTTATTCAATTGAAACAATGTTAAAAAAAACTTGCCTGAAGTTTTGCATTCATCGTCCGTAGTGTTCACGGCTTTGAAAAATGTGGTCCTGGTGAAATATTGTAAGCTATGCTGTATGTGATTGACGCTGCTCTGTTTATTTCCTCTGTTTTAGAAATCCGTACATGATGTTGTTCAGAAGTACCACATCAGTGGGAAAGCAGATGCCAGTTGGGAGCAAGCAACGAGTGAGATCATGATTTCATTTACAAAGGACATGCCCCAGACATCAACAAACCGGCAGAAAATTCAACAACGCATGAAGAAAGCAATTTATTGGCTTAAATTCTATGGGAAGAAAAAGTAAGTAATACATGTGTCATTTTACCTTTTCAATATATTAAAATCTTTAATTATGTAAAAAGTCATCATTTTTTTATTATCTTGAAAAATATTTAGGAATATGATGTTAGACAATCACATTCTGTAAGACCCTAAAATATTAATTTGATTTATTAATTAACAATTAATGCAAAAATTTTCCCCAAGTTTTCACACACATTTATTGACCTCGCAGGTGTGTGGGGGTGGGGTCTGTATATTTACAACTAACAAATGTCTGGTTAAGACAATAGGTGTGAAACTCTCTGAGCTCCATTGGTCGCTACAATTCGCACAGTATATACAAGAAACTTACAGGGACTGACCATACAGACCAGTCCATAATTCTTTAAATAACAACACACCACAATTAATGACAATCACACTTACACTACTGTTTGTTCACCATTTTTAATGCTATAAAGTATTAAAGAAAAGAAATAAAATTCATTTTGTAAACAAAATATTAAATTTTAACACTGTGTTATTTTTTGATATGTTTTATGATTGTCTAAGTAATTTAACTTATAAACATGATAAATAAAATATTGATGCAGTCTTTATTTGTACATGCTGTACTTATGCATTTGCAATATCGACCAAGTAATCAATTAGTTATTAATATAATCAATTGTCAATGATACAATTACCAATGACTCTAATGTATGCTAAAAATAGTTCATGAAAAAGAGAAACATTAGTTTTGTTGTTCAATATGCACGCTATGAGGACACAAGTAAGCTGTTTAAGCCATATTCACCACTTATATTTTTCACTTCTTATTTTTTTTTTATATGTATTTAACTTTCTCAACATTTATTTCAGAACTCAAGCCATGAAGGATGGGCAAAAGTCGGTTTTTCGATTCTTGTGCAAGTCGAGGAAAGAGAAGTCTCAGACCACACCAGCTGCAACCAGCACATTGTTTAAAGATGCCCATGATATGTAAGTGATTAGAATCTGTTGTTAATTGACTGTCATGAAAAACTACCTCTTATATTGTTTTTATTATTGTTCCTGATAATGAAATTCATGATAAATCAATATTTCAACACATTCTTACAGAATACATGTAACTAAATGAACCTGATATTTAAATTATCATTATAATTATTTGCAAATTGTCTTTAATTTTATTCTTTAAATGCTTATTCATATTGAATTGAAATTTACATTGAAAATTGAAATATTTGTGGCCATAGGGATGCTTGAAGATACATTACATGTTTTAACATGTTGAAGAAAAATCATGAAAATGTACGTAATATGAAGTTCAATACATCAGAACAAAAATATAAAAAGAATATAATTTCAAAAATAGATGGAACTAAGAAGTGATCATAAAAAAGAGAAACAAATGTTTGTAGGACCCCCCCCCCCCTCCCACCCAATCTCCTCTCTACATGGAAAATAATTTATTTGGTAAATATGACATGTATATTGTTTAATTCATAATTGTAATTTAATAAATTACTGAATTAAACACAGACATGATAGACTTATTAAAAATGAGGCATATTTCAGAGGAGCAGACAGTCGTGGAGATGACACATTAGAGGAGATGATGTCCACACCTCCCTCTGAAGATGGTGACAGCTCTGACAGTGATGTCCCATTGTCTACGTACATTAGAAGAGGAAAGACAAAGAAAGGACAGTAAAGATCACAGACAAGGAAAGACATTAGATATGTGTGATGATGTTTCAGTGAACCCATGATTGTGCGAAAAAGACTGATTCCTGTATCATGTCTATTAAATAAGTTCTTGTATGGGCCTATGTGTAAATGTAATTTGGCATGTTGCACTTGTTTAAAATGAAAAATTAAGGTATCATTTTTGTTGAAATAAAGTCACCATTCTCTAAACTTAAATGGTAGAATATCATAAAGATGTTTACAAGTATAAATTGTCTATTTATAAGTAAACTTGTGTTCCACTCATAGTTGAGGAAATTCGAGACTTCTAACGTTAAAAGTCTCGAATTTTCTCAAATTTTGAGTGAACACAAGTTTCACGCATACACGTGAAATACATCAAATGCAAAATAACTGTAACAAACACCTACCTGCAAAGACTTTGACAGTTCTGTTCAAGCCACAGCTTTAGGTTTTCAGGTTGTCTTCTTCGTTCTTGATTCTTTGAATGTACTCGAAACAAACGATAGGCTACAGTGTCAGTACACATGCTACATGTAGCATGGTTTACGTTTAGAAACCTATTGAGCTATAGAGCAAGCAATCTGTACTTTTATGGCTAATAACGAATGCTCTCAGTAAATAGACATAATGTTCAAAATAAATTCACGGCATCCGTTGCTGAGGCACTTGCAATATTCAAATGCCATGCATTTTCGGGTTTCAAATGAAATCGTCGACAGACAATTTCGGCACCTGCTGAATAATTGGCCCATTTTAATAATAGTTAAAAATGTAAAAAAAAAAATGAATTCATCTTTTTGACAACTTTTTACTACTATACAGCACAATACTCTATTCAACAGTACCGATTCTATTTGCAATACTTTGTATCACGTATCTGTACCGCCTAACTATAATTGAGGTAGGCCTATAAGTATATGACACCCGATTAAAGACTTGCCTTTAAAAAAAAGTACAGAATTAAATTTGCATTCCTGTTTACCTTCCAGAAGACATATAGTTGATCAATTTTCAATAGACATGAATTATTCTATTGAAGAAATTTTTTGGTTGATATCTGTGTTAAAATATCTTTTAAAATTATCAAAATCTACTTAATTGCTTTTTAAAAAATAATAACATAACATTTAAGGGGGGGGGGGGTCTTTAATTTGCCACTTTTTACATCTTCTAGACCAGGGAAAAAAAATATCAGCAATTATCAGTAATTCTCAGTACCGACAGCCATTCTCAGTAAATATCAGCGATTATCAGAACTCACAGCAAAAGCCTCAGTAAATATCAGTAAATATCAGAACCCACAGAAATTATCAGTAACAACAGTAAAATTATCAGTAAATATCAGCAATTCTCAGCACTGACAGTACAATATCAGTAAATATCAGAAATTATCAGTAAAAAATGGCACTTTCAGTACTTTTCAGAGCCAGTAGTGTAAGTACGTTCACTTCAAAGAAATTGTCCTTAACATCTGGTTCATCATGCTCTGACTGCTCTTCCTCTTCACACTCCAGGTTGAGTGTTGGTAATCTGGATAAGAGATCTGCACAGCAGTTGAATCTTCCTTCTATGTACTCCACCTTACAATTATATCCTGCAATACATAATGCCCATAGTTGAATTTTCTTATTTTGCATCGGAGATTCTAAGATATATTTTAGCGGCTTATGGTCCGTTCTTATAGTAAACTGAGCAGCGTGTAAATAATAGTCTAACTTCTGATGGGCGTAATGGATAGCAAAAGCCTCCTTTTCTATGGTTGACTATTTTTCTTGAGTTTTACTCAGCTTGTGGGATAAGTAATATATTGGCTTATCTTCTCCTTCATCTGCTCTCTGGGTGAGGCAAGCTCCAATACAATTGTCGCTGGCATCGGTGTACAGGATGTACGGCTTATTAGTATCTGGATATGCTAGCAAAGGCACTACCGTTAAACTTTCTTTAATAAAGTCAAACGCTTTTTGGCAACATGGTGTCCATTTAAACCTTGCATACTTTCTGGGTAGGTCAATCAAGGATTCTGCAATCTTAGAGAAGTTTGGTATGAATCTCCGATAATAACTACACATACCTATAAAGCCACGAACTTCTCGGACTGTAGTGGGCGCAGGTTACTTTCTTATAGCTTCGACTTTCTTTGGATCAGGTGTAACGCCATGTTCATTAATGATGAAACCAAGATATTCAGTCTGTTCCTTGAAGAAACTACATTTCTTTAGCTTCATTTTTAGTCCATGCTTTCTAAGGCGATTAAAAACGTCTTGAATATGACGAAGATGATCTTCCAGTGTCTCTGAGAATATAAGAATGTCATCCAGGTATGCGATGGCAAACTCCTTCTGTCCTTGAAGAACTATGTTCATCAGCTCTTGAAAGACTGCCGGTGCATTACTCAACTCAAATGGCATCCGGCTGAATTGGAATAGTCCGTTGTGACATGCAAATGCCGTTTTTTCTTTACTTGAATCTTCTAATTTCACTTGCCAATATCCACTCTTTAAATCTAATGCAGTGAAATATTTTTACTTACCTAATAAACATAGGATGTCATCAATCAACGGTAGCGGGAATGATACTGGTTTTACTATCTTATTTAAACTTCTAAAGTCGACGCACATCCGATCTGATCCGTCTTTTTTCTTCACCACTACCAAGGGAAATGACCAAGGCGACTGTGATCTTTCAATAATCTTTGCGTCCATCATTTCCAGTATGGCCTTGTCGATTATCTGTCTTTTATTTAAGGGTACACGGTAGGGTCTATTCTTTATTGGGTAATGGTCTCCAGTGTCTATCTTCATTTTAAAAGTATTAGTCACTCCAAGATCACTGTCCTTCTTTGCGAATAAATCATTGTTTTTGCTCACAAGTCTTCTGATTGAGTGTTCGAATCTTTTAGGTACATCAATCTCTTCTTTTGTGTCTTGAGTAGTCTGTATTTCTGAGACTTTCTTCTATTTTAATTGGGTAACACGTCCAACGATGTAGCCTCTCGGAATTTTATAATTTTTGTTAGTTTGGTTAACGAAGATCATTGGAACTTTCTTATCTTTTCGAATTATACAAACGGTGTCTTTTAAATATAGTCCTGGATCTTCCATAATGCAGTTATTGTCTATGCTGTTCACTTCAACTAAGTCACTTTCTTCCAGAGGAAAATTGTTATTTATTTTTCCATAGAATACTGGCACATTGTTTGGCCTCATAATAAGTTTCTTAGGTGTTCTTACAATAGTTGAGATGTGTAAATCTTCTTTAAGTTCCGCGTATACTTTGCCATCAATACGCATGAGTCCAAGATCAAAGTATAAACGAACATTGTTTTTCTTGAGCCAATCACGACCGAGAATGAGTCCCTTTGTCACATAAAGTTTGTGGTCTAATGTTAATCCTGAAATCTTAAAGGAAATATTTACATACCCTATCGCAATTAAAGAATTACCATTTGCTGCTTGTAAAGAGGGGATGTCAGTATTAAACAACTTGGGGCGGTGAAATAGATTATCATACATTTTCTTACTAATTAGAGATACGGCTGCACCTGTATCTACCAAAGCCATAAATTTATTTTTACCTATTTTTATTAAACAGCTACTAGGGTTGCTAGTAAAATTAATTTCATATGTAGGTCTTCGTTTAAAGTTCTTTCTTTGGGCTTCAACGAAGGAAGAACGTTTTAGTTTTCCTGTTTTTGTTTGTCAAAATAAGAGCGAGGTTTGAAATTTTGAGATGGTCCCTTATTTACTTGGTTGCTAAATTCGTATATTCGGCCTTGACGATTTGATAGGCTGCGTTCTCTGATACATACGCGAGCTCCAACAATCTGCACGCACATGACCTACTTTACCACAATTCCAACATTCCACAGGTGAACGGGGACTCTGCTCTATATTATGTACGGGTTTGTTTTGACTGAGTCGTTTATTCATTTGAGGACGGGACCTGACTTGCAGTTTATTTTGAGGACAAATTCGAGCCCTATGACCCGTCTGTTTGCATTTAAAACACCTACTATTTCGCGCGTGGTCAATTTCCATTGGTTCTATATGCCTTGTTTCTATTGAGGTAAGATTATCTGCTCTATCCTTTAATAAGGGAAGAGTAGTATCAAAATTTGAAAGAGTCCGTCCGTTGGCATTACTTTGTACAATTTCTGTCATATTTGACCATCTTATCGCTAGTCTCTGTCTCAGGTTTTGTTCTCGCATTGCTATTTGAATTGCTGATTCTAAATCTTTAGGGTTTTCTCGCAAAATTTTCATTCTGAGGTAGTCGAATGTCAACCCGTCACAAAAGATATCTACTAACCGTTGTACCAAATGGCCTTTTAGTCTGTCTTTATTGTAGGCATCTTCCGCGATTTGCAATAGTCTCTCAGCGAATAACTGAACACTTTCATTTGAATTTTATGGAGTCCTACGCATTACTTTAACGCGTGTTGGGGATCTGTTATTTCTGCAAATCTATTTTTAAGGGATTCCTTGAGATCGTTCCAAGATGATATTTCTTCAGACGCATCCGTTTCATCTAAATACCTTTTAATATAATCCCCCACTGAACCCTTACTTGTTATGCATGCAAGCATGGGGATCTCATGACCTTGTTTCCCAGACATAACACTGTACTTTTTAATTTCTTTTATCCATTGTTTAAATTTTTTAGCATCTCCTTCAAAAGGAGTTATCACAGAAGATAGGGGCACTGAGAGTGCGGCTGTCATAGCTTTAACTTGACCAATGAAAAAATCTTTATCATCATCCTGATTTGGGACTCGGTGTCGAGGTTCACGAGTTTCATATAACCTAGCGTCATAATATGTTTCCGTTTGCGTTTCAAAAGTATTTTGTTTAATCTGTTCTTTTTCTAAGGATTTTTGACCTGTTTCTTGCCCTTTATTTTCTTTACTCTGACCCAACCCCGCGAATCGTTGTTCTAATTGTTCCATTTCATTTTTAAACTCTTTTTTATAAAATTCATCACCTGTCGCCATATTGGTTGCTTAGACAAAGTTGCTTACTTCGAGATAGTTACAAAAGACATATAGAAATGGTTCTTACCTTATTTTTTTTCAACTTCGCTTTATCCTGGCCACGGCTAGTTATCTCCTGGAGATGCGACTCAAGCTCAGTAAACACGAAGTCCAGTACTTTCACCAACAGTTTATTAATAAGCGTGATCGTATAGTCAAAATTACATCAATTAAAAGCAGCCTAAATCAAAGATCTAAATTATATGCCCAAAAATTAAAAATCTGTTTAACATCATTTTACACGAGTATATATAACATTTTACTTATGATGGACAGTTCTGACTAGTTCGGCCCATCTACGGTGATCATGAGTGAACATTTAGTGTTCAAATTCCAAAGTTATATTTTATTTCTAAATAAAGTAGCAAAACTATCAGAACTGTCAATTAAAAGAGTAGGGATGCAGGATTTGAGTCTCCGAGTCCTGAGTCTCGGAGTCCCCCACCTGGGTATGAGGCATCACTTACTCATAATACATTCAATCATACATGGCTAAAAGGTTACAAAAGTTATATAGAATATGCAATACAGGACTCAATATAGAGTACCAGAGCTATCGATGCAGACACAGAATCGCCAAATATGACACGTACTTATAAACTCTCAATTTGATATTATTGTGCCCGTATTCCGCACTTGGTTGCATAACATCATTTAGGAATACTGCGCAGTGCTACAAGAGTCACATAGTTCATTCTGTTAGTTATCATTAACACAATGCATTACGCAGTATCTATGTATACATAAGTATCATAGTGACCAATTTGTAATAGTAACAATTCAAGGTCATAGCATGGCTATCTGTTTACAAAGGAGCTTACCGATTTCTGAAATTTGAGATATGAATCTTTTTAATGAAGCTTCATACCAATAACTTAGTTTTAAAAGGTGTACCGGGGCTTAAATTTAAGGGGGGGGGGATGAAAAATTGTGTTTTTTACTGAAATATAAAGGAAACCAGCTACAAATCTTGGAGTTTTTCCGTTTTTGGACGAATGAAAGATATCCAGAATGCCTAAATATATGGATTTTTCTTTACTTAATCATACTTTATAGCTAAACAGATCATATCTTAAAAATTTGATATATCTAATGGTTAATTTATTGACCATCCAGCTTATTGTAACATTTTATTGAAAATGTGTATTGGGATTACTTTTTATAGAATTTCAAATGGAATGCCAAGAAAATGGTTTATTTTCTACACAATTCTCTTATAGTAATAAAGAAAAAGATATATCAAATCATTTATTACCTCTTATTGGATTTACATGTAGCACCAAAGACACTCTGAAATCATTTACGAGATTAAGGTCAATATCTATGATGATTTCATAGCATTTTTAGTGCTAGTTTTATGATGACGTCATTTTTGTTTTAAATGAATTATCTCTTGACATTCTACATGTACATTTATATTGAATCATGGAAAAAGTAGTCCCGATACCTATATTTAATTTGACATTATTTTAAAGAGGCGGCCAAGAGTTCGTTAAATATCGTTTTCGGAGAGATTGTAGGCATTCTAAATATATTTCGTTATTCAAAAATAGACAAAAGGCAGAGATTTGTTACTTTTTTCCTTCATAATTTATTGATAATAACAGTTTGACACATGATTTTTTGTTCTGGTTAGCAAAAATCAAGCCCCGATACACCTATCAAACAAATATAATGTGTTGAAGCATCATTTAAAAAAACTATATCTTAAATTTTATAAACCTGTAAGCACTTTTCATTTACTAGATGAACCTTACTGTCAAGATACCTTTAGGAGATCTTAGTCATGCTAACAAATTTTAAGGAATATTTTGCATTTATACATTTTTGACACTAGTTTTTAATGTAGAGCTTTAGAATTTGTTAAGGCTGCTTGGTCCTTTTTGGGGCTATTACAGTATTAAATAATTTTCAATACAAACCAATTTCTAAAAAAGTTATAAACGTTCACCTATTTATACCAGCAGAATCGGTCTCTTTTCAAAATAACAATATCTAAAGTAAATAGAAAGTTTAAGCATGTAAACGTGACCGTGTACCAGAACGTGTATCTAGTGGAATCTCTTAATTTAAAGTGCATTACGTCGTAATTTCTGTATACCGCATAGTTCTTCAAGTTGTGCAAATCGTGTAGAATCAAAAGTACACGGAGGTAAAAACTTGGAGCAGCTATTACTAAAAATATAACTTAGTGTATATCAGACGTTTAAATAAAGCAGACGATAAATTAAGGACGACTGTGCTTTTGGTTTCATCAAAGTCATAGAATTATTTCATAAACACTGAGAGTTAACTAAACATGTTGAAAATGTTCAATAAAATTATTTTACTAATACGCATAGACGTACAGTTTATTAAAAATAACCCAAATTTTGCTTCGTGTACGTGTAAACATACTTGTAGCTCCACAAGTACCTGAAGACGTGCATGTTAAAATGCTTAACTTCTCTAATTACAATAATTTCTGTATGAAAACATAAAAAAACAAAGCAATGGGCGTATTAGAAAAGGAAACCGTTTGATTCCCCCCCCCCCCCCCCACCCGAATGATTAGTTTATTTAACCCGCATATTGTCATCGAATGTAAACAGAACTACTTAAGATATTTTAGTGAAAAAAATGCACACAGATCTACTCACTGAATTGCCAAAACTCTTTTGAAAGCTTATTTTTTAAAGGTTTTATAAATTTAAAGCGAATGATTAGGTCATAATACAACCAACCCCGCCTCGACGTCGAGGACGAATCTTAATAATTCTATGTAAAGTTTTGTAAACAAATCTTGTACATCATTTTCCATTAAAAAAGGGCTTAACGGACCTGAAAAACTATTGCAATGCCTATTACAATACACATATTAAACAAAACCATCATATTTAAGGGAACATAGAATTTGATATAAAATTATAAAAAAGAAGCTTAAATTGAATCACAAGATATGATTCAACAAATAAAAGACTGTTGAAAGCTCTAATATTTTGTGCCTGGTCTTACAAATTATCGTAATTAAACTGAAACACATGTTTTACATGGTTACAAAATGACAAATGATAAAATACGTAGCATTTTTTTTTTTTTTTTGGAATAATGGCTTTTTTATAGTTTACCTTCTTCGACCAATAAAAAAGGATAAACGTAGCAGAATTCTAACAGCTCTGTGAATTCTTCGTTCGGCATACACATGTATCCATTACTCCTTGAACAGTTGATAGCTGATGACCTTTCGTTCCACTCTTCTTGATTTCTTGGACAAACCTTTGTTGTGTAAACTGGAAAATTATAACCGTCCAACTTTACCTACAGATAAATATATGTATTAAAAATGTTAATGTTTATATGTTTTTTGATTCATTTTTAGTTAGGAATATGGACGTTTTATCAAAAGGTTATTGAGTTTATTGTGACATCATATTTTAAAAATCTTTCTTTCCATTTTTTTTTACGGTTCAACACTCAACAAATACACGAAGGCATGAAGAAGCTCTCCTGGTTAGAATCAAAGCAAGATACTCAAAAATGTTTGGCAAAGAAATATCACAGTCCAAAGCTCACTGTTCTAAATCAACTTTATTTTCGACTTTACCTGATAAATTGAACATATTATGTTGTCATATTTTCTAAGAATTCAAGGGTAATACAGCAATTTGTTTATTGATTGAAACCTTTCGGACTCTATGGTTGGAATAACAATACTGTTAGCTCTCTCTCTCTCTCTCTCTCTCTCTCCTCTCTCTCTCTCTCTCTCTCTCTCTCTCTTTAATTTCGATCATGAA
This sequence comes from Magallana hongkongensis, assembly GCA_016163765.1. Taxonomy (NCBI): domain Eukaryota; kingdom Metazoa; phylum Mollusca; class Bivalvia; order Ostreida; family Ostreidae; genus Magallana; species Magallana hongkongensis. The sequence continues at coordinate 8,101,133 of WFKH01002636.1, read as the reverse complement.
ACTAAAGGGACCTAGATACGATTTGAGATCAAAACTTAATTTTTTTTATTTTTTATGCATAAATTGGTTTACTTGTTCATTTTGAATGATTGACCAAAATTTGAATGTTAGACGTCAAGTTATAACAGAGATACAGAGATAAGAATTCATTGTTATGAAAACAAAGTTCAGTCTTATATTTGTTTAAAATAATGTAAAGTAGAGAATTCCCATTTCTTTGACAAAATGACTCGTGGCAAACAAGATAAACTGATTCAATGTGCTCATAAATAATATTATCAACAGAAGAAAGCAACATTTGACATTTGATTGAAACTTATACCAGTAAAACAAATATGTAAACAATAACAAGATTCGAGCTTTGTTTACAAATAAAGAATTTCAAACTCTGTATCTTGCTTTTAACTGAATAAGTGACTTTCAAATTTTGAATCATTAAAATGCATATTATTAACCATTCTAATCATTAAAACTGGAAAAGTAGAATTTAAAATTTCGAGCTCAAATCGTGTCGAGGTCCCTTTGAAACACAGCAATACATTTTGCGTATTTGGATTCTAGTTGTTGTGGTTGTAAATCGTCAATGGTTTCAGTACTTCATTATAACATCTTTATTGATAGGTTGATTCTATCATTAAATTTCGATTCATAGCTATTACCACACTGACAATTTTCATTAACGATATTAAAACAGGTTTTATTAAAATAATCTTTCTTTGCGAACCGATTTTTACACAATCGGACCAAATACAAATGTTTAGACGTATAGGTGGAGAAAACACACAAATTTATTCTGCTCCAGACACAACAAATTGACGTCATTTCAAAGGGCAACACTCCAAATAAAAAGAACGTACACGGAACATGGTTCCTTTATTAAACAAGAGGCCCATGGGCCACATCATTCACCCGAACAATAGTTCTTGTATCATTCTATTTCGTAATGTTTAAATATGAAACTCTTTAAGAATATTGTAAAACTCTCATATATTCCAAGATCTGACAATACATTAATCGATACATAAAAAGAAGCCTACTTCCTTGGACATTGTATCCTAAGATCTAAGATGCATCAACTGATCAACCTTAATACCCTAGGCCTCAACGTATTAAAGATAACAGTATTGTAAATGGACTATATATAATTATAAAAAGTGAAAGAAGGTCACAGTGACGTTGATATGAGGATATAAAGGTGTGATGATGCTTACATGGTAAAATAACTTAAAGTAGCATTGTATTTCTCCAGAAGAAGATTTTAAAACATTTTTCCTATATACTTCTATGTTGAATTTTGAACCCATCTTGGAGCCCCAGTATTTGTCCGGGGGTCACGGTTTTAAAATTTTAGCATCTACACTATCTGAGGATGCTTGCATCATAATCCCACACATTGTAGCATTGTAGTTATTGAGAAGAAGATTTTAAAACATTTTTCCTATTTGCTTCTGTGTTGAACTTTGAACCCCTTGAGGCCCAAGTATTGGCCTGGGGGTCACGATTTTAACAATTTAGAATCTACACTATCTGAGGATGCTTGCATAGAAATCTCACAAGTTGTAGCATTGTAGTTCTTGAGAAGAAGATTTTTAAACCTTTTTTTTTATATCTTTCTATGTTGAACTTTGAACCCCTGTTGGGACCCCTGGAGTCATGATTTTAATAATTAACAAGAATCTACACTATCTGAGGATGCTTGCATAGTAATCACGCAATATTTAGCATTGTATTTCTTGAGTAGAAGATTTTAAAACATTTTCCCTATATATATTTCATTGTTAAAATTTGAACCCCGCCTGGGGCCTCAGTATTAGTCCGAGGGGCACGATTTTAACAATTCAGAATCTACTGCATCTGAAGATGCATGCCTAGTATTCTCACAAATTTTAGCATTGTAGTTCTTTAGATTTTTAAACATTTCCTCTATATATTTCTATGCTAAACTTTAAACCCCTTCTGGGGCTCCAGTATTGTTCCAGGGGTCACGATTTTTACAATTTAGAATCTTCAATATATATACAAGCTTTGATGAAAATATTGGCATTTCTGGTGCAGTGGTTCTTAAGAAGAAGGTTTTTTAAGACAAACACACTATTTTCACTGTTTCGTAATCATCTTCCTTTTAAAAAGGGTTTCAGCCTTTATCTTAACAATTTAGAATTCCCTTCCCATAAGATTTTTTGGTACCAAGTTTGGTTAAATTTTGCCCGGTTGTTTCAGAGAAAAAGTTTAAAATGTGAAAAGCTTACAGACGGATGGATGGACGGACGGAGACAGACAGACGGACAAACCTTCGGTTCACGTGAGCTAAAAACTTGAATCTACACTATCTAAGGATGCTTCCACACAAGTAACAGCTTGTCTAGCCAATTGCATTTTGAGAAGAAGAATTTTAAAGATTTTTCTCTATGTACATGTATTCTTATGTAAAAATTTGACCCTCCCCCTTTGTTGCTCCACCCTACCCCTGGGGATGATATTTTTAACAAACTTGAATCTAAACTACCTGAGGATGCTCCCACACAAGTTAAAGCTTTTCTGGCCAATTGGTTTATGAGAAGAAGATTTTTAAAAATTTTTCTATGTAATTTCCTATCTAAAAATTTGACCCCCGATTTTGGCCCAAACCTACCCCTGGGGATAATGATTTTAACAAACTTGAATCAAAACTACAAGAGGATGCTTCCACACAAGTTACAACTTTTCTGGCCAGCTGGTTTTTAAGAAGATTTTTAAAAAATACGAACAAATTTTCAATAACTCTGAATTATCTTCCCTTTAAAGAGGACCTGGCCCTTGATTTGAACAAACTTGAAAGCCCTTACCCCAATGATGCTTTGTGCTAAGTTTGGTTGAAATTAGTCCAGTGGTTCTGGAGAAGAAGATAAAAATGCGAAAAGTTTACGACAACAACAATGCCAACAACGACAACAGACAACGGACAAATTTTGATCAGAAAAGCTCACTTGAGCCTTTGGTTTTAGGTGAGCTAATAATATGAAATGTAGAGATGAGTCGGCGATGCGTAGGCCATATTGCTGAATATAAATCCCACTAGTCGGATATGGAAATATATGCGACAGTCACGTCCATGTCTTAACCAATGAATATATGACAATTCAGTCAGAGGGAAAACAGAATTACATGTTCAGCAAGAAGGAAATGATTTAAGTTATTGATCCTTGTTTCATTCTTTAAACTTTTAAATGAGAACATTTTATTAGAGTATGACTAAATAGAAAATGAATATGTATATGACGTTCAAAGATGATTAATCTCAAAAACATAAGAGTTACACATTTTCACTATAAAATATTCATAAATATAAAATCTGTAGGTCGATTTAACAGTTCTTAAGTGTATATAACCTATGTTCATTTCGTTTACAAGCAACACTACAGGAAATATTTGAAAAATGGACAAAATTGTAAATAATACTGATTAACCTTTTAGCCTTTACAAAAAAGAATAAATAATACTTACACACTCGGATAAATATGGAAACTGATTAAATAGTGTTCCTATGAGAACAAGACACATTCGTTTGTATGGTCCCATAGCTGTCAATCTGTAATTGTATCCTGAGAAATTGCACCCTGTAGATTTCGCACTGTTTAAGAAAGGTATGCGCTGTGCAGAAACAAGTATAAGATCTCATCATCGATTTTCATTGAATGTGGTCGTTTTACCTTTTTCAGCATCTGTGCCAAATAAAATTTGCACAGTTTTATTGATTTTACAACAATGCTAGTTCCATTATGCATTAGGTGGATCAATACAGTTGCATGGTAACAACTGTCAGGGTATCGTGCTTTTTTTTAGCGCAGACTCTTCTAGGTTTTTATGTAGAGCTTTAAACAAACACAGCTTGTTTTTTTTTATGCGTATCATTGTTACCTGAACAGTTTTATTATTTTCACAGCTTTACAGAATGTCCCATAAAAGGAATGAAGACTGTCTCCAGACATTTTCAATGAACATTATTAAAATATCGTATTTTTCCAAAGCATACGGTCGATTGCTGTCACATGACCGTGCTATAAATTCTGTTATTGACCTTACTATACTAAAAATAGAAAAAATTATAAACCTCACTGTACTAAAAATAAATTTTCATGACAAAATACTAGTTTTGGCAAATGCGACATTGTGACGTCACAATAGCGAAATCTACGCCTATACATTATGAACAAAATATTTTACTGTTATACACTTGAAGAGAATGAAAAGAATTAGTTTTTGATTTATTATAATAAAACAATTATTACCTTTTGATATCGGTCAATACATGGTTTTATAGACCTGACGAGAGTATATAAACCTCGGACTTCGTCCTCGGTCGATATACTCTCATTAGGCCTACATAACCATGCATTGACCTCATCAAAAGGTTATAATTGTATATTATAGACCTTAGTATACCAAAATAGAAAATTGACAGACCTCATTATACTAAAAATAGATTTTCATGACAAAATACTGGTTTTGGCACGTGCGACTTTGTGACATCATAATAGCGAAATCAACACCTATACATTATGAACGACATATTTTACTATTATACGATTGAAGAGAATGAAGAGAATTAGTTTTTGATTTATTATCATAAAACAGCTATAGCATTTTGATATCGGTCAATACATGGTTTTATAGACCTGATGAGAGTATATGAACCTCGGACTTCGTCCTCGGTCGATATACTCTCATCAGGTCTATAAAACCATGCATTGACCTCATCTAAAGGCTATAATTGTATATTATTAAACCGAAACTTTTGGATATTTTGTTCTACCGACTTTACATAGTTCAAGGTTAATAGCCAATCATGGAGCACCAAATCAATAGAAATTAAATTTCTGCACCAGGTTCTGTCTTCATTTGCATGCATATAAATAAGACCATAATAATCATGAGTGAATATTAACCGATATCGGATATGAATAAGACAGTACAAGTCAGAAGCAGTATTAATCATGACGTTAGCAGTTCAATATTAAGTTAATATCCTCTCTACTAGCAAGCAAGTTTCATAAAACCTTTGAATTCATTACGCTCAATTTGAAAATTAAATGTTAAACCACAGGCATTTGGGCATGGACACCCCCCCCCCCCTCCTTTAATTGTTTAAAAAAAAAACAAATTGAGCTGTAACACACTTTTTTTCTTGTTTAGCTCTCCCAATATGCATAATCTTTCATCAATTATGTAGCCCATTCGTCTCTACAAATTATTTTTAAAATCGTGTTTCTCGACTGACAAAAATAAAAAGATTATTGTCTGTCGAAAAAAAACATATATTTTCTAATATTTGATAATGGCTTATTTGAGTTCTCTTGTTTTCGTATTGCAAGTGGAAGGGTTTTATTTCCTGAGGTACAAATCACCCTGGGTTCAGATTTTGTAGTGTTTAAGCTATATAATTATCTAAGGTTTATGAGGTGCAATAGGCCAACAACAAAGACTTAGAAGGAGGAAAAGATTTGGGGCAGTCCAAGTATTTCCTTTATGAAAAAAAAATCCTACAGTTTAGAAACATTTCAGTTTAAACGATTTGAGAACTCATGGGCAACGTTCATTAACGACGGCAATAAGAACGTGTTAAATCTAATCCCCGATTGGATTTATCTTTGTAAATTTAAAATACTCTGTATTTATATAAAGTATTAGATATCACTAGATGATATTTTACATTATGTCACCATTTTTTAATTGGAATTTGTTATAGAAGATTTATCTGTTTTATCATTTCATATGCAAATTTCTATTAAACAATCACAATCTTTACGCCTGAAATGACACTGATTTGTGTTACAACCTGCAACGTAAAAGCCAGGTGCAACTTAACCAATAAAACTTAGTTCCCTTGGTAAAAAAAAAAAACCCTGCACCTGCTGCGTCTTTTCATTTATTTTTTAGAATGAAAAAAGAGGAAAATCGTTTTACACACAATGTGTTTGTTTCTTAATCTGATTACCAAGAATTTAATCATTTTTTAAATAATCGCTTTGAAAATCTTCATAAAGCATTTATTGTTATGCCTTGGTGCTTACCTTGGCTTTAAATTTAAGGTACATGTATCAGTTACCAAATTTAATCTACAAGTGTTGAGCAAAATATCAGTTCCGACTAAAGTACGTATTCGTTACAACATGCTTGACGTTCTTAAATAAATCATTATACTTTTTACGGTTTTTTACTTGAAGCGGAAGACTTACATGTAGTTTTTTTTCCTTCTTGTCAAGGTTTCTTTCATTTTCAACAATGGAGCTTATCATTTTTGTTGGATTTTTTATTATTAAGAGGGTCACCTTGGGAAGGGGGGGGGGTCAGATTTTAAATCTTAATTTCTGTTTTGTCATAAATGTTTATTCAAAACATAACAAGTTGTGCGAAATCACAAGGCCTTTCAAGCAATCATAGATTTTGTGACTAACCTTTAGATTAGAAAGATAAGGGACTTTAAATATCTTCTAAATATCTAAAAAACAAGAGGCCAATAGGCCTTAACGGTCACCTGAGTACCATAGCCCATACACAAACTTGTCGAGGAGTCTATATATGCATTGAATTAAGTTTCATTCTGGAGTAGAAAAATTATAATGTAATGACGACAACCTCCCTGCCTGAAATCTTTGACCTGATATTGAAAAGGTGCAAGACTCTGATAGAAAATAATTTTTCCATATTTCTTAACTTTCAAGATAGGTTTTATATGTATATGTTTTCATTGATAAACTAAAAGAAGGTGGTTAGTACACGTTTTATTTAAAACAGCCTCCCATCCCCCATCCCCAGGGGCAGACAGAAACTCTCCCTGTGGGCATTTAAGCAAAAAAAAAAGCTTTAAAAACCATCATTAGTTACTTACTTCTCATGTTCCAGCTTTTGAATATTTTACCTACAGTGAGAATTAATAACCATCTGGCATTTATACCAAAATCATTTTACATGCCAATTATTACTTTATTATTAACAAGTATATTTGTTTATTTAGAAAGTTCAAAAACTGTTTTTGTTTCAAATGATGAAAAACTTGCATAACCCTTTTGATCATACAACTTCTTCATTACGTATTCAATGATTAATTACTAAATATGAGCAAGCAAAGGAAGATAACTCCATTAACTGTTACCACCAACCTCCACCACCCAATCCCCCCCCCCCCCCGAACTCTTTCTAAATGCTTTCACAGTATCTTTGATAGACAACTTCATTTTTTCTCTTTTCTAAATATGTGAATTTACTCGTTTCTTTCATTGAACTTCCTGAGCAGAATAAAATAATAAGACAAAAATATACCCCCCTCTCTCTCCCAGCCATAACCCTTGCTTTCCATGTAGGTGTCATGAAATATTATTAAAGATTACAGCTTAATGTTTTCTTCCTAGATATGCAGTCAGTTTTTATTCTATGTCAGTAGACGTTTTTTAAACATTATATACATGTACATTAACACTAAATGACCATTTTGGTGACACTCTGCATTAAGAACCCCTACCCTATACACTATATGAGTATTTGGCCCCGCCCTAGATTCCAATCCTTACATTGGGAGACTTGAAATTTAAAATTTTGATAGACGGCTTTATTTTCTTTCTTTATATGCTGTCAGTTTTTATTCAGTATCAGAAGAAGTAAAGAATACGATTTTTTAAAACATTAAATGCATTAACAATATATGACTATTTTGGCCCCTACAGAACCCCTACCTTGGGGGACATGAAATTTATAATTTTGGTAGAAGGCTTCCTGGTCTACAAAATTATGAATTCAGTTTTCCTTACAGGTGTGTGGGAGTTGAGAAGATAATTTTTAAACATTATATGCTTTAACACTATGCATTCATTTCTGCCCTGTCCTAGAGTCAAAACTCATACTCCAGGGGACATGGAATTTACAATTTTAGTTGAGGACTTCCTGTTTAACATAATTAAGAAGTCAGTTTTCTTAAAGATGTGTGAGAGTAGAGAAGAATATTTTTATATGCATTAACATTATATGGCCATATTGCCCCCTTTCCCATGTCCTGAACCCCTGACCCAGGGGCCATGAATTTCACAATTTAAGTAGAGTGCGTGGACAACATAACCATGCATTCAGTTTTTTCCAAATGTGCGGGAGTAAAGAAGAAGATTTTCTAAGATTTAATACATTTTCACTATATGGCTAAATTGGCCCCGCCCTAGGACCCAAACCCCTGTCATAGGGGTCATGAATTTCACAATTTACGTAGAAAGTAGAAAACCTAATTGACATCATAACCATGCATTTAGTTTTTAACAAATATATATGGGAGTAGAGAAGAAAATTTTCTAAGATTTAATACGTTTTTACTATATGGCCATATTGGCCCAACCCTAGAGCCTGAACCCTGACCCAGGGGCCATGAATTTCACAAACTTTGTAGAAGGCTTCATGGACATCATAACCATGCAATCAGTTTTTTCTTATGTAAGTGGGAGTTGAGAAGAAGATTTTTGAAAAGTTGGCTTTTCTTTTTGCATATTTGGCCCCGCCTGTGGCACCCTGGGGTGGTAGAGCCAAGAATTTCACAATTTAGATTCCTCTTACCATAGAGATGCTTCACACAAAAATGGTAACAATTGGCCTTGTAGTCTTTAAGAAGAAGTTAAAAATGTAAAATTGTTAACCCTCGACGCACGACGCACGACGACGGACGAAAACAGATAGCAATAGGTCACCTGAAAAATCGAGAATTTGCCAAGCGTGTTTGAAATAGTTATTTCTTTCGACATTTTACATCCGCTATTCTTTCAAAAACAATACTCTAAACTCCTTGAATTCTAGGAGTATCAAGTCAAGTCGTACAAAGACCAAATAACTCGTATACAGGTCCTCTCGTATGCAAAACAGGAAAGTCAACTTGTATACAGGATTTTTGTTTATATTATTACAAAATGTCATATTAAACATGTATATTTTGACTTATATTTGCTATTATATCAAGGAGGTTCGGGAAATTTTTATCTTTGATGAAATCATATTTTTATAAATTCTTCTTGTAAGTATTGTAGAGTCATAAATATTCTTTAAATAGTTAACAATTTAAACAGTACATGTACACTCTCCTTCTCCCTGTAAATAGTAAGTATACCTTTATTTTTTATTTTAAATTACTTCATTTTAGTGTTTGCAAACACATGAAAAAAATGAGTATTAATGAACTTTTTATAAAACAAATGTTTCCAGATTAGAAGTAAAGTTTGTTTTTTTCCATATATATATCTTTAAAATTTTTGTAAAGACAGTTTTGCTCAAATCTAATACATGTACCATAGCATAGCATTGCATACCATTAAGACATTAATTTCAGTATAGCATAACATACAAATACCATGGTATAATAAACTCATAGCATACCATTAGAGTTGCATACCATTGCATAGCATAAAATTGTAAAAGATATGCATAAAAGAATTGTATTACATTTACTTTTTCATTAATAATCAATTCATTGTTTATATAACCATGCTGTCTAAAATTCAAGATCCAAATATACCAGGGAGGTGTACTTGTATTACTTACTTATCCTCTTCGCGCCTGGTGGCGCATAAGGCTGTAACCAGAGACCTCAAATTAGTTTCCAGAGCTGTATGTTTTTTACTGGGTAGAGTAGTTAGCACTACGCCAAACCTCCACTCTATTGGACCGGGTTGATTCTCTGAGTGTGACCGTCCCATAGACGATTGCAGGCCAACTGCTCTCGAGCTCCATCTGCACGGATTTTCTGTCTGGATTTACTTCCATAGCCTTTTAGTCTCCCGAGCCTCTCACAAGGCAGTGAGTCTATTTAACCCATAGCTGGGGCAAGGTTGGTGAGAGCCAGGGTGTGTCCACACACCGGTGGACCTGCAATCTGCACCTCTGTGGTCCTTGCTACGTCAGGCTCTCGGGCTGATATACAGCGACCTCGGGTTAATATAGGATGCGATATAAAAATTGCCATGTTATGATTTTTATATCATATACTTATAGAATATATTGTCTCCGGAATATCCTACAAATTTCGCCTGAAGTCGCTAAACTTCAGTTCCCATGCATTGGCACGCAGAGGCATTGCAGGAGTCTGGGTAGTGTAGAGGCTATATACTGGCAAGGACAGATTTACGTACTAGACTACTGCCCCTTTTCCCTAGCGGCAGAGACATAAAGTAGCTGCACTAGACGCATATCAATGCCCTGTAACAACCGTTATTGATACAACGCCGCCTAATGATATAAATAGCATTAAGCGTTGCAATTGCAACGCTTAATGATATAAATTCTTGCATTAACAGTTGACATGTCCAACTGTTAATGATAAATCGCCGCTTAATGATATAATTGTATCATTAAACGTCACAAATGCAGTGCAGCCTTAACGCTAAATGAAACAAGCAAATATCGACACCCTCAACCGCTAATGATACAAACTTTATATCATTAAGAGTTGCAGTCGCGCCCTTTAATGATTCAAAATTGTATACATGAATGAAATTAAATCTTTTTATTTTCTTCAATTTGCTCAACAATCATAATTTTAGTTTTTAATCAAAATTTTATATAGGAGTTCCGGCACGCATAGTCACCAATTATCTTTATATTGCATACAATAATACATATTGTTGTAATAAGAAGCTAGATAACATAAATTTGTTGCTAAAGGGCTACCGTTGCCATGGTACCGGAGACCAAAGATACAAAAAGGCAACTCTTATCAACTTTAAAGCAACATAGGAAGTAATTTCAGCTTATTTATGTTATGAACAGTAAAATTTTAAATTAACTATTTGGTCAATTTTCAAAGAACTAAGTACATGTACGGTTGTAATAGTATAAATGCCTAAAATTCCAACATTTTTCAAGTTGTTTATAAAAAATAAATAAATGCGTAATTACAAATAAGATGTTAAGCGTAAGCGATAAATCCGTAAAAATAATCATGCAAAGCGTTGCTAAGCAACACTAGCATCCGCTAAATGCACGATGTTGACCGGAAATTAACATATTCAAGGAAATTTTTACTATAAAATTCAAAAATGTATTTAGAGCGCAGCCCTCGAGCAAAATGAAATATAATTCATAAAAATATTCTTAAAAAGAGAAAAGATTTAAACATAATTCCATTTTGCTCGAGGCCTGCGCTGATAGTTAAATTTCCTGTTTTGTGACGAGTTTTAGTGGCGGTTTCAGTCGGGATGTAACGGATAATGCAGTTATTATCGCCGTATAATCATTCATCGATGACGAAAATCCGACAAGATCAGATGAATTTATCTTCAGTAACTTTCATTATAAAAATAATGACATCTTTAATAAATTTTAATACATTTTAATACATTGTTATCATAATAATGAATATACGCACTAAAGGTCTACCGTAAACTGTATTTAGGCCTACCGTACACTGTTGACTGATGTTTTCCTTTTGTTTTCCCGTACTTGTAAGTTTTATACAAGTTTTTTCCACATTCATACTATATACATGTACTTTGTGCTTCTGGATTCTTTGATTTTGCAAATGATTAAAAACAAGATATAGATTCGCCATACTGCACTCTCTAAAGGCCTTCGGTAACAAAATAGCACTGTTTTCCACCGCATAATATTCCGAAGTGTTTACACAACAAAAGAAAATATATCATTAATTCAACACAAAGTCACGCATCTTTTAAAGAAATGTTCAGCAAATAATCCATTCACTCAGAAAAACTTAAATTCCATTGAAGGGATTTCAAACGCATGTACATAACAAGTTTATTTACATGACGTCACATTCTTTGAGTAAGGCTGGTCAGAAGTGTAAGCAATTAGGCCTGGCGATTTTTTTTTAAAATTAAGATACCCCACAGTGGACCCCTGACTTCTAACAACCAGTTCCTGATGTAGATGTAGATGTAGATGTGATAACAATATATATATATATTAAATATTTATATATTATATAAATAATAAGTTACCGGTCTAATAAGGTCTGATATTCACATCTTGCGGCGATCATATGCAATAAGTCATGTCGTGTGTTTAGTCCAAATATATATAATTTTTATTTTGTTAGTTTCACGATTTTTCTGCATCTTTAACCAAACAAAAAAAAAGTAAAATGAAGTGTCTGTTGATATGTATACAAACAACTAAATGTACTCGTAAGACAATCGACTTGGATAGAATAGTAGATGTATACATACGTGTGTGATGTCAACTATTTAGGCCTACTTGCAATCAAAAAATCATTCACATTGTGTACAGAAAAAACTGACTCGTTGAATATAATTTGCAAGCACAGGTTCATTTACTTTATGTTAATAATATGTGTGCTGTAAAATAATATCTGTACAGATAAAGCCGATGATAGTCTTCAAACTTATAGTCATGTGTTGAAATCGTTATATATATACAATTGCATGTAGTGTTTAAAATAAAATAAAAATCCACGCAAACAAAACTTCATTAATTCTGTATTGTTTGCACATACATGCATAGAAGAGAGAGAGAGAGAGAGAGAGAGAGAGAGAGAGAGAGAGAGTCCGA
>WFKH01002636.1:8051426-8088502 GCA_016163765.1 Magallana hongkongensis | reverse complement strand
TCTCTCTCTCTCTCTCTCTCTCTCTCTCTCTCTCTCTCTCTCTCTGTACTTTATGACGATCATTAAACAAAAATTAAAGCAATATATTTTCTTTGTTTGTTACCTAAATGATCTTGTTTAGTGTCTTGATACAGAAGAAGTCAACAACTTACAGACAGGATAACGGAAGACATTTCATCTACTGATTGATTATATGCGCTTTAAAAATAGTAGATCACATACATGTATTATAGAAAGAAAATAAATTTAAACTTATTCTTATTATAAAACTGTATATTATTTTCTTTGAGAAAGTACAAATGTTTGTAATCATGTTTTTAGATTAGATAACGTTAAATGTTAAAGAAAGTGACAGCAATACATGTATGTCTGTCGTAATGATTCTACATGTACGCGCTTTTACAATGGACTAATCTACATGATATTAAAGTTTCATACACTTAATAAACTGAATATATAATAGTCTTTTTAATTAAATTACTTCTATAAATCAAGAGTATGTTTTGTACCGTTTTTCCCTCACATTTTATGTCACGTTTTTAGTTACTAACTTTTGAAGTCTGGTTGTTAAAATTCTAAAAAGGCAAAGTAAAACTACATGCAAATGATTTTTTTTAATTTTTGACCAAAACCCATTGTTTTAAAATATGTGTAATGTGTAATGACGCTCAAGCCAGTAAGTGTTGATTTAAATTGTACAGAAATATCAACGGCAATTACTAATCGCAACTTCGTTTGCCTTTCGAAAATAACAAAAAATAAAATAATAAATCGATTGCAGCAATTACATGACGGTGACGCTTTTTATTTTCTATTTCCACGTCCCATTACAAGGGATACGATAATTCTGAATATGAGCGGAAAGTGCAAGATGACAAACATACGAATTGTTTGGGGCACAAATGCATTTATACTCAACGATTTTAAGCATGCATATCTCAAACAAAAATCATCGTTGATGCTGGCGAGTGCGACGATGCAAACATTAACCAGGACAAACCCGATAACAAAAACGAGTTGTTGACCTCTCAAGAAAAACCCGATTTCTTATTTTGAAACTACACCGCGAGCCTAAACTCTAACGAAACTAGTTTGGATGCAAATGGAAATACGGAGATTCGGTTTGGTAAAGACTATAATAATTTACTATTTTTAAACTTCATAAACTTCAAAAATCATAACCCTTCCAATAAAGAATGTATATATGATGTAACGTAAATAAAAAGGCACGTATGTTAACATTGATATATTGAGAACTATAATTTGAACTTCCCAAAAACATACAGGATATTGGACTTTTTATTTACTGTGTATAGATATAAGTTAATAATTATATATATTATAATGGTCAATATACAACTTATTGTCTTATTTAAAGTTACCATAAAATGATTATAAAGTGATTCATATAGATACGATTGTTAACATGTACATGTATAACGTTACGATGTTAAGTGCGACGTCATTAAAACGTGACTGAAATGACCCACTATTTGAGCAGTGGCACACATAAAAATTATGAAGAAAATAACAAAACTGTTCTATTTTATGAAGTTACATATTCATGTCTACCTTTAAGTAAAATATCGTCCAATTTGGAGATAGGGCCATTTTTGGCATTTACCGTACCTAGTTCTTATAAAAAAAACATTGGTGAGCAAATCAACATCTAAAGAATGTTCCATTGGAAGCGAAAACTATTTTGAAAACATATTAAATACCATAGATGTATTTCAAATATGCACGTCATATAAAAATTTGAAACATGCTCCTATGGAACAAGGTTAAAAAAAATGAAGTAACTTAGTTAATTTCTCTGAACAAATAAATTATTCATCCGAACAAATTCTAATTCGTCTGAACAAATAACTTCTTAGTATTTTTCCGAACAAATAAGATTATTTTTTTTTCATCTGGCTCTTCCATGCCGAATACAATCATGTCATGGACAAAAAAAAATTGAAGAACTAAGATTATGAAGGAGGCAATTTATTTTACTACCGAAAACATTTTTAATGACCAATATCAAATTAATTATTTCATTTTCAGTAACAGTTATTTTTATTTAAAGTATAACAAAAGGACTTCTTGGTCTGTATGGATTTTTTTATTAAGAAATAAAGAAATGAATTACTTTGTGATTGACATATCAAATAAAATAACTTAGATGCATGTAAGTGTTAATTATATTATTACAACGGTAACTTGAAGGGTCGGATTACGTGGAGTTGCCAGGTGCATTCATCAGATCAGAAGTAACCCATAGCGTCGAGTTTGATCTAATGATCTTCGCATTGCAACGAGACGTCATCTGATTCTTTAGATCATGATCCTCTATAATAATAATTTTTTTTTCCTTTCCACAAGGAAAAAACCCAAACAAAACCACAATATTTATTGAACACAAATTATTCCAAATAAACACTTTAAAAATGCAAGTAAAAATATTTATTGTGTACTACGTCATAAGCTTCAGATAGTGGAGGTAAAACATGTAACTTCGCTTCGCGTTTCGTTTGATATGATGATTGAAACCTTGCGACTCCACATGATCATAGACGCAAGGACTTTATTTCGCGATTAACTTCCAATAAACTATTTCGCGACGACTAATATTCGCAATTAAACCTTATCCAGACCCGTGTTGTTATACATGTAACAACCACACGAAAAAGAATGGTTCGTAGCGCAAAATACATGTATTCGCGACTACGAGGCTCTCATGACCTCGCGAAAATTTCTTGCACTTGAATAAATGTTGGTTTACAGTATATGCATCACCGGAAATATAAATATTTCGCTTTTTAAGCGGTTATCATTATTATACGCTGAACGCTTTATGCCATTTAATAAAAACAATAACGCAATTGAATGCTTAGTCACAGTTCAACCTTTAATTGAACAAAATATTGAGCGCACTGAAAGCTGAACCAGTAAAAAGTGTGTTTATCACTTTTTTTTTTTTTACAAAATTTCAAAATTCCCTCTTTAATGTAATATAGTTATTTTATAGACCTTAACTAAATTTACCGAATGTTGATCCACACTTGGAAAACAAAACGACATATTTATTGAAAAGAATAAACAGGATCAGTAGTATGAATAATGAAGTGTTTTGAGAGAAAAATATTTGTTCATCGTGTCATTAAATGATATCGTCCTAAAAAAAATACAAGTGATTTTAAAATGAAAATATGCATGCCAGATAATACCTGCATAATTATACAACAGAAAAACTCGGTTATAGCAAAGTATCAGGGACCAGTGGATTCACATCGTTATAATCGTATAACAAATTCGTAATGAGTCTAGTGAATTTGCTATACACGTGTATATATTCTTGAAGATGACTATCATTTGTGGTTACTGAGGCTTCAATTAAAATATCTACTTTAGAAACCTTAAAAGGGCATGATCACGATTTTGGTCAAAATTTATTTTTCCGATTATAATGTTTACAATGCTTCAATAAGGCATTTTTTTAATAGGCAGCGAAAATTTTAGCGTCATTCGTTGAGTTATAAGCAAGTTCCAGAGCTTACAATTATTTGCTATGTAAACAAAGCTTTTGTTTAAATTTTGATTGTTGAAGTGAAGATGCCAGTTTTAGGCCTTAAATGAATATGTTAAACGTTAGAGACTGTTTATTTATGCTTAACTCTACGACTGACTCTCAAATTTCATTTGATCATAAGAAATGCATCCCTAAAGCATTGTAAATGATAAAAACAAAAAAATAAAATTTCACCAAAATCGTGACCATGTCCCTTTAAATACACAAATGGTAGTGACCCGCAAAGGTGTACTATTTTATGGAATACTTGTTGCAAAGATCATTAATTCTAAAGCCAGTGTGAACGCCAAAGAAAATGTATTCATCTGATATAATTAAACATTTATTCAAAATAAATTTGTTGAAGTATTTTCCTCTCTAATAACTATACCCAATAATATATGTCCATTGCATGTACAGTGTATATCCATGCATGATCACCATTACATGCAAACAATGATGAAAATTTAGTTCACTTTTGTTTAGCGATTTCCAACGCCGTTCAAACACAGATTCATCATTGCGGTGTGTGTGTTGATGATTTGATTGCACATTCTAATATTTTTGTTTTGTATAATGTAGTTATTGCACGAAACTGAATTACCGTTTGATTTGTCTATCATGGTGTTCATACGTATAATGTTTAATATGCATCACAGAAATCCGAATGAAATCTTAAAGAGGAATCAATTTTTTTAACTGTTGACGGCATGTGTACAGAGCTACATGTATTCTTACGAAATTTCCAAATATTTCCTACGTCGCACACATGTATATATGTACATATACATGTATATGACAATTTATGATCGTCATATACAATGCCTTTCGTCATCCATCAATTTCATTCATACATCGCACAATTATATTGTAATTTTTTAACTTACCGGGTGAAAACACGACAGAACTCTCAACAGACTCAAATTGTTTTACTAAACAAATTGTTGTACGAAAAACAAATAGTAAAATGGACATTCCAAACTTTACAAAAAGCCGCGTTGTTCCCCCCCCCCCCCCCCACAAACAAAATACCTTACTCTTTGTTTGAATTAAATTTTTATCCAGTTGTCATATTGTAAATTTTCAATTTTAACCCACATATAGTAATTTCAAAATTTACAATATGAAACAAAAATATATGGTTATTTTAATGATATAGAAATTCATAATAAGTCCGTGTAAAATAACGGATAGAACGACACCACTCCCTCCATCAAACCGCCTGTGGCTGAAAACCTAAAACATAAATCTCGAACAACAGAAACACTTACATTGGCCTAATTGCCTGCGTGAATGTAGAGCCCCCCCCCCCCCCCGAAAAAACATGAAAAAAATAAAAAGATAAATAAATAAACAATGACTAAACGATAACATTTACTACTTCTTCATACACGATCCATAACATTAGTTTTTTAGTTTATAGATAATAGAATATTTATAAGCCCGTGAGTTATATGACGAGGAAAGCCCTGTCTGTAGCACCTTTCATTCTGCTTCCTTTAAGCAGACGGTCTCCCATAGGCAGTTGTTTCGAAAAATCTACATTTTCAAGGTTTTTATGCGCTGATTTACTTGTGTATAAAGACAATCATGTAAAAGTGTGTATGCATTCGCTTCTATCCTGTTGCAGAAAGCCACGGTGAAATAGTTACAATCGATACGCTACGCCGTTGATCAAAAGGCTGCAATATTTACGGTTTTGACCGTCTTAAATTATTAATTTAACGGTAAATTGAAAATTTTCAAATTTTACAAAGCATTATTTTTGCAAAGTTCATTCTTTTAATTTTGCAAGAAAATTGCAAAGAAAGTTATGGGAAAATTGTCATTTCATGGTATTTGCGCAAAATGAGCTGTAGCGTCTCTTTTCTAGTAATATTTTATCTCCATTTTTTTTGGAAACTCTTAAATATATATTTGATCACTCTTTACAATCGAATCATACATTCTGTAAAAGAAAACGAGCGACAACTTTGCTTGCGAGATTGAGATCATATTACCTAATACAATATGGGTTTTCAAGCAAGGACGAGAGTGAAACTAGTTCGCTGTTCTCGAGTTTGTATTGATTATTTTAACATAATAGTTAGTACATATTGTGAATCATTGATCATAATCGTAACTATTATCGATCAAATATTTTTCTGTTTTGTAAAATATTTGTTTTTTGCACGAACAATCGAATACGTAATAGTCTCAAAGTTGTTTCAATCCTGTAGTATTTGGCATAACAAAGTCTTCATACTTAAAACCTTCTTTACCTTAACATTTGAAAAAAAAATCATATATCTTTATTAGTTTCAAAAATGATGCCCCCGTCTAACAGTTCTTTCAGTACTATGATCTTATACTAGGATGAACACAGTATGGATACACAACTAATTCATTTATTACTATTCTTTTTTTTGCTCAAGATATAAATCTTATTGCTTTATTTACAACTTTTATTATACCCCCGCTCCGAAGGAGAGGGGGTATACTGTTTTACCCTTGTGTGTCCGTCTGTCCGTCCGTAACAAAAATTTCTGTCGCATTTATCTCAGCAACTATTTATCGCAGATGCTTGAAATTTTAACACACTATTTGTTAAGGCATGCCATATCGTAGGATATATTTTTGTACCAATCGAACGTCAACTTCCTGTTAAATGACGACTTTGCTTATTTTTTAACCAAAATTTTCAAACAAATTTTTGTCAAAGATTTCTCAACAACTATTTATCGCAGATGCTTGAAATTTTTACACAGTATTTGTATAGGCATGCCATATCGTGGGATATATTTTTGTACCAATCGGACGTCAACTTCCTGTTAAATGACGACTTTGTTTATTTTTAGCCAAAATTTTCAAACAAATTTCCGTCAAAGATTTCTCAGCTACTATTTATCGCAGATGCTTGAAATTTTTACACAGTATTTGTATAGGCATGCCATATCGTGGGATATATTTTTGTACCAATCGGACTTCAACTTCCTGTCAAATGAGGACTTTGTTTATTTTTAGCCAAAATTTTCAAACAAATTTCTGTCAAAGAATACTCAGCAACTGTTTATCGCAGATGCTTGAAATTTTTAACCAGTATTTGTATAGGCATGCCATATCGTGGGATATATTTTTGTACCAATCGGACGTCAACTTCCTGTTAAATGACGACTTTGTTTATTTAAAGCCACAATTTTCACACAAATATTCGTCAAAGAATACTCAGCAACTGTTTATCGCAGATGCTTGAAATTTTTAACCAGTATTTGTATAGGCATGTCATATCGTGGGATATATTTTTGTACCAATCGGATGCAAACTTTCTGTTAAATGTCGACTTTGCTTATTTTGCATATTCACATCAGAGCGGGGGTATCACTAGTGAGCATTGGCTTACAGATATCTTGTTTTTAAAATTTTGTATCATGTAAGGGGTTTCAGCACTTCATGATATAAAGTTTGTATCATTAGCGGTTGAGGGTGTCGATATTTGCTTGTTTCATTAAGCGTTAAGGCTGCTGTGCATTTGTGACGCTTAATGATACAATTCTATCATTAAGCGGCGATTTATCATTAACAGTTGGACATGTCAACTGTTAATGCAAGAATTTATAGCATTAAGCGTTGCAATTGCAACGCTTAATGCTATTTATATCATTAAGCGGCGTTGTATCATTAACGGTTGTTACAATGCCCTGTGACCAGATCACCAACACATGTACTAGTGTTAAAAAAAACTAAAATTTTATGACATTACGTTTGTACAGAATGGTGGAGTTTCATCAGTATCAGGAATAATAAATTCAAAAGACAAATTGTTTTTGGATATGGAATGTGTTTTTGGTGTATTTTGTGTGAAAACTTTTTTGAACATTCTAGCTTAAATACTGTATAAAGGAAAATACTCGCCCCGGTTTTATTTTCGCTTTTTTCGTCCTCGTTGTCAGCGTTGTCTTAAATTATCCTTCTTTAAAACAAACTGTTAACAAAATTGGGTGAAACTGTCTGCAAGTTTGGAAGGACGAAAATTACACGGAGCGAAAATAACCATGTATACAGTATTTACGATGCCATGTCATGCCATTATAATAGAAATTAAATTCATTCAAAACTATTAAAGTTAAATACGAATAAGGTTGTTTTATAGTCAGACTAATACATTAAAAAGTAAAGCGATGTTTTATATTAACTAATTAGCAAAGGTGTAATTATGGTATCCTGTAAGTATGGCATGTTAATCCAGGTTTGTATCTTTTTTAATTGGAGAAACGTATAGTCGACCCCGTCTCAATCTTGCTAAAGCTTCACCTCTACTTACTATGCCACGGGGACGTAAATTCACAATTAAAAATAAATAAAATACGGAAATTATTGAGACGCTTACCTTTATTCCTTTGAAAAAAATATTTAAACCGATGAAAAATCTCTAGATTGTACACCAAGATACACTTGATAAGTGTAAAAAGTTTCTAGTCCATAGCGTCATTTCATCATCCCTAGTAAGCTAGTAAACTTGTTTGTGTCCATGCAGTAACTCGGAGCAACCGCAAACGTATCGCAGCGTCATTTTAACGCGTCCCATTACGCCTATGTTTTAAATATTTGAACGATCAACAGAAAACATGAAATATTTTTTTTTTTATTTCTTATTTATTGTATTCATTTTAAGAAGCAAACATTTACATTTTCTCTCCATTCCTAAATTTTGGTGTGAAAAAAAAAATCGAGTTTTTGTTGTTAACGTCTGTAGCAGTCATTATGTACATATTTTACTACCGTTGACATCAGTTGATGTTTTATAAATACTTGTTATTAAGTCCCTGTGTTTTCATTCCAGTCAAACTATCAGTCAAAAAGCCTGATAAACTGAAGCTATTGACCTCTTTCAAGAGTTTTGGTTTTGTTTCAGCAGTTTTTTGGACTGTCATTGTCTTTGTCTGAGATTCTTATCAATTTGATATAAATTTCCTGCGCCGCCTTGGCGTCAAAATTAGCTATCCTGGCGTAGTCAGAATTTTAAGACTTGGTAAATATACTATTTTCGTATTTCAATTCGAACACAAGTGAAACTGTCACAGATGATATTCACAATACAAAGCAACATGAGCGTATATAATATGATTTATTTTATTATCAACTTTAGGCTAAAGACACTTTGTAAGTAGAAGTTAAAGTTTTTTAATCGCCGAGTTTATGTCTGCGCCAAGTACCCCGATCATCGACTAGTTTATGAATCGTACAAAACAAAATACTTAATATTTTTGAATATTATTTTGTTAAATTATTTATAACTGTGTGTTTAATGTCTGTGCTAATTTTCACAAATATCCGTTACTTTAAAAGGAAAATATCAAGGTTGTCTCAATAATTTCCGAACAATTGCACATATATCAGCTTATCTGTATATATGTGCCGTTATTTTTTTTTACAATACTAAAATTTACATATAATTAACTTTCTCAAAATCTTTTATTATAATGTTCTGAGCATTGTTCGCATTATTTTGTTGACGGTTGATAATCCGTTTTTACAATGTACCTGTCCTTTCTATTTTGACCAGCTTCAGTGAGGTCGGTAAAAGTTAAAGAAAATTTTTATAATTATTATTTGTCAGTTTATTTAATATTATATTTACACATAGACAAATTGTTGATTTTAACTTTACAGTCATCATTGTATTATTAATTTTCGCCGATGACTATTTGATTTATAGATATTTACGGGTTTATTCGCTCTTGATTGGTATCTGGTAGGATATGCCAAGCGGCCATATTGTATGAATTGTTAAAATCACGTTAAAAGTTTATAATTAGTGTGAATTCTCAATTAATATTGTCAATTAAATTGTTTTACTTTAATTTCTGAGCCTTTCTGTAAAGATTAAAAATGCCTAAACAAAACCTCAGTCAGTCGCAGGCCCACCTGCACGCGGAAGTCGAGCCGCGCACCAACCATGGAAAACGGAAGAAGGATAGGGACACCAGGGAAGCGCTACAGACCTTGAATCTTGTTCCGGTGGAGCAGGCTTAAGGTACTAATGTGTTAGATAGTGTTTGATTAGAAACGGGGGGTGTTACACCAACACCAATAAACTCCATTCAATTTTCTTTGGAGCACAATGTGAGCGAATCATTACGAATGAAAATTATTGAAGGGAATGTGTAGATCTGGCCTTGTTATTTAAAAATTTTAACACTGGAGATACAGTGAGTGAAGGAGTCCTTGTTGTTGGAAATGATGGTCAAATGGTCAGTAAATCAAGGTCTGCAGTAAAAATTACCTCCACTGAAAAATGGACGGATGCATTCTTGATCTATGTTAGTGTATTTACATCTGTTCATGTAAGCAAATTCCATGACATGTTGAAATATATACATGATGTTAGGACAGGGGCTGATAGGTCGGCAGATTGGAATTTTTATGATGAACAATTCCGGTAAAAAAATGCAGTGGACCCTGCCAAGTCTTGGGCTTCAGTTGACTCAGAGTTATGGGTTATGTACATGGTAGGTGGGCAACAAACTTCCTCAGCATCAGGGGCTTACAATGGGAATAAGTGCTACACTTTTAATTTCCAGGGATTCTGCTTTAAAAAGCAATATGTGTATGACCACAGTTATATTAAATGTGGTCAAGGCCACTGCATGATTAACTGTCCTATGTTTATACATGTGCCAAATGGGCAGTCCTTTTTCAGCCCAAAACAAGCAACAAGGCCGGAACATGAACAAGGCTTTAGACCGCAGGGAGCCAATTTCACGAGACCCTCAAGATTTTCAACCCCCAGATTTATGGGACCTAGGTCGCACCCCAAATAATGTTTCGCATATGTCTTTACATCTAGCGATGGGCAAAATCTGAAAAAGAACACCTTGATACTTTGTCAGAGTGGGTTAAAAGCATCAGATGTATATTAAAATCTCGTATTAAACGACTGAGAGGTCAAATGAAAACCATATATCATTCTGTTTTCAATAATGCAGAAGTGAGAAAAGAACTAGGTAGATTGCATGATCAGTATGTACTGGTCCCTGCTGATAAAGCAAGTAACAACATTGTCTTTGTTTGTAAGGCACATTTTCATTGAACTAGGTTTCGATTCTACACATGGTAATCCTATTTACACCCATAGCAGCCTTTCCAAGCAGGAAATACTTCAAAATCATAAATCGGTTATGAATACCTTTAATATCCCCAATAAACAAAATGAATTTGATTTACCTTATTTGTACTGGATTCCAAAGCTTCACAAAAGTCCTTACAAACAGAGATATATAGCAGGGTCCAGTAAATGTTCTACCAAACCTCTCTCTTTACTCCTTACTAAAATTCTTACAGAAGTTAAGGAGAAGCTTCAAGAGTACTGTACAACAATATACTCCAGAAGTGGTGTGAATCAGATGTGGATACTAAAAAACTCTAAAGAATTAATAGAAACTTTGAGGTCACAAAATCTTACCAAAATCAATAGCACCAAAACGTACGATTTTTCAACGCTTCATACAACCATTCCCCACGACAAATTAAAATCTAGACTTTTTGATATCATCGACAGTTGTTTCTTCAATAAATATGGAAGTCGTAAAAATGCTTACCTTGTCATTGGAAATCTAAAAAACTATTTCGTTAAAAACCATTCTTATTGCACACACAAGTACTCTGAAGTTGACATTAAAAAGATGCTTGAGTTTCTGATAGACAACATCTATGTAGTTTTTGGAAATCAAGTCTTCCAACAATCTGTTGAATTTCCCATGGGTACCAATTGTACCCCATTGTTAGCGGACCTATTTTTGTATTCTTATGAAGCAGAATTTATTCAAAAACTTGTACGTGAAAAAAATAAATCACTCGCTGTGGCCTTCAACTCAACATTTAGATATATCGACGACGTATTATCAATTAACAATTGGTATTTCCATACTTACGTCGACTCGATATATCCCAATGAACTTGAAATAAAAGATACCACAGAGTCAGCGTCATATGTTTCATATTTGGATATTTTACTGGAAATGGATATTGCTGGTAACCTAACAACAAAACTTTATGATAAACGCAATGATTTCAATTTTTCTATAGTCAACTTTCCTTACTTATGTAGCAATATACCTTCATCACCTGCATATAGTGTTTTTGTCTCTCAGTTAATTCGATACACAAGGGCATGCTCTTCGTATGAACAGTTTCTAAGACGAGGCAAGCTACTGAGAAACAAGTTGATAAAACAGGACTATCAACAGTCTCGTTTAAAGTCATCTTTTCGTAAGTTCTATGGTCGATACAACGACCTTGTCAGCAAATACAATCTTCCACTGAGTCGCATGCTGACTGACGTTTTTCATACTAATTCTTAGACCATAATTAATTACCTAATTGTCTACGGACTTTTGCGGGGGTTTTTTTCCGATTACGACAAAGAGCGCACGGTGGGTGTGACCGGTCAGCAGAGGATTCTCACTCCTCCATGGCACCTGATCCTGCCTCTGGGGTTTTCCAGAGGTCCGTGATTGCTCTGCTCTTGACTGTTGATTGAATACCGAATTGTCCACGGATTTTTGTCCGTTTTTCCCGATTATGATATTTTCCCCAAATTACGACATTTTTCCCGACAATGACATTTTGACCGATATGACATTGGGCGCACGGCGGGTGTGACCGGTCAGCAGAGGATGCTTACTCCTCCATGGCACCTGATCCTACCTCTATCTTGGAGGTCCGTGTTGCTCTGCTTTGAATTTGTATTTTGTTTTATGGATTTTTGAGATGGTTGGCGGTTTGTTATTGTCATTTTTTCATCTAGACAAGTATCCTATTAGACAGGTTGCTAAAGAATTTTTTTAAGGTTTTACATATGGTTTTATGCTTAATTATCAATGTTCTAGAATTGGTGTTGTTTCAAATAATTTTCTATCAGCTGACCAACTCCAAGCCCAGATAGAAGACATAATATGCGAAGGAATTAGAGACTGAAGAGTAATGGGCCCTTTTTCACATATCCTAATGTCAAATATTCATATTTCCGCTATAGGCTTAGTACCCAAATCCAGTGGTGGCTGGAGAATGATAACTCATTTAGCATACCTTCCATCTCAAGGAATTATTTTTTTTTTATATCCAAGTACATGCACAGTCAAATATACTGCTGTTGATACAGTTGTTGAGATGATAGTCATGTTAGCTGAGTTAGGTAAGGTGGATATCAAAAATGTTTTTCGTTTGTTACCAATACATCTAGTGGACTTTAGTGGTAGGATTTAAGTTTAAGAGTCAATTCTACATTGACAAGTGTTTATCAATGGGCTGCTCAATATCATGTGCTATATTTGAAAAGTTTTCAATATTTTTGCAGTGTGTTGTTAAAAAAAAAGGCAGGTTTATCCATGTTAGAACATTTTTAGATGATTTTATATTTGCTGGAAGAAAACAAACTGGAGAATGTAGGAATTTAATGGAAATCTTTAAGCAAACGTGATGAATTTGGAATTCCATTGGCAGATGATCAAACACATGGTCCAGTGACTTGTCTTGTTTTTTCTTGGTTTGGAAATTGATACTGTCCAAAGGTGTATTAGAATTCCTACATCAAAGATTCTTGAATTAAAAGATTTATTTAAAATTTTGATTGATAGAAAGAACGTCAGAAGGAAGGAACTAGAAATATTAGTTGGTGAATTAAACTTCTTTAGTAAAGCTGTTAGGGGCAGTAAAGCATTTTCAGAGGAGATTTTATGATGCCTTAGTTGGAGTGGCTAACCCAAATATTAAGATAAAAATGTCTAAGGCAGTTAAAAAGGACATGCTCATATGGCTTGGGTTTTTTTTTTCCTAACTTTAATGGGACAACTTTCTTTCCACAGCAGGAATGGATCAATTCTCGAATGTTACAGCTGTATACTGATAGACTAAGTGCAGAATCTATTGGTCTTGACTGTGGTTGGGTTTTTTCAATATAGTTGGATGTATTTTGAATGGCCACTTGATTGGGAGAATGAAGCAGTGATGAGAGATATTACTTTCCTTGAGTTGGTTCCCATTGTATTATCAGTAATGACATGGGCTAGGCACTTGAGTTCTAAGACAATTCAGTTCTATACAGATAACATTATATTGCTTTAGTAAGCATTATTAATACACAGTCATCAAGGTCGAAGAGAATCATGTCCCTACTTAAGGAGATGGTTTTAATGTTAATGCAATTTACATGCAAAGGATCCGGAGACAATCCCATTGGAATTTTGGAGGCTAATATTGCAGGTGAAGCATCTAGATTATTACGGGCAGCCATTTCGCTTAATACAACATCTGCATATAGCACACGGTTGAATGCATTTGAACATTTTCGAATTAAAGCTAATATTTTAAATATCATGTACAGAATCAAGTGGGACATCAGACTTATAGCATCAGTTTTCCCTGATTGTCAGCTTGCCCGGTCCTTCGTATTGCCGCTAATTACATGGAGGTGCTCTCAGAAGCCTAGGTCG
Organism: Magallana hongkongensis; assembly: GCA_016163765.1. NCBI lineage: Eukaryota > Metazoa > Mollusca > Bivalvia > Ostreida > Ostreidae > Magallana > Magallana hongkongensis. The sequence goes on along the minus strand of WFKH01002636.1, from coordinate 8,074,480 downwards.
ATAGAGCGCAATAGAAATAGGGTCAATAGGTTAGCAGCGAAGGAGGTTTTAGCTTGTGGAGGAAGATTACTACGATAGCCCCAGTTTATTGTCAAACCACATAACCTCTACAGTTCAGATGGTTTTCACTTATCAAGTTAGGAAACTATCTCTTTCTGAACAATATTCGGGGAGCATTAGAATATTTTGTTAGGGATGGGAGTAGCAGACACTTTCCAGTGTCATGAACTCTGGAAGTCAAATTGTGTCAAGACCTGAAGGGAGAATATGAATATTGAAAAGTTATTGTTGGTTTGATATAACATAGACTCTCAATTCTTTAAAAAAAAATATCAATTTATTAAAACATAAAGTTAATATAAAGATTTAAATAGCCATCAGGTAAATATAAAGTTTATTGTTGTCATTGTCAGTGTTGGTAGCATGATTGCGGTTTTACCCAGCATGCTACTTGCCCGTCATGATCAGGGACAACACATGACCATGTTGTAGTTGGGGGCGAGCCACTTGTTCGGCAGTCCCACTGTTGTATATATGTTGCAATATAACGAGAACCACTGTAGCCAATTTTTGCCATCACTTAATAAAATTTAAGTCCAGTCTTACTGATATTTTTTTTTTATGTTATTTAGCACTTTTCAGTAGTCTTTTGATAACCCTCGTATTTACGCAACCTAAAAATAATGTGAATTTTTCAAAAATTACCATCAATGAAAAATGTAATCAAATATTAGTGTTACCGAATATTTACAATCTGTCTCTCCCACTTACGTCTGTACATTTTCCACTTTACGTTAAGTAGTTACATTTCCTTTATCTAGTATCACTAGCAGTGAAAAATACATTTGTGTATAAAGGCGACTAAAGAATTGTTTCGCAAGTATTCGCTTTCATTACGCATGAATTATATTTTTCCGCTTCGAGTTTTTGTTGTTTTTTTTTTACAAAACACACGCGCTTATAGTACTTGTATATATCGTCAAATAGATAGAATTTTTCTTCAATTAATGGGTTTCTGTACTGTACATGTTATTCTAAGAATGAAGCTTAATTTTTTAGTCAGCTGAATGTGACGAAAAGGTAACTATATGATGACTGAATGACATGTCTCTTACAATCGGTTACCATTCAGTTAACGCAATGGCACAGCGTTACCTTGTGATGTATTGTCATATAAATTGTTCAATAGATTTAATGCACACATGTCCATAAATATTCATTTTTTTATCAACCGATAAATGTGTATTACATCTTGAGATAAATATAACCTAATAAATACATATACCTAAAACATTTTAAAAGTTCAAACAAAAGTTTTGAACATTGACCCCATTTAACATCAATTAAAAAAAAAATACTAGCTTTTATTTTTATTCATAACATAAATATATATATAATATATCTGTTGAAACATAATACATCAGATGAACTTTTTTGGCGTGGTTGACACTATGATTTACAAATTCATACACACAACAACAAATGACAGGAAATATATTGCAATGCCCATGTATAATTTAAGCCTAAGCAATGACATCACTCTTCGATTAAAGCATATAATAAGTTTTTCACTCAATAGAAAAAATAATCATTATAAAATTGCTTCAGGATTTGGATGTGAAGCAAACACCTCAAAAATTTAAGAATATTATTTCGAGCACTTTTGTTTTAAAAATATTCAAATTGAAAGCAAAAACCATCTACACAATCTATTTTTATCTGGAACCCTTTTGTTTACCATTATAAACATAATATATGAAAAAAAAATTGTCAATCTAACAACTCGTCTAAGGATCAAAATTATGAAAAATAACCTTGAATAAAAGGGGTATACCTTAAATTTATATTTAATTCTTTACATTTATTTGTTGAATCAACAAAAAATATATGGTGATCTAATAATATTTTGACTCGTCTTTAATCTGTTTATAATTACTCGCAGTTCTGTACATAACTAGAAATCAAGTAGAAAGAAGAAGCTAGCGTTTTCTGCATTGTTTCTATTATAATGCCTTATGCTACTAGTATTTCAAGCTAAATTTAATTGATCGGTCGATGCATCTGTAGATCAAAAAAGATGGTTAAGAAATGTAAGCTATATAGAGAGATTGATTAATATTCATAATCAATGACGCCAAATTATTACATATAATTTATACATGTACATTTTTTAGAAAGAAGAAGCAGGACTAAAAAATATTTCAGAAAAAAAAGACAAATTAACAAAACCTTTGAGACTGCAAAAATGACAGAAATATTAAAATGACAATTAAGACAGAATATGTGAAACGTTCGTGAAACAGAAAATTATTCTGCATAAAAAGTCTTTAAAAAAAAAAAAAAAAAAAAAAAAAAAAAAAATTGTGGGATGGAATTTTTATTTTTTTCGGAAGAATGCTTACCTTTTTATTTTCGCACAAAATTACGACGTTTCATTTTTTGATAGAGGCAATGAATGCAGGTCGATGTGCATAATATAACAAGTAATCCTTGAAAAACGTATATGCTGATCCAAAACTTTCTGTTTTCAGTTGGGAAATTTATTTTTCATAATGTCAACAATTTTTGATTTTTCTTTGGTGTCAGTTGTTTTTGCATTGGTTTTGGTGTCAGGATTTTGAACGCTGGGCTTGGTTTTGTTTCTCTTACGGTTATTGTTGATGTGTATGACCTTATGATCGGGGGCAGGTTTATCATTTGGTGGTTTGTCTGTTGAAGTTTGACTTTAAAAAATACGTGTTATATGATTTTTGTTTTTTTAAAATTAAAACAATATTCATCGGATAATATTATATTTTTTTTAACATTTCTAATAGCGTGAATATATAGCCGTATGTAATATTAGAATTATATAATTATTCATTGCAAAGTTAAAATAATTATATCAAAATTTTACTTATGCAGGTTTGACGTATATTTAATATACTGTAAAACGTATTATATTTGGCGTGTGCGATATTTGGCGGAAATTAGTTTTTGAACATGTTGGCGGGGATTTGAATAAGTGTATTCCTGAATGTGACTAATCTTATACATGTATGCACGGCATTTAGCGATGTACTTGATTTAGCGGAAGCCGCATTCCGCCAAAAGCGCTAAATAGAATACACAGCCAAATGTAGCACGTTTACAGTAAATCATCGGAATATCCTAAAATGATCAAGCATTTAAAGTTCGTTGAATAAACGTTACGTATGCAAAACATTTGAATGTTGAACAGCAACACATCATTCATATTAATATATTATACCGTATGCAATCCTAAAGTGTACATATCATTTTGCAAAATATGTCCATAAATGAATTCAAATCAAATGGATATAGTAATGTACCAAAGTCAACATCTTTGCTAGCCAAGGGTTTTCGGACCAAAAGTCCTTTACTAGCGAAGATGCAAAGTCAAGTGCTCCATCATGGAAGCAAATTTTCAGTAATTGCTTTTGTTACTTGCATTAATAATGATTAGCAATTTATACTCCCCCCCCCCCCCCAAAAAAAAAGGGGGGGGGGGGGGTAAAAATCAAATTATTCATTCATGTAATAAGTTCATTGCTCCTTAATATTGTTTTTTGAGAAGTTTATGAATCTTTCAACTGCAGGTCTTTGCAAATGACTTATTTCCTTTAGATACTACTTAACGTATTTACATTGCAAATATTTGATTATTTACAGTATTAAGTAAACGACTCTTTAGATTCATATTGACCATGATGTAAGCCTCAATCCAACAAAAATGAAAAAAATACAAGTAGACGGTTTTTTAATTAGGTCACCTATTGCAATTGGTTTTCGTCCGTCGTCGTGCGTATAGTAAAAAACTATACGGCCAACTTTTTTTCAAATTATGAATGATGCATCTTTTGGAAAGGGGAACATAAATTGTAAATTTCATGACGCATGGTCCATAGGGGCCATAAAGGCAGGGCGAATTTTTTTTCCAAAAACAATTCGTCTCTACTCCCACGCATTTGTAAGAATACTACCAAAATTGTAAATTTCATGTCCACTGGAGAAGGGATTTTGACTGTAGGGTGGAGCCAAATTGGTCATATAATATTAATGCGTAAATGTAATGTATATCATATTTCAACATTTTATTATTTTAATATGCTCTTGAATTTTAATTGAAGAAATGAAAATAAAGCTGTCTATCAAACTTAAAGATATCATGAAAGCCTTTGGCAAGAGTTCGGGGGGGGGGGGGGGGGGGATTAAAAGTCTATGGAGTTATCTTTCCTTGCTGGTTCATATTTAATTATCTTTGTTTTTTGTTTTAAATGCCCAAGGGGGAAGAGTTTCTGTCTGGACCCTGGTGATTAGGAGGGGGCTCTTTATAACAAAACATGATTTTAGGTAGGGAGGGGGTTGTCATTACCATATTTGAGATTTATTTTACTCCAGAATGACACCTGAATATATGCATACATGATAATTCTCAATAAGTCTGTGAATGGGCTTTGGTACCATTCGAGTTTTACCCATATCACTCAATGATTTTTAACTAGTATGTGTCAGTGTACGCCGCGGCGCTTCAAGTTGCATCATGTCCATTTTTATGTTTTCTATCACCGTTCGTATCTTTGAAAATTAATAAACTAATCAAGAACAATTAGGATGAAAATGAAAATACCTGAATGCAGATAGCTCGGCAAGAAAGAACCCATTAAATTAACGCACACTGGGGATCTGAAATATAAGGTGTATTTAAAAATGATTTTAGTGTGAATTTTATGATAATAAAAGCCATTCTCTGTAAGCAGTTAAACTTGTTTCGGCACTCATAGAAACCGATTTGCAAAAAATTTTCCAAAATGTAGACCTTGACAAACTTTATCAATCAAATGAAAGATTGTTTATCTTTTTTCCAGTTTTAGAAAACTCGACCCAAACTTCAATTTTCATTAAATGAGTCATTTTTTGGTGCAGTACTATGAGAAAATGTGACAAATTCAATGTTTTGTCATCAACCTGTCCATAAGATTTCAAAAGCTATCACAAAACATGTCTTTAAAGTTTTTCCAAAAGTCGTTTACCAGGTCTTTTTAAGCCCTTGGTAGAATAAAGAAAAATATATATATTTTTTTTTTTTTTTTTGCTAAATGTATTTTTCATTATTTAAGACGTGATGCTTCGATACTGTGATAAAGTTGCAGCCCAGCAAATTTAATTCAAATAAATATTCAAACAGGAAAAAGTATGTTTTTCGGTAAAAGTAAAAATCATTTGTTCTTAAGAATGATGAGTATGCGTATCCATGGTAACGGAGTTGCCTAGCAAACAACGTTTGGTGTTTCATAATAGATATACGATAATATGCTTCATATTGGAATTTGGGTGAAATCGGTGACTCTGCTTGCCCAACCTACTGTATAAGTGTTTAAATGCTTACAGAGAATAGCTCATAAAAGTTATCTACTTTATAGTTCTTCAAATATTATTCAGCCATTATTAAAGGTGGATTCTTATAGTCTTTTGTGTAATATTCAGGTAGGTATTTACTTTCTTTCATTTTTCTTTGATATTTAATAGCACAAGCTTAAGGATGACCAAATTCACTTCTACAAAAATGATTTTCATAAAATTCGTATATGAGTTAGAGTTACTAACTGTATATTAAAATCATTAAAAAAATATCATAAAAATCGAATTAGATTTTTTGTAGGGACCATTTCAAAAAATGTTTGTATTACTTCTCTTTTTCAATTGAACATTATGTGAGAAAGTGTTCTTGTGAGAGATAAAATAATTACAAAAAAATTCTGCAAAAGATTTTCTATCAAAATTGAAATATGACACTTTTATAATTATTTTGAATTAATATCATTTAAAAAATGACCATGTTATCGACTTCGTTTTAACGGCGGCACGTGCCAAAGTTCGGTGTGTCGTTATTTTTCTTCCATTTTTCATAAGTACTGCGCAAACTCTTAGAAAAAGTTTATGTGCATTATTTCGAGGTTTATTTATGAAACAAAACAAATATCAGAGTGTGCTAATTATTTATGTTTGATAAAATACTTCAAAACTTAAGAACAGGGGCGATTTTACTCTATTTTCAATACGAGTATTGAAGCGGATCGAAATGTAAATGATTTGTTCACTGGCTCAAACTCTGTTTACTAACCTTTGTAGGTGGTTATAATTAATTTGACCTAACAAAAACTCACTACAGTAATTGACATCCCCTAAAGGAATTTGTATATGTTAAATAATGTTGAAGAGCGTATTTTTGCAGGTTAAACTAAAGCAAGGTCAGCCACTATTTGCACTACATAAATTGTGTATTGATGACTTGGAACAGCTATATATTGCGTCATTGGCGATTTTTCATTGAGTTTTAGTAATTGTGACGTAATATTGAGAATTCAATTTTTGTAACAATCACTCCTTTTATGTGCGCGATATATCTGCGCAAATGGAATAGGGTCTGTCGTCCTTAAACCAAGGGAAAACCAACTACTTAGAATTTAACCAAACTACATGTTTGTACGAAGATCTCTGGTTTCATCAATATTTGTTGAATACCAATTTTCTTGAATTTCGTTATTATGTATTTCCAAGAAATTAAATGTTCATTGAAGTGCAGTCTCTACTAACATTTTATATTGATAGGATCACGGGTCATGAAGCCTTTGACTTTCACTTTATCCTCGAAAATTGATGCCCACGCAAATTAATGAAACGACAGTATTAGACTTGCAGTTAAAGAGCTCATCGCTATGATACACTGAAACAGGACATCCATGCGTAAAGTTGCAACAATCGTACTCATGCAAGATGAAGGTTTCAGTGTCTATTGTCAAACATCTACCTAAATATACAGGTTGAATTCATGTTAATATCTTTAAATATGATCATGTTTTTATAAATGTATACTTCAAGGGTTGCTCGCGCTTTCAATTTCGTTTACGATTATTATATTTTTAAAATATATTTTGAATTTGCATATAGCGGATTCAAACCTTTTATTAACAGACGAGGATAAATGTAACAAAGCTCCAAAAGCCTATCCAGTTTTTTGTTTGGTAAACAAATATAAACATTAGTCTTGTTGCAGTTGAGATCGTTTGACCTCTGCCTCCACTCAAGTTCGGTTCTAGGGCACATTTTTGTAGTTTTGATCACAGCAGTTTGAAATACCGACGGTCTCTGTAATTACAAATTCAATTTGACAAAAAACAATAAAAAAAAGTTATCGTTGCATAGTTTTGACTTTAAAAATACATTTGGAAAGTGAACAGTTAAAACTGGACAATCATCCATCTTCGTTTTAAAATACTCAAAATGTCAAACAATTTATTTTGTGTATATATACTCACATATTTTTTTTCCCTTGAAAACATTATTTTAAAATTGAATAAATAGTAAAAGTCCTGTTCCTATAGATTATCATCGAGTTCATAACGAAGACTTTCTTCTTCCGGTTCTCGGTTACATGTAAAAGGGTTTCTAAAGAGAGCATTCAAGTTTTGTGCTCTGACATCTTAATCAACACAAAGAAGGATATAGTCAATGAAAACGGTCATGTTTAAATAATATCTCTAAATGAATTTATTTAACTGAACTCATAAATGCTTATTTAGAGGATATCTATATTGTGTGATTTTATAGTTGCTTTATCCAAAGAGTTGAAATGGTGCATATATTTGCGAGGCTTGCCGATCGAGTATAACCATTTCAACGAGTTGGATAAAGCAAATATAAAATCACACAATATATAGATGTTCTATTTATCTCATACAATTTGATTTATATTATAAAGCTTTTGAGACAGTCCCTTAGATGACCCAAATTGTTGGGTGTTTTTTTTTTTTCAAAGATTAAACGATGATGCAACGTTGTGTTATGCGGTTATTGTGACCTTGCGCAATCCAATTAAGTACGTCATTTGGAGATAAATCTAACTGTTTTAATGTAACGCTGAAATAAACATTAATTTTTTTTTATCTCTAAATAATTTTTCTTAGAGCTTAATCACTTAATTAAATAGAAATACTGATCAGAAGACTTGAATAATCAAGTTTGTTGACATACACAAAGTTTCGAATGCTCGTTAGTTTGAATTGACTCGAACGAGGAACAGTTGTTGATGTAAAACAAACACAAGCCTTATGATTCGAACTTGAAAATATTCAAAAAGGATGCTTACTGGTGGTGAAATAAAAGTCTTGTGAGGCATTTCTTCGGTGAGTTCTTGTATTAAGGTGGTATGGGACACTTCCATGTTGTGACGTATTGTTTATCGAAATAAGCAATAAAATCAAGTGTAATTATATAAGTAGTTTCTTTCCCAATATTGTCACCTAACAGCGTAGCGCAGTGGGTTAGAGGGTTTACTATGAATCTGTACGTCATTAGTTCGAATCCCGCTGGGGGTTTTACAATTTTTACCTCTCCAAATATTTTTAAAAGCTATTTTTTGGTTAAATATTGTAAAATTTAAAAATTCTTAAACGGTGAAAGTATTTTAATGATAATGTACTTTAATCCAGATTAATATCGACAGATGTCCCATACCACCTTAAACACAATCAAAATGTTCTGATTTATCGCGTCGTCAGGATGAGCTAACGTGATTTGCAGTTTCATTGTAATTTAAATCTTCGACAAAATCCATTTGAAACCAATTTTTGGTAGTAGATATAGTTTTGTGAAAAATTCTAGAAAATCTTCGAAAATAGGTCACTGAAGCTTTGAAGCAAGGGGCTATGTCAAAAATAGTTCAAAACGGAAGTATTTGATAAAGCATCACCTGTTTGCTAAAACAAAGGTTTATCACACGGGTAGTATACACCACATCTATGAGATAAATTTTCATTCAAAATGACATATTACTTGTATAGGTACTACCTTTCTTCTGTATGATCCCGAGCTTATTTTGAAATAGGTTTGATAAAAGAATTTAATAATGAAAAAAATATCAAAATAAGATGATGAATCAAATCATTATTCGTATCATAATATTGCAAATGACTTTATAAAAATCGTGCTTATGATAAATAGAACTGATTAAAAACATTATGTGGACATTGAGAGATGTAGAAAAAAAGAAACAGATGATATATGATTATGATCTCTCAAGTCTCCTTTGCCTTCTTTTTTCTCTTTTAATACAGATAAGTACAATTCGAGCTTGTAAACCTGCAAACAACACTGGCGTGCGACTAATTCTCACCAATGACCATTTCTCGCCAGTATTGCTATTTCGCATATAATTTTTGTGTTAATGAAATGACCTAATAATGCACTGGCGAGAAGAGGTCCTTGGCGAAATTGATTGTTCGCCAATAGAGTTATGAAATCAAACATCTAATTGTATCTATAATTAATTGACGCATTTATATAATATGTTTTACGGTGCAACCGTCGGGACGAGCGCAGCAAAAATATTACAATTTCTTGCATTATTGTCAATCATGAGAATATTTGACAATTATCAATTAACATCAGAGAATTTTTGAAAGAGGGAGAGAGAGAAAGAGAGAGAGAGAGTGGGAAGAGAGGGAGAAAATCAAACAAAATGCATTCCATAGAATTTCTCCATCCTAAAAACGCCCTATACTTTTGGAGAGAATTGACCAGTCCTGTATAATTTTTGTATATTCTATGTTATTTGCAAGGCCTCACAATTTCACACCTTTCTTTGTTATACAAACTTCATAGACATACTGTAGACAACACCTGCAGATGTATAATATGTGTGTATTTTAAGAGGAGAATTGCTTCAAAGACAAATTTTGGGCTAATTTCTCATGTGTATGGTCTACATGTACAATTCTTGTATATTCTGTAATATATATTTGTGTTGAATTTGATCAAATCTCCAAACGATATTATTTTTCTCTTGTTTCTTGTTGTTATCTGACTTATTTTTCCTACTTAATAAATTTTGTTTTTTAATTCGTTTATTATTGCATGCAAGATATACGTTGTATTCCCCACCCCCACCCGCCACCCCTATTTAGGTATGTAATTTCCCATTTTGCAACGTGATGGTTTGACCATATGCAATTTCTTCATAAATTTTTTCTCTTTATTCCTTTTTATTTATTACAAAATGACGAGGTTGTAACTTAAATGTATTTTTATTTATGTCCTCCCTACTTATACTTACTGTATGCAAAATTAGCTTGAATCAATATGACAGTAAAGTATGGAACTTGTGTGTATATTTATCATCCCTTTATTTAAACTTAAAAATTAATAATAAAAAAAAACTATCGGTCTGAGGGATCGAAGTTTACACTTTAATAGCAAGTACACTCAGTACAGACGTTTAATCCACCTCTAAATTAAAGGGAAATAACGTGCAATATCACTGTGACGTCATACATAAAATTTCTCTTCCTTTGTTTATGTATCTTGACACCATACGAAAGAATGGAAGCGTGTGAAAGTTTATTAGGTCTCACCGAAACCTGAGCGATTCTCAAAACGTGTCCTCAAACCTCAAATAACCGTAAATTACGAGTAAATTTCGGTCATTTTTGGCATAGCACTACGGGGGATAGAAGGCATGCCGGGATGCTGCCAAAAAATATTGATGAATCTGTAGGTTTAGCTCGGTTTTTTTTCCCGGGCACTGGTTCTTAGAGCTCTCTGGCTCTGTGCGCTGGCGAGCTACACTTGCTTATATTGTTTGAAAATAAGTAAAACACTCGGAATAATGTAATTACAAAGTAAGACACCAACTATGATTCATGTACATGTATGTAAATCAACCAGATTTTTTTAACTTTTTTGCGTGGATCGTGAGGTCAACGCTGAAAATATATAAGACGTTTATCTTAATTGGGATCGAGATTCAATGCCCTGAGCAAATATAAGATCAAAGGAGCTGAGGGTTGTCGGTAAACAGTACAGAAACAAGGTATTCCTTTTAAAAATAAGAACGGCATGTGATATCAACTGTCAGTATTTTGAAATGATATGCTATGCCGAACCTACATGCACAACATGTTTTAAAGTCAAGGCCTAGCTAAAAGTATCTACAGATTTCTGGAATTTCAAGATATGAATTTTTTAATATATGATGCTTCATAGCAATAGATGGGTTTTGTAAGATAAATAGGCAAAATTGCAACGTATGATTCTCATATGATGCCTTTTTATGATTTCACATGAAACAAATCATATATTCCACATGTAATTCACATATCTGGATCATATGTGCCGAAGTTGCAATATATACCAAGGCTTAATGTTAAGATAAACACGGTGAAAAATTATGTTTTAATCTGTAATTTTTTATGAAATATTAAGAAACCAGCAACAAATTTCAGAGTTTTTCCGTTTTTGATTTGTTTTGTATGTTTGTTTGTTTGTTTGGTTTTTCTTTTGGGGGGGGTGGTTTTTTTTTTTTGGACGAAACCATCAAATCCATCAGAAAAATGGTAATCGCTGATTTTTAAACTATGTACGTGTATGTAATATCCATTAATATAATTCAGGTATCACCCTTTAAATTCTGTAGTAAAAGGGTAATAGCTATACGTAATTTAGAAGTTTAAGGCAATAACCAGACTTGCTTCTATTATTCATCACTAAGCTTTGCAATTGGAGGTCTCCCTCGCACATATGTCATTATATTAAAACGCTCGGTTAGAGTCGAAGTAATCACGGATAACCTTCAGGTTTTCATGATTGATATTATTACACTTAACATTTAAACGTTTATGACGAAAATTAACTCATTGTTTTTTAATGTAATATACTGGTGTATCACGGAAGAAGGCCACTTCATAAAGATACGGAGGTTAGGTTCTTATGGTGGCATAGATCTGCCACCACTTGTCAGATAATTATGTCGACTTGCCGGATCTTGATGTAGACTTGTCAGATATTTATGTCAACTTGTCAGATCTGACAAGTCAACATAATTCTCTTACAAGTCGACATCAGGATCTGACAAGTCGACATAATTATCTAACAAGTGGTGGCAAAACTATGCCACCATAGGTTCTAGTATAGTATTTAGACGAAAAGCCAGAGTGAAAAACCCAAAAATTGCTTTAAATAACCAGTTATACTTCCCTAAAGACATTGATAACATTTTTTAGAAAATTAACACAACAAATTCCGTTAAAAATTAAATTTAAAGTTACTTATACATGCGAGGAATTTGAGGGGGCGGGGTGTGTAACATCCCCCCTCTTGAATTTCATTTTACTTTGATTTACACGTGCATAGTAAAATTACCAAAAATGAGCTTTGGACCCTCCCTGGTAAGCAAAGATTACACCCCCCCCCCCAAAAAAAATGAAGATGGGTGGATAAGGCGTAGACAATGCCTTTACACTGGACGGATAAGATACTGAAAAATTACAATATCAATAAATCTGATATTTAAAAAAAAAAAAATTAAAAAAAATTTATATTTAACATATCATCGATTTTTAACCTTTAAATATGTTCAATACTTGGAATATGTTGACTCAAACAGGCGCAACCATATTAAAATCTCCAACTAGTATCATTTTTTAAAACTTCAAGGCCTTTTCTTTTATATAGTGGGTCTGTGTTCCATATTTTACCATTGTCTAAATAAGGTCTAATGGAAAACAAACCGATTTCAATCAACAAATACCTGAAGAAATCACCCACCATACATTAAAAAATATCATTTTGTATCCCAACAATTAAACGTTTTGAAAAAAAAATATACAAGTCGGTAAATTCATGGCCAAAGTCACACATAGTATTTAAACAGCCTACTTTGTTGTGTCTGATATGGCTCAGTGGTTAGAGCACCAGACATAAAGACGAGGGATTTTATGTTTCGGATTTGATACCAAAAAAAATTCAGGCAATAGTTTTTTATCGTTTGTTAAATATGTTAAAAACTGAATATAGTTAAAAATTATGCTTTTGCAAACTTGTATTATAAATTTTGATTGATATTTGAATATATTTAATTGGAACAAAATCAATTCAATATTGTATTTCACGACTAAACCGAATGGGCATTTGCGCTATCTCTCTCTCTCTCTCTCTCTCTCTCTCTCTCCCCCCCCCCATCTTCTTATTTTTAATCCATGCATGATGTATATTGCGATTGTTTTATTATTTTTTTTATTATTTTAAGAAGAACTTTGTTAGATAGCAAAACATCGCAGTAAGATGTCACACGAAGGTCATTACTTCAAAAACTATTGTTAGAAAAAATGGCAGTTTACAAAAAGCTACTATATATTGTAGATAAGAAATATAATCCTCAAAATACGAAAAAAAAACCGCTATATGTAGCTGAAACCAATACCAGGGATTCAATGTCATTTATTTACAAGACCCTACCCCACTAATTAAAAAATTGAAAAGAAATCGCACGCAAAAAAAAGCGATTATCGCAGAGCGTATCTGTCAGAAATCAAACACATACATAATATATAAGATGGCAACAAATGCAGGAGGTGCAGGGAATCGAGAAAATCCTGAAAGTAGAAAAGAACTACAGTTCTAAGTGATCAAAACAACTCAGACACCACATTACAGAGCGATTCCAAAAGATGAGTATGAGATGTTAGAAAAGAACAGTCAAATGTTGACTAAGCCACCCATAACAAGTACCCCTATGGCTCCTTTTGCTCATTTAGGTATTGGTGCTAAGCCTACATTTTCACCTAGAGTATCTTTACCAACCATTGGGTTACTTAATACATCTGCTTTATAACCTCAATCCAACCCCTGTGAATAATTTTACATACCAGGACCCCATTCCAGCCCCTATAAACTCCTTACATCTAGTGGAGACTGGAGAACTAATACAAACGAGTGAAGTGAGTTTTAATGTGTGGTCATATGAAGTTCACTGTTTAAAATTCAGCATCTTGAGAGTGTTATTTTACAGTCTGTAAGAAGCTCTTTGAAATGTACTGCCAGGGAGATGCTGATTCCTCTCGGAGAAACGGCGACAATTGACATCATTTTTTAGATACTGGACGATTTTTACGGAAATGTCTACACTGCAGAAAACATTAACATTAACTTTTCTATAGTTATTACAGAAGAGAAGGTGAAAGTATTGTTACTTTTGGGTCAATATTAGAACAAACAGTTTCTAGAGAAATTAGATTTGGACACATTAATGAAGTTAAAAAAGGATGCAATGATACAATCACAAAACGGAAGTTTTGGTCAGGATTAAGAAATCATCAGTTAAGAAATGCAACTCGAAACAAATATGAAACTGTGAAATATTTTCATTCTCTTTTAAGAGAAATTAGACAGATTGCACTTGAAAAAAACCACCACACAGCCTGTTCAGAGCAATATCGTGTGTACTTAGATTGAGAATCATGTGCCAAACCTTGATTTGAAACAGCAACTTGCTGAGTTACTTAGCGAGATGAAAAATAACTTGATTCTCGACAGAGTAGGTTATACAAGATCATAAGAATTTTTCTTATTCTAATAGAGATTCTTTTCAGACACAAACTCAGAATTCCTATAGTGGCAGTTCTTATGGCTACAGGAAAAGTGGCCAGAGTTTTCGAGGAATAGAAAGATTTTGACAACAGTCTGGTATTAACAGAGGTTATGGAAACAAGCAAAAAGGTAAACCTTTTAACTAGTTTTATCTTTTGTTGCGGGGCGAATAGGAGTAAAACTCAAGAAAAGCCCCTACTCTACAAAACCATAAAATAAAAATATGTTGGACAGACTTTTTAGTGGTTCTAATGAATCACAACTCATTGTTTTTGGAATAAAGAAAAAAGCACTTATTGACTCTGGCTCAGTTGTTACTTGTATATCAGAAGAATTTTAAAAGTCATTAGACCCCATGCCAGAACTTTTCAGTATTACAGAATTTGGGTTAAGTGTACTTACTTAATGGAAGTGAATTACCATACAGAGGATACATTGAATTTTTTGTACCATGTTTACATAACAGAACACACTGTATTCCTGCTCTTGTGGTACCACAAACAAACTATTCAAAGAGTGGTTCTGTCATAATTGGAACTAACTTTATTCGTATTTGAAGAGATGTTTATGTTCACTGTGATAGATGTACCAGATGAATAGAAGCTTACTTTTGACAGTATGTGTGATGAAACACCAGTTAAGGCAGCAAACAGTCACACTGTTCAGACTGCTCCAAATGAGACCAATGTGATCAGAGGTATTGTAAGAAATGTCCACAATATTGACTATGCATTAACTGAACAGACGTACACTACTTTATTTGGAAGTATTGTAGTCTGTCCAAGAGTTGTTCCTCTTAAAAAGGGTAGACATTCAGTTACAATCTGTTGTGCAAATTCCCCGAAGATCATTATTATGTTCTAAACATGGAGTTAAACTAGTAAATACATGGAGTCCTGACTCATCAGAAGCAATTAAGAAGTCCATAGTGTCACTGAAGGATTAGAACATCACAATTGCAGAGGATCATTTTACCCCAGATCAAGTTAGTACGATAAGAGAATTTCTTTCCCACTGGACACACTTGTTTTCAGAGGACCCCAAGGATATTGGAAAGATCAATCTGCTGAAGCATAGTATCAAACTGACCGACAGCACTCCATTCAAGGAACCATACAGACGGATACCATCTGGAACGTTTGCCGAGGTACGTCAGCACGTGAAAGAGATGTTTGATTTAGATGATATTCGTCCCTCGCAGAGTCCATATTCTTCCAACATTGTCTTGATAAGGAGGAAGGATGGTAGCGTTTGCTTCTCCAAAATTTGTTGGCTATATCTTTGGAGCAATGTTTATTGCATCGGTCTACCAATCTGCAGGTCCCGACTTCGAATACTGGGACTTTATCTTCGTGAACAGCGGTAAAATTTTAAAAGTTGAATTTTTCTCCCAAAATTGATTTTTTATTTGGTCATTTTCAAGTCGAACACATGCGAAAAATCCATATCTCTAAGTAATTTAGAAGAACGGGCATGTATACAGGTGTGTGGTGGACCCTTAAAGATGCTTACAACCTCCCTAGGATAGATGACACCACTGACCGACTTGTTGGATCGAAATAGTTTTCGAAGTTAGATTTGACCAACTCTTATTGGCAAGAAGAGTTAGAGGAAGAAGACAAAGAAAAGACAGCTATTTCAGCAAGTGGTATTGGACATTTTTAGTGAAATAGGATTGGATTAGTCTCACCAATGCCCCAGCAACTGTTCAACGACTGATGGAACGCTGTATGGGTGAGTTAAACCTAAGAGACTGTTTGGTATTTTTGGATGACATCATAATCTTTTCAAAGACATTTCACAAACATCTTGACAGACTGACAGCTGTATTTAAAAGATCATGAGACGACCAAAGGTATCACAATTTGGCCAGTACTCTGCAACATTAAGACTTTGAGGACCTTTCTAGGCTTTGCAGGATATTACAGAAGGTATGTACAAAATTACTCAAAGATAGAAAAACCTTTGAATGACCCGTTAATGGGCCACTCTACACAGAAAGGGAAAACTAACAACAGGCCACCAGACTGGAAATGGGGTCAGGAAGAAAAAGCTTTTCAGTTAATTTAAGAGAAACTGTCTTCCCCACAAATTTTAGCTTATGCTGACTTTGATGTTTCATTTATTCTTCATACCGATGCTCCATCACAGGGACTTAGAATTGTCCTATACCAACCACATAATGGCCAGAAGAGAGTCATCGCCTATGCCAGGCGAGGTCTGAAGAACAGTGAGCGGAACTATCCTGCACACAAATTGGAATTTCTTTCAATGAAGTGAACAGTGACAGAGAAATTTAATGAATACCTGTACGGAAATTCTTTTGAAGTAGTTACCGACACAAAGGGGGCTGTATCACGGAAGAAGCCCTCTTCATAAAAATATGGAGGTTAAGTAATATAAGTATAGTATTTTGAGTTTTAGACGAAAAACTAAAGTTGAAAACCCGAAAATTGCTTTAAATAACCAGTTATACTTCCGTCGAAACATTAGTAAACGCCGTTAAAAATTAAATTATAATTACTTATACATGCGAGGATTTTGAGGGGGCGAGATCTTTGACAACACCCTCCCCATCTAGAAATTTCAATTTACTATATATTGCAATTGTTCAATTATTGAATTCTTAATTTTAAGGAGAACTTTGCTAGATAGCCAAACATCGCAATAAGAGGTCAGACCATGGTCATTGCGTCCAAAACTATTGTTAGAAAAATGGGTAGTTTACAATTTGCGAAAAAGCTATTGTACATTGTAGATAAAGATGCATAACATGCTTTAAAAAGAAATGATTTATCATGAGTCAATCAAATATTCAACAAATATGAGATAAAGAAAGTTTTTTTGTATGGATCAATCAATTAGGCTCAAAAGCAGAAAATTAATATCTCGCGTGTTATTCAAAAAAGCGATCTCGTACAAAAACGTTTACGTACGCATTCACATTGTAGAATTGATTTATATAACAATATCCATAGCAAAAGAATCAGACAACTCATCTCAGCCATTGTTATCGTGATGTGCAGAAGGTAAACGACTCTTAAAATCTTTGGCGAACTATTCAAATTTAAAATGCATATTATTTTTAGTATGATGATTGAATGTAATTATATGGGTTATCATAAGAAAGACTTAATTTAATGGATCTTGTCCTAGCGGATTGTATAATTTTTAGTTTGGGTTTTTTATTAATTTTTTTTTTTATTGATATTATTTTATACCCCTTAGTGACATATTTTTTTTTACATCGATTCCCTGTGGGGGTGCCCCTCGGTTATGCATAGTTTACATTAAAAAAAAGAAGTATCAAATAGACGAGCGATAATCCAGGTGTCTGACAATCTGAGTGCATCTCATGAAATAGATTTATTCTTGCAAGTTAGTACAATCCATAATGAAATTCAATAATTTCAAAAAATTAATATTGAAAAAAATATTTTCAGATGTTCATTAGTAAAAGCAGCACACTGCTCTTAAATAGGCACCGTCGCGCAGGTGTTTGTATCTAAACTTTTGATTTTGTTACACCCGAATGCACACCTGAAACTCATTGCAGATGTGAAGTATTCCTTTCATGGTTTGATGTTTTATGCATTTATTTCTTGTTTTATGTGCATTTGCTGTTTGTAAATAATGTATTATTTGATGTTAGTATTCTCTTGGTTTGTAAACATCACGTTAATTTTGATAATTTCATCGTGACCGAGCAACACGGCGACGTAAGATGTACGTCCACACAGATTTGACCTCTACAGCGAAATACTATGAACTGTTAAAAGGTATGTGGCATATATAGGGTTGTGGGGATACATGTACAGAGAAATGGAAGTATTGTGGACGTCTTTTATGTTCAGTTTATATGTTCAGCTTTAACTTATTCTATTTAACTGACGCTAAAGATACTGAGTAATCCATGTATTATCAAGTTAGCTCGTGTGTTGCTTATAACACAATAGGCTTTGACGTACAAATTTTAATACCGCAATTCATTTTTTAAAAATTCCAGATTATCTTTAGCAGCATACAATGAAAAATTTCCAAAAGTTTGAATGCAGTTTAAACAGTTTTTTAAAACCATCCGTTCATAAGGTTTTAAAGACGTAACTTATGAAGTCATTTAGCTCTATTATGTATTAGTGTTCATTCATGGTCTTCAGAAAACGGAATGATTTTGTAGAAATTGATAAAAGCGATGCTACGTTGTTTATATTTTCTTGGATTGACTATAACGTATCTACTGTGTTGGATGTAGTGCAGCCAGGTCTACAATAAGATGTAGACGTTTTGCATTCGTATGAACGACACACGTATTCGATGTGCACGCGAAGTAAGGCAGCACAACATGTATATGGGCAACATAATATAGAAACCTTAATAGAAATGCTTTCAAATAATATAATTATCCTCTTTTATTTAAGCATTGAATGCTTTTTTTATATAAATTTCTTTTCGTTTAAAAAATGAAGGTTTTGTGTATAGTTGGTTGGTTCGAACAGGGGTCCCTTGGATTTGCGGACAGTCACCTGTTCCACTGGAAAGCCTTTGGCAAGAGTTTGGGTCAGGGGGTGTTACAATTAATGGACTTATCTTCCCTTGCTTTTTCATGATTGAGTTCATCATTGAAAATTAATGTAATATTAAAAGAGTTAAACAAGTTTTTTTATTCATTTAAAACAAAACAACCGAAAACAGTTTTTAAGTTTTAAAAAAAAAAAACAACAGACTTGTTAATAGTAAAATAAAAATTTGCTAGCGAAAAATATTGAAATGTGGTATGTGTACAATAATTTTTGAATAAATGTCAGACGGTGTCATTGAAGAAATGGTTGATAACAGAACATGTAAAACTTGAGAATTGATATAACAAAATAACTTTTCAGTGGTGCTTTTGTTTTCGTATAAATGTCCTAAGGGGAGAGTGTCTGTCTGGTCCCTGGGGAAGTAAAGGGGTGGGGGGGGGGGGGGGGGGTCGTTGTCTTTAATAAAACATGCATACCAGCCATCTTTAGTTTATCTACGAAAACATATAAACATAAAAGATACCTTTTAAGTAACCAATATGGGAAAATTATTTCCTATCAATGTCCTTGTTGTAGGATTTTAGGTAGGAAGATGATGGTCATAACCATATTTTAGATTTTATTTTACTCCAGAATGAAGCTTAATTAGATGCAAACATGAAAATCCTCAAAAGGTCTGTGTATGGACTATAGTACTCAGGTGACCGTTACAGCCTGTTGACTTCTTGTTTCTGTAATATTTTTAATATTAGAGGCACTTTTTCTTCATCGTAGTAATTTACAGGTATTTGGCTTAGGGGAATTAAAACTCTGGAATCGGTAATTGTAATTACTCGAAAAAAAATGGCCACCAACTTACAAGTTTTTCTTAATTTTTTTGCTTTAATTTTTGTTCTATTTTCAGAGATTTTGTATGGAGTTTGTTCAATGTATCTAATCCGTTGGACCTGCTTTTACAGAGTTTTTACCAATCAGGATTCATCCGCCTGTACCAGTTCATTTCGACTACAACTATATGGACGCTGATTGGTCTACTTATGGATTCAAAGATCTTTGTTCAGTTTTAGCATTAGTAAATGGCTAACTATGTCTTTTGCTATTTTCCGTGTTTGTGTTTTTGTATTTGAACAGAAAATGATTTATGCTTGGCTGAGCAAAGCGAAAGAGAACAAAAGTCGTCGGTTCTATAACACACCAGGGCTGTGCAGACACATTGAGTTATATTATATTCATGTTGTTTATTTGTATGAAGTATGAATTTGTGTCTTGTCGCTTTAAAGCCATCATATACGGTCTTAGTCATGGATATAACACATACCTGGAACAGCCATATTAACATGTTATTTAGTTCGATTTCGCTTATATTGACGTTTATATTTGTGCTCATGCGCCTTGAAGAGCTTAAAGTGTTTTCATTTAAGACATAAAAAGCAAGTTAAAAAGTTCACCGGGATATGAAGATTTGGTCACGTACCAACCAAGTTCATATCCCTGGGAACTTTTTAACATCGTTGTTTATTACTTATATTAACATTTGAAAACAACAAATCGTTCAGAATTGATAAAATTACCGAGTTTTTATGTTTCTAATGATCAAACCGACAATCGATAAGTGCGATATATGATCATTGTGACGTCTCGAAAACGTTCACACAGAATTAAACGTTTTTACTATTCTAAAAGTTCAAATGAGGAAACATATTTGCAAATGTAAATATAGGAAATTGAACGTCGCAGATGTCCAATGCAAACATAAGAGGATATATACACTGAATGTAAATATCTGTATTGATTGTGGTTTCCTATATTTATTTTTAACAAACACATTACTACAGTTATAGTTTATGCATGAAGTAGTCCGTGTAACCTGAATGCTTTGATCAGAAATCAACCGACTTTAATTTTCTCGACCGGTATATACATGTGTATACCCAAGTGGCAGTTGAGTAGCGATAGAAATGCTTATATGAATTCATGTCAGTTTTAAGAAATCTAACCATGAGAATTATCCGATAACATGCTGCTCTGTGTAAAAATTTTCAAAGGCATATATACTTTTTCATGTTATTTCTTTTAACGTATTTCTACAAAGTTTCATTTTATACATAACATAATGACATAAAAGCACGATGGCAACGAACACCTATCAAAAAACGGAAAAATCGTTTTAAAAAATGAAAATTTCCTGAAAAATCTACACACTTTTTCTATATTTTGTTTCGTATGTTTAATTTCATGAATGGTATAATTACAAGTGTTGACACACTGTATTTAACTAGAATGAACATTATCATGAGCAATGAAATCTTAAGTCGGCTACCTTAAAATAGGCTAAAAGTTAAGTTTTAATGATAGATAGGTGTTGAATGCCGACACCTTTAGAATGGAACAACAAAAAACTAAAGTAAAGTTTTTCACAATTTATGTTCATTGAAAATAAGACAACAAATTCATGGGGTGATGTCAACAGTCGTCGACGTACTCGTGTAGGTTTTGTTGAAACACACATAAGATTACTTCATTACAGGACTTCATTGAATACTCCAAGTGGAACCTGCGTACACAAAACGTACACATTAAGTTACACATACACATAAAGACATGATCCATCATATATAACAGTAAGACAATGTGGTACACGTTGGAGCGCTGCATAACACGAAATATATTCTTCTAGTATTATACTGAATTACTTAGGGTTAAGGTGGTATGGGACACTTCCCATATTGTGCCTTACTTCCTGTCGAAATAACCGATAGAATTAAGTATAAATTTATATAAAAAAAAATTTCTCCCAAAACTGTTACCTATCAGCGTAGCGCAATGGGTAAGAACATTCACTACCAATCTGTAAGTCATGAGCTCGAATCCCTCTGGGACTTTTAAAAATTTTACCTTTCCAAACTTTTTAAAACATATTTTCGGTCAAATATTGTAAAATTTGAAAATTCAAATCAGCGGAAGTTTTTTAATTAAAATGTACATTAATCAACATTAATATCAACAGATGTCCCATACCACTTTAAGCGTTACTTAAAAAATTTGTGACTTTTTTTTTTATTACAAATTACACGATTTAGAATAATTATGTACGACATACACATTTATTAGAACTTACGTTTCCATACATTGTAACAAACTAAAATAAGATAAAAGATATTGAGTAACATAAATTACAAATTAAACATGCACGTTAAGTATCGGTGCTTTTAAAGTAATTTTAACTTTATGTTTTAAAAAATTAAGTTCAAGAAATTCAACACAAGTACAAATATCTTTATTCTATTTTTGACAGTGAAGTCCATACATAAATGATACTGAAGTTAAACTTAGAATGCTAACAATTGATGACCTTGGTCTGCAAAAGAATTCATTACCTAATGGTTAATGATCTTGCATGTCTACAGCGTTTTTGGTCTTCATTAAAATAACGCGTTAAATAGCGCGTTAATAAAGCATACAATATAAAATATATATAACAAGTTTTTAGCTCACCTGAGCTGAAAGCTCAAGTGAGCTTTTCTGATCACTTTTTGTCCGGCGTCAGTCTGTCCGTCTGTCCGTCTGTCTGTCCGTCCGAAATCTTTTTACATTTTCGACTTCTTCTCAAGAACCACTGGGCCAATTTCAACCAAACTTGGCACAAAGCATCCTTAGGTAAAGGGGATATAAGTTTGTTAAAATGAAGGGCCACGCCCTCTTTCAAGGGGAGATAATAAAAATCATTGAAAATTTGTTGGAATTTTTCAAAAATCTTCTTCTCAAAAACCATTTGGCCAGAAAAGCTGAAACATATGTGGAAGCATCCTCAGGTAGTGTAGATTCAATTTTGTTCAAATCATGATCCCTGGGGGTAGGGTGGGGCAACAATGGGGGGTCGAATTTTTACATAGGAAAATATAGAGTAAATCTTTAAAAATCTTCTTCTCTAAAACTGATCAGCCAGGAAAGCTGAAACTTGTGTGGAAGCATCCTCAGGTAGTGTAGATTCAAGTTTGTTCAAATCATGATCCCCATGGGTAGGGTGGGGCCATAATGGGGGGTCAAATTTTTACATAGGAATATATAGAGTAAATCTTTAAAAATCTTCTTCTCTAAAACTGATCAGCC
>WFKH01002636.1:8009262-8041703 GCA_016163765.1 Magallana hongkongensis | reverse complement strand
ATATATAGTAAACAGAAAACAGCTAACTAGTTTGATAGTGAACATTGAATATTGAATAAGGTTCTTACTTCTGATCGCCTGAATACCTTAGAAAAATTATGATATTGTAGGTGTAAAAGTGGTTAAACTTCCTTTCTAAAATACACGGACTTACAAACTTTGCATTGATGTAAGGATTTATGAACAAACTTTTTAATTTCTAGGTCTTTAAGCTTGAGCTAAAACTGAAATACGAGCAATGTACTCATTTTCAAAAGTCCATTTTTTAAGAAGAGGGCAGCATACTTCTTTACATCTAAAGGTGGAATGATATTATAAAGAATCGGCAGTTATGTGGATTTTTATCCTGTAGACCTAAACTTAGAGTAAATTGGATAAACATGTAGCAAGGAAATATAAAAGAGTCGTTGATATCCAACAAAAGACAGGCTATCGCTATGTGTTTAGAACACAATATTTGAACACCATTGGATCTCAACTTCAAGAGGCTATATTCTGAAACCAAGCAAAATAACGAGTTTCATAAGTCGCACCGATCAAAAACTGAATTGCAATTAAAATATGGATATTTTTAGAAAATGAATAATAAAATCCTAAAACATCTCAATGATACATAGAACATGCTGACCACTCAGCAATTAAACATTTTATTTGAACATGTGGTTATGATATCAGAATATTTTATTTTTTTGTTTATTTTTCCTCAACTTTAAGCAACAGGACATAAAGAGGATATATGAAAATTATCATTAACTGACCAAAAGCATCGAAGCAATTGTAAATAATAAAACCATCTGTTCAAAGATAACAGGAGTAAATTGCAAAAACAGACCGTTAATACTTTAAGTAAACCGGTTAATTGGTTTTAATTATCTATTTATATCAAAAACCTATTAAAATTTAATTGCACGAAACACATTGAAACTGAGTTGATCCTCGAAGTGAGTGTTTTTTGAAGTGCAATATCCGATAACAAATTAATTTGATACGATCATTGGTCAATGTATCATAGATCCTTGAAGCTGTGTTTTGGTAAATCCACGAAGATTGAAAGCAAATATTATTCAAAACAATATAGGGGTTTGTAAATGTATTTTGGATCTTTGGTCCTTAACGTCAGATTCGTAATAGGAGTTTGCATGGTTTGTACTTTTAAAAAATTGCGATTTCAATGTTGAGAGTACATCATATCATCACAGTTTCAAAATGATAGAGTTGTGCATTTTTGTGAATATCTTTAAGATAAAAATCGTAAACATCCTGTTTCTCTTTAAATCAGTTTAAAACTGGTCGAGATAGCATTTGCCTTATATTGTGCCTTTTTTGTAGAAGTAGTGATAAAGTGTAACCTAATCACGAGCTCAGATGGCACTGCAACCGTTAAAACCCATTTCAGAAACTATAAGCTGAAGGTCCATGTACCTGACAAATTTTGTTTTGAATGATCGCATCATTGTTGCAGAAGAAGTGATTATACGGCAAAAAAGTATAAGTTTATAGCAAATATTCAAAGAATATAAATGAATATAAATGAAAACAATTGAACGCCTGCAACTTCAACGCACTAATTACATACGGAATTAGCCTAGTTTTTATACAGTTTCCATGAAAAGTCATTGCATGCCTCTGTTTGAAGAATCTCCGCACAACCACTGTTCATATTTGGTCGATCTCTAAAAGCAAGAAATTATATTTGATCTAAACACAGGTGCTTGAGGACAGGACCGACCTCCCCACTCCATTCCACCCCACCATCAAGTATAGAGCCCCCGGGTCTTTACTTCTTTTTTCATTAAATTTTTTTAAGACATATTTCTAATCTAATTTAAATGCGTTCATCGCACAAAATTACCTAAAACACACTTTTTTTTTAAATCGGACCATCTATATATATTTTACCGGGGTGTAACATACAAGCAAGTTCTTAAATTAATGTATCTCGATGGTACGGATGTTTTACGCGACGTGTCCTTAATTTAGGAGGGACATCTTTAACACGTTTAACAGTTTTAGAACGCAGTAAGATGAATTATATAATGTTATTATCAGTCTAATTGTCTTTTCAATTCCTGATGATCACTTGTTACACGGACTATCCATTTGTTTTGTACTCGTGTAATGTGTGCGTTCAAGCGTATGGCGATTTCCTGTCAGTGCATTGGTTTCACACCTCTGTGCAAAACAATTGGGACCAAAGTCAAATACAGTTTATTTTGACAGTCATAAAACGCTGAAGGGGGCGGGGGTTATGAAAAACGTTTATCGCCACTGATATACGAGAGTTCATGAATGTATGCATGTAGTAGCTTCGTATTCAACACATATGAAATGATATTAATAACATAACACTGAGTATTTTAAGGGTAGAGAAAAAAATTATATTATGACTTTGACCGTATATAGTAAACGTTATATGTAATAAAACATTTGGAGTCGATAAAAAACCTATTTTATAGTTCTTATCCTCGCCTACATGACATTATATTAAGTAGGGAAAAGTGAAAATGATAAAAATGCCTTTGAAATTATAGCTACATCCAAAGTTACATAAAAATCATCAGATCTGGCAAGTAAAGAATGACTCTCAATGTTATATTGCCGTCTTATTGTCTTATAGCGAACAGGTAAAATTATCCAATCACCTTGTTTAACGGTAGTTCACACCGCCGCAGTTTAAACATGGCTGCAACGAGGACCGCGATGAATTAACCGCGATGGTGTAACGCTGAAAGGATTAACTAACTGCGGGGGAGGGGGGATGGTTGTTAAATACTGGATCCGCGTTGCCTGTACTGTAGATCTGTATTGTATAAGACGATAAAACAGAAACACTTAATTAGGGGCTTTGAGTTGGGGCAGGAAGTACTATAGGAAAATTATAATGAAAGTTGATACATATTTTGACAGGACGTTTTGTTCACCCCCCCCCCCCGCACCCCCAACGCAAATAAAAATCGCGATACTATCATAATGTCCATGAAACCAGACGATTCGTTGTTGACGTCTTTATGTAAATAAAATAGAGTGGGTTGGAGAATTAAGAGTCTTATATAATTTGTACATGTTTGCTAAGCCAATCAAACATAATACGTTGGGATGTACCAAACAAAAATCTAGCGGTCATGACAAGGAATAGCGTTCCAAATCTCACTTTCCAAATAATATTCACCTTCACAAATTGACAAAAACAATACTTCTGTTTCAAATCATACGAAATAGCATTTTCTCTCAACATATCAGCAGTTATCCCTTAGTTGCATTCTCTGATGGTGTCACAGAGTGATGTAAACATTTATGTCTATTACGTCATAATACAAAATGACGAGTTTGGTAAACAACGTCTTGTTCACGCTTTGGTATTTTTAGATGCAACATTAAGTGTTAGAAATGTTAGAAATGGACCACCCGTCCAAAATAGCAAGCGTAGTGAAAAGGAAGGTCGGGAACATAAAATACAAAAGAGGAAAATCAACAAATGCAGCAAGAAACTCAAATAACTTAAGCTTTAATGTGATTCATGTGTTTTTAATTATCTGCGGAAAGTAAAAAGAGCGACGTCATTTAAACAATCAATGAGGCAACTACTGACGAAAACACAACGGCAGATGAGATTGGAATTTGCTCATGCTCACAAGCTCTCAACAGCTGAAGACTAAGAGAACTACATCTTTAGTTACGAATCTGCAAAATATTTGCTTCATGCTCCGAACCGACAGGACAATGTTGTGTGGGGGTCCCAGTCAAAAGGAACCCGACGTCAGCGGTGTCATGTCAAGCGCCAAAGTCATGATATGGGGCGCGTTGGGAGTAAATAGTTGGTCCTAGGTACACTTTGTTCCAGTCGGCGAATCTATAACACAAATTATCATTCTTCATTATTTTTCAGGGCAAAGCGACATAGTTTGGTGAAATATGACGTAACGTCAATTGTTTCATCTATGTCATTTAATTATCTACCAACTAGAACTCCGTCAAAATTTATCAATTTGTCCTGCAAGATAGCAATATTGCTGTTATTGTGCAAGGGTTCATTCTTCCAAAAGGACCTTAACATGCACTGAATCGACAAAAAACACTTCGAGGATTGATGAATGAAGATTAGGTTCAACATCCAGGGCACGCTACATGTACTCTTGTTCATGGTGGAGCGAAACCCCACACTGCTCTCGTAACACAAAATTGGTGTAAAGATAGTTTACCTTACATTATAATTCCGAACAATAAGGCCTTTTAGACGCCAAATATCCATGAACCAGTTACGCCGCCGTCTTCAACGAGCATGGATTGAGATATCTCAGACACTTTTTATCTCTTTGATTCATTCAAAGTCAAACAGGATTTAAAAGGTTGAAGAACAAGGGTAGACTATCTAGTTATTAAAAAACAAAAATAAAAACTGACACGATTTTTTAATGATTTTTTTAAGAGTAAATCACTTTCTTAACGCTCTTCATATGTTGTTTCTTTTTTCAAGCTTAACATATTTTCATCAAAGGTGTTTGCATGAGTGAATCAATGGTCTTGAATTGTTAAGGCTCTGTAGTACCAAAGAGTGTGCATAAATTATCGTTTCATAACTATTTGCTTTACTTGAAAATCAACATTGATTGTAATAATCAGCATTTATAGGGCAAATAAAATCTTTAATCAAAATAATTAATGTATGATTGCAATATAGACTTTCTTTAACCAGGCTATTTTAAATTTATTTGCTGCATCTCACATAAAACGTTCTGCTTACAATTTGTGGTTGAATTTGAAAAATTAAATATCGATATCATTCACATATTTCAACTATTTACTTACTACCTGTGCACGATAATGCATTGTCATTACTAATAATACCTATGTGTGATTTTATGTATATTTTACATTTTGTAAGGGTACTAAACACTAAAATGTAAAATCTGTAAAACAATTAGGAGAGTTTCACAAAATTTAATGCTGTTTGACAATTTAACAAAATGCAAATGAAACAAAAACAATCAATGTGCATAATTGTTAACGTGATTAACGCGATCAATTTAAATAGATTTTAGAACTTTCAACAGATAAGGCGTGAGTTCCATATGAGTTATCAGGTATCTTTTTTTCATAAGTGCCTATTCAGCTAATAAACTTCTTTTTTGGTCCAGAACAGTTTTAATACATTTTTTCTGTAGCGAGCTGCGCTTTCAAAGCGTTACACATTTGTCCGATGCACGATTCAGCTCATTCATTTTTAGTTTGTACTCGCGGGTCCATATTCACAAGCCACAGATATTGATGTCACCACTTTACTTTATCCAGCTGTATACCTTTCTTTCTTTTTTAGCCCTTTTTAGAACTCGCCTTTCACCACCTTGTCGTTGTATTTCTTCTTTCTTCTGCTGACTAGTTTTCTTTTTGTTAATTACTGATCCCCTGGCTTCTGAAATAAGGACGATATTTTCTCTATTTCTCATTATATATCCATGTAGAGGTTTTGTTAATTAAGAAGAGAGTTTAGGCATCAATAGTCAAGGTTGATATCTTTCGTTTTGATTAAAGGGGATTTAGTTCATGTGAGCAAAACGTCGCTAAGAGTAAGAATTGTGTTCATCCACACCCTTAGTATTCAATAAATAGTTTATTTTTGCCATTTGGCAAGTGATCTTTTGTAGACACAGAGCACTACTTTTACGATTGATGGTACGATGACTCTAAGAATGTTCTCCACGTCAGTATCCTATGTTGACTCTTAAGTTAAAGAAAATTCTGTCATTATGAAAGGCTACTCCTGTTAAAGAAAGAAAATGGTCCTTTCATATAATATAGGAATTTCGTACAACATAGTGAAGTATGTAAAGACTAATTCAAAACCCTTCCCGTGGTTGCAAACAGTTAACTCAAAAATATAGGTGAATCAAAATTAAAATCAACTAAAATCAACTAATATCAATATAGATTGATAAACGTGTGAGCCCCTGATGAGACAGGATATATAATCTTTAATGACGTGTGCCATTAACACCGCCTACACACAATATTTTTTTTTATGTAAGCAATTGAACAAAAATATTAATGCTTCTTTCAGAGTGTTGGTTCTAGTAAGTTCACGACATTGCTGGTTGTTATGATGCCGCCATTTAACTATACTTTGTATAACTGTTATCTCTGGTTCAGTTAGCAATCCTCTTAAGAATTTATAATTGGATAGATTTACACATTGCAAATCAGGGAAAAAGTTCGGACCATAAGTAGAAATGGTATTTTATCAACCTTAAATACTGCTTTGAGTCTATAGTCTGCTCCAAGATATTGTTTTCGTTACATTTGGACGGTTCTAAATAAAAATGCAAATGCCTATGAAAAACCTACAGTTGTAATAGATAAAAGGAATATTATCCAAGCTATCTTCATTGCATATCATCAATTTTCACTCGGAAAAATTCACAGAGACGTGAACAGATTTCGTACGGAGATGTTGACATATTTTCTCTGAGACCTAATTTGAAAATCTTTATGAAAACTTACCATGATTTATCATCCGAAAACTTTCATGTTTGTTGCCATGCAAAAATTGCTCATACTTTTGAATGAACATCGTTTGAACCCTTAGGTATCTATAAATATTGAGTAATTGAGAAAACTGAGAATCAAGGATAACTTGGGACAGATTATAAGCATTTTTTTTTTACTAAATGGCCTCTAACCTGTTTTGAAATAGAAAGAGTCTTTAATAGCTATTAAAATAAAACAGATATTTTTCTAGGGGCAGATAGCTGTTATGAGTGCAAATGTCATTGTTAGCATACCTATTTTGTATTCAAATGAAGCAGAATTTATTAAAAAAAACTTGTACGTGAAAAAAATAAATCGCTCAATGTGGCCTTAACTCAATATTCAGGTGCATCGACGAAGTATTATCAATTAACAATTGTTATTTCCATACTTACGTCGACTCGATATTTCCCAGTGAAGTTGAAAAAAATGGTACTACAGAGTCTGCGTAATCTGTTTCTTATTTGAAGATTTTACTGGAAAAGGGCACTGATGGTAGCCTAACAACAAAACTTTATGATAAACGTGATGACTTCAATTTTTTTATAGTCAACTTTCCTTACTTATGTAGCAATATACCTTCATCAGCTGCATATGGAGTTTTTGTCTCTCAGTGAATTCGATACGCAAGGGCATGCTCTACGTATGAACAGTTTCTAAGGCGAGGTAAGCTACTGACAAACAAGTTGATAAAACAGGACTGTCAACAGTCTCGATTGAAGTCATCTTTTCGTACGTTCTATGGTCGATACAACGACCTTGTCAGCAAATACAATTTTCCACTGGTTCGCATGCTGACTGACGTTTTTCATGCTTATTGTTAGACCATAGTTAATCACCTAATTGTCTAGGGATTTTTTCGTTATTCCCGACTACGACAAAGAGCACACGGCGGGTGTGATCGGTCAGGCTAACTCCTCCATGACACCTGTTCCTACCTGTAATTTTTTTAGAGGTCCGTGTTTGCTCTGCTCTGTTTTGTATTTTTTTTCTTGTGACTTTTGATTTTGAACACTATTTGTTATCACCACATATTATGAATGAGAACAACCCCGTAAAATTTATGAAGCATATTCCATATGTGGCTTAATTACGTGCACCAGAGAAAGTGATTTGCAATTTAATTTATATTTAATTTTCAAAAACAATCCAATGGTCTTTATGCTTTAACAATCATATTATCATATTGTGCATTTAAATTTAACCAAATTGAACCAAGCTATTGTACTAAAGTAATGTGTACAATTTTTTTTAACATCAAATCGAGATAGGAAAATGTATCGAAATGCTTGTCTTTTAAAGACATATCTTCAAATTTACCGTGTTATATAGCAAGCACCGTTATTCACTTGATATTTTATTTCTTTAAAATCGTCAAATTGAAATTATAAACTTTCAGCTTTGAATAAGATAAGAATAATTCATAAGTAAGCGTACTACGAAAATATTAAGTATGTGACATAGGTATACTTTATATATGTACAAAATTAATACATCAAGAATGACACATGCTGTTAATTGGGACTCCATATTAATCCCTGAATGTTGCTTGTCATACCCACGAAACGTACTTTAAACTGCACTCATACAAATGAACATTTTATTATTATTTTACAAATCAATTATGTACAAATATATAGTTACATAGATTTAATCACATTTGCTTAAAAAACGTTTAATGATACGAAATTGTAAGAAGATATACTCAACATCACCATGTAGAATATCTTTTATTTTGGTCGAATGCACACATCCTGTTGATTTTCTGGGTCTTTGTGACGAGTCAATCATTTGAAAAATTGTCATTCTATTTATACATAGTTTGTACTCCAGAGTTATCTTAATGTATTTGCACCAAATCGTTTACAGATTATCTTTAAACACGATTATTTTAAAATAAAGCTTTGATCTACATTACAAATGCAATTAAAAAAATATTTTTTTAAGTATCAGTGACCATTAAGGTACACATGAGTTATTATATAAGGATATTTATAACAATTTTATCAAAAAGTAGCAATTCATAAACAAATATGTTTGACGGATTTCGAGCACCATCTGAAACAATGTTGTTTCTCTCGATGGGGTTTTTTTCTATATCGTTTTCTTTATTTGTATTTTGCTTTTGATATTTCTTCATGTATCATAATTTTTTGTTGTTCGAGAACTTGTATTAAGATTGTGATGATTCATTACACAATATTTCAACATTTTTATCCTTAATTTCCAATTTAGTGATGTACGTGTACGGTTTACCAAAATAACATGAAAAGTGTTTTAAAGGTTATATGATGAACGAAATGTGCATATTGAAATAACATTTCAATTTTTAAGGCCTTTCAACTTTTTGAAAAAAAATTAAATAGGTATTACCTTGTTTACAGATGCGTGACTAGTTAAAAAAATTTTAAAATGGCAACGTCGCCAAAAAGAGATAAAGTGCATTTATGGATGAATGCACAATTGTTGTATATAAGGAGAATAGAGTCCTAAAAGGTGAAAACTCATCTTATAGACTCTTATGATAGTAAAAAATCATCATACTGACTTTAAACACATAGGGAGCAGGATATCGTCTGTTTCACCGGATCGTGGCGGGAACTTAAAGGGTAGGACAGGCAATATAAGTTTAATTATTTATCTGAAAGTATCTTCATTTCTTTTATTCTAAAATTTCGACAATAATTTTGTCTTATTTATGGACTTTAAAATTTGTTAATGGTCCTAAATAACTTTGCATACGAGCTTACCCTTTTTCAATTACTGTGAAAAGGGGTATTCTCCCCAGTGTTTGACTTGAAACTGATAGAAAAAAGGTTCAATGTTTTGGGGGAAGAGTTACTAGTAATCAATAGGTGATGTTATATTAAGGTAAAAATTGTAACTGTGCAAGTTGACCAATAGGTGAAAACGATATTTTGTTCATCTCGATCGATTTTATCATGTTTTTATATTGTTTAAATATTTTGCAAAATTAATATATTTTTCTTTACTCTCTTTAATTCCTCAGGAGTAAGTAAAATAAAACCCTATGCAAAGACTGTACTGGCTGTTGTTTCCACTGTGTCTATTGCTGTCTTCATTGCTTTCTGTACAGTGCTTGATTTGCTAATCAAAGGTAATGTCAGTGGTCAAACATCAAGTTGTTATTGCTTGCATTTTTAGTTCTACGTGTAATGCAATTAATAAAACAAAACTGTTGAATGGTAACCTGTATTTTTAAAATAAAACAATTTGAGGTAATTTGTCTATTTTTTATGAAAATGTTCGGATGTATCGACCATTATTTTACATGTATAATGCAATCTATAAATTTTCAGAAAAAATCGGTGAAACAAATAACCATTGTAAAGATGGAATCTGTGATGAAGGTTAGTGTCCAGAATTATTTACTGTAAATTGCCATGTTACTTTAGATTTTAATTACTCAATTACATATTATGATTGAATACATTGTTGTCAGTATACATGCAAAAGTTCCATTTTATATAATGTGTACCAGTCGTCAAACATTTACATGCATTCCGGTTATCTATAAAATACGATACCATATGTTTCGTATTTAACGCGGTCACTTAACTCCGCAATTTCACCGTTTTATATGAAAGGAAGAGAATTCAAAAAAGTTAAATCAGTAAATTCTTAGATGGTAAAAAGGAAGATATATATAGCGGTTTTTTTATTTAAATAAGCAATTTATCCAATTTTTTCACATTTAAATCTTATATATTGATCAATATTTTTGAGGTAAAACAAAGCAAATGCGAATGCATTTAAGCAGCTTAATTATTTCTTTTCTGCTTCATGTGGGCATGAAGGTATATAGCATTACAGAGAACATACATAAATACGATTTTGTAATTTTTGTATCGCCTTTTAATCACGTGAGCCCCTAGGTTATCAATATCAACTATATGCATTTGCAGGAGCTCAGTTTTAACTTATATAGAAACAATAGCTTTATTTTACACAGCTGTTATCATTGTACACAACTTAGAGTGTAAGCATTAAAATAGTGTGTGCTTCTATCCATATCTTGGTAAATAAGTACTTTTTTGCATGTTTGTCAACTCGAAACACAAAACGAAACAATACTTGCAGTGGGATGGAACATTTTATTTAAAAGTTTTAAATGGAAATGAATTATTTTTAAAAAATTGGTACAAAACTTTTCCTGGAAAGATTTTTTCCGTTCCTACCTTTTATTGCATTACTGTATCGTACTGAGCAGGTTTATATTACCGCCGATTTGCCCCTATTTCCATACAAAAGCATTCAATTCCTTGTTAAACCCTTTTTTAAGGACAGGCGAGACGTTCCTCAGTTATAGATATTTTTTCTTGATATATAATTTCTTCACTATTTGCATTTAAGCATGTCCATGCCAAACAATTCAGGGTGTATTACCAGGCTTTTTTTGGAATTAATACTTTGAAGTTTTTTTTTAATAGCATGCAAAATGCAATTGAAGGCATATTGATAAAGTCATTATATATATTTTCATTTAACACTATACAAACAAACAAAAAAAATATGATATAATATGAAAATAAATTGTTTAAATGATGCACTGAAAGTCTTCACATTGTGGAGATAGGAAAAAAAAGTAAACACTGGAAGATAGGTCTCGTCTGACCTTAATAAACACTTGTTTGACAACAACATCAGCTAGAAGATGTTGGACTTTTGAACATTGTTCACTATCACTGCATTTCATTGATAGAGATGATTGTTTTTATGTTTTTATCATTTTTGTGATATTTAGCCATTACTCAGAACGTTTTTTTAAGACTTTAATAGTATTATCCATGCTGAAAATGTCTAAAACAAACCTCTGGTCAAAAGAGAAACATTTAAAAGTGTTCAGAGCCATTAGTTTTAAAAAAGAAATTCACACACTTGTAAAATATAGAAAATGAAAATCCTTCAATGAACCTTCAAATTAAAATGATCGTTTTATTGGCAGGCAAAACGAAATGGGGTGAGCTTTGGAATGTAAATAATAAAGAATGGGAAAACAATCCATAATATAAACTTCTTTGGGACAAAGGACAGAGAGCTTCAATGGATTCAATATACAATTTTATACAACAATTTAGCTACCAACTCATTCCTATATAAAACTGATAGAAATGATTCTTAACAATGCATCTTTTGTCACTCTGAGAAGGACACTATAAAACTTTTTTTAAAAGGAGTTTGATTTGTTTCAAATATTTGCAAGACTGATAATTACTTTAAAAATAAGACGGGTCTTTGTACAGCTGTTACGAAAATCCTAGGCCTTTATTTTAAGTAGCTATTATAGAAATAATGATAATATGAACATTGTTATTTTATGGCTGATATGACGAGCTGCCAGCAAAATCCTGTAAGTGATTGTGCAGCAACATCACAATTAAAACTATAATTTAATTCAGCCATAAATGTAGTTCTTAAAATGATGAAAAAGAGAAGTCTGATACACAACAAAATAACGTTTTATTATTTATTTTTTACATAAAATTTGTCCTTTTTCTTTTCTCTCTATTTCTTTATTCCTTAAATATAAAAACCACATATCAAATTATATATAATATAAGGTAGGTATGTTGGGAAAAAAAGAATATTGATGAGGCTTCTTTTTTCTTTTTTATTTAAGGAGTGGAATCCCAAGGTAAGATTATATCTAGTTGCTTAATGCTTAAACTTTGTGCGTAGTTCTATATTCTTTGATTATCCTTACGTTTATTAATTATATGTTATTTGTATTGTATGTGACATAAAATCTCCGAAAGGGGGAAATAAAAATTGAATGAACCTGCATATGTTAAAGTAGTTATTTAGAAACTATCTTAAAAGATTTGTGCTTGAAAAAATGATTTTTATTTTAAGACCGACATTTTTCAAAAAGAGTTTTATCAGAACATGTTTGTCTTGTTTTCATACTTGTTACCAAATAGATAAACCTTTAGGCGCGTTTTATTTTTTAGATTTTGACATTAACAAATGTTGTTTTTCATATTTCTTATTTCTAAAATACGAATTGAACAAAATCTCGTTTTGGTATTTGAATTACCTTATCAATTTTTTAAACTTTATTTAATATTTTTAACCTATATTATTATTCATACATTCCCGATTTACTTTTTTTGTTATTTTACGTTACAGTTAAGATATGACCTGGTTATCGGATATTTAGACAACTACTAAAATGCCGAACAAATGTTGTGAAATTTGTATTGTGACTTAGTGTGATTATTAAAATTAAACAAAGGGTTTTATGTTAACATCTTTGCATTTATTTTTAGCATCCTGTACTGTCCCCGGGTACACAAGTGACCCTGTGTTGGGGTGTTACCGTGTTTATTTGAAGAATTATCTATCTAAGGTGCACGCAAGAGATACCTGTGACAAAGATGGCGGGCGAATATTATTAATTAACTCTTCAATGGAGGCCTCCATCTTATCGTCCGTACTAAGTGTGATTTCGGGTATTTATTATATTAAATTATATTTATTATTTATCCGTGGTACCTGGTCTTACCTCTAATTTTTTTAGAGGTCCATGTTTGCTCCACTTCTGATTTGTAATTTTCCTTTGGATTTCTAGTTGAAAAATGTGAGTAATCACCACATTTCCTGCATTTCTTTTTAAGGCGTAGATCTAGGAAACCATTTAAGATTTATATTGAAGGCACGTCCAATTAAATGTAACCTACTAGTACTTTGTTACTTTGGGGAATTTTGAAAATAATAATTCGTGTTTCTTGCAAATAAAGTCGCGTGAAATTTAATTCAGATATTACTCCGTGTACCTCTTCAAGAAATACTCAACAGAGAGACCAACATTTTCTTAATATTCATTTTTAAATGTTCAACCTTTATTGTTTTCGTTCTAAGAAACATAGTGTTTTTTATATTTAAAGTATGAAATAAATATGACCTCACATTTTTGGCTCAAATCGCTTCCAGCTTACCATTTATTATTTTTATGTGGGGATTTAAACGAAAAAATCGCCATTAAGAGAACTTACATTGCCAATTATCTAGTGATTTGTTAATGTAATGTCATACTTCATTTTATGTATGTTTGAAAATAATATGATAATTCAATATATTTGTTCAAGAGTTTGTTTTTTTTGTTTTTGTTTTTGGTTTTTTTGGTTTTTTTTGGTTTTGGGTTTTTTTGGGGTTTTTTTTTTGGTTGTTTTTTTTTTTTTTGTTTTTTTCCTATTCAGTCAACAAGTCATCAATGGCCAGTTTTTGGATACAAGG
This sequence comes from Magallana hongkongensis, assembly GCA_016163765.1. NCBI lineage: Eukaryota > Metazoa > Mollusca > Bivalvia > Ostreida > Ostreidae > Magallana > Magallana hongkongensis. Next base: position 8,027,924 of record WFKH01002636.1, on the reverse strand, counting down.
AACGAGAAGTTCTGTCTTGGCGCCCTGGTTGACTGACGATGGAGATGACCTCCCTTATATTGGACCAAACTATAGCGAATTTGACTTGTTTCCCGATAGCCCGCCTCTTCAGATGAGTTTAGATTTCAAACATAGGTTCCTTGGAGTGCCTGCAAACTTACCCAATGCTATTATTTGTGAAATATTACGCCCATCTTTTTATTTAAATTGAAACATTTTTTAGTTATTTAATAAAAACAAAGTCTATTACAGACATCCCATTTTCTATTTCAATGCTTCTTCTATACTATTGATTTTTTTTTCTGTAAGTTTCAGCAAAATGTTATGCTTTGTCAAAAGATATCAGTTTTAAATTTTAATCTCCTTTAAAACATGATCTCTTTCGTGAAAATATATTTAAATACATGTACAAAGAATGATGCTTTCATTTTTAATTGTTGTTTTGTTGCACTGTAATTATGTAAGTTAATTTGGTACCCAACCAAGAGGGTCCGCTTCCCAGTTTTCCTTGTTTACACATAGCGTAATTGAAATAAAAACGTTTAAAATAATGTTTTCCAGAAATGTCATACTTTATCTTCAAAAGCATTCAAATTTACCCACTTTTGATTTTGTCTTGATAATCGGGTAACAGTCGTTAAAATAACAAGGTTATTCAAAAATAAGATGAAATATACTAAATTTCATTATACGGAAGGTTTCACGTATTATAAGCCATAACCTACTAGTTTACAAATCGTTAAAACTCCTCCGAAAATTACACATTTAACCAAACCGAGTTGTTCTGGATCATGGTTGATTAGATGATTTGCGTTTGATGTCTAAAAATTGTTACAGTGGAAAAGACTCACCGAGAAAAGAATATAAATTTGAAGTTATTTGAAGTTTGTAGTAAGGAATATGCATTCATAGAGAGTTCATCCTAATAGATATACAGCTCTTGAAGACCTCAGGTTTCCCTGAGAGGCCACTGGCTTCTGATATACATGTATGCCACGCTGCAGTGTTTACATTCCCCTGCGCTTGCGTGGCTATGAAACGGAAGGTAAACTCAATATTTATGTGTTGGCCAAACGCTTAATTCCATTTATCTATCTTCAATAACCCCTAAAAGTATCCTCTTCATGGCCTCTTCTTTAGACAAGTTGTTTCTTTCAAGCAATGCCTTTAAAGTAAAAAAAAGATATTTAAAAATATATGAAAATATATCTATATCTATACATATCTAAACATTATAGCTTTATACATGTACGTAAATGTAATGTGTTGTGTTATACTCAAAACTCAGCCAACACGTGTGATCGCCATTGTAGAACTACTTTTTATTATATCAATACGCAGCACAATATAACAGTGAACCCCATACTGTAGTTATTATAAATCCGAAATACACAACATTCCTCCCCTTCATTTATATCGTCCATATCAATAATGATCAATAAAATTACATCACATTTTAACCATTTCAGTGGGTTTTTTTCAATGTTACTGATATTACTGTTCATGGCCTTTGAATATTTTATGTAACAAGCTATTTAGCTAACAAAATCATATTACAATAAATGACTAGAATAATAATGCATACAATAGTATAACATAAACATCATTACAGGAAAGAACCTCTGGTTCTAACTGACTACACGGAGATTATTATGCTCCCAAACACAGTGTAATCAGAAATAATATTCACAGATTAAGCTTCTTTGGAGCCCGTCTCTCTCTTTGAGGATAGCGTCGAGCCATTGGAGTTGGCACACTTGTGGAAGGTTTGGAAGGTTTTTCTGACACTACCGGAGATTTCAATACAGTTGGAGGAATCGCATCATTTCCTCCTGCGGTATGAGTTGCTGTGGGAACGACGACTTCCGGTATATCTATAACTGGTTCCAATTTGGTATCGCTGATTCCACTGCGAAGCTGGTCAGCATGACGTCGCCATGTGGTGCCAAGTCCCGTGTCAACTGTGTATGACAGTGACCCAGTACGAGACTGTATCTCTACGGGAATCCACCTGCGTTCCGCGCTCCTATAATCTCTCGTCATGACTCTCTGTCCTTCTGTAAACTCCCTCACACTGGACTGAATGGAAAGTTTCATCTTCTCTTGTCCAGATGACACTGTATTGTGTAGGCTCGGTTTGATCAAGTCCAGTCTGGTTCGTAAATTGCGTCCATAAAGTAACTTAGCAGGTGTTTCATTTGTAAGAGAGTGCGGTGTTGTGCGATATCTAAATAAAAATGTACTCAGTTTTTGTTGAATAGAACCACAAGATTCCTTAGCACTCTTCATTGCCTGTTTGAAAACTTGAACGAGTCGCTCAGCTTGTCCATTGGTCCGGGGATGATAGGGCGCTGATGTAATGTGTTTGATTCCATTTTGTGTGAGGAATAAATGGAATTCTTCTGAAACAAACTGAGGCCCATTATCAGACACAATCACCTTAGGAAGTCCAAGTTGAGAAAATAAAATACGCAATTTCTCAATGGTATTTGTTGTAGTAGTACTGTTCATTGGGAAAATTTCTACCCATTTTGAATGTGCATCTATGATGAGTAGAAACATTGAGTTCATATAGGGCCCAGCAAAGTCTATATGTAAGCGGTCCCAGGGTTCCTTTGGCCAGTCCCAAGGATGTACAGGTGCAGATTTTGGCATGTTGCTATGTCTCTGGCAACCACTACAGGTAAAACATAACTTTTCAATATCTTGATCCATCTTAGGCCACCATACAAATGATCTTGCAATAGACTTCATTTTCACAATCCCAATATGCCCCTCGTGCAACTCTTGTAAAACAAGGTTTCTAAGTTTCTTGGGCACAACAACACGATTTCCCCACATCAAGCAATTCTGGTGACAGGTCAGTTCCTTAAATCTGTAACTGTATGGACGAAATCTCTCATCGTCTGTAGGTAAAGCATTGTGTCCTGTTCGAACACTGTCCAACACATGTGATAAGATCGTATCTCGTTGAGTTCCCAGTTTAACTTGTGCACTGGTAACTGGTAGGTTCTCCATCTGAGTATTGTAAAATACTGTTGCTGTGTCTTCATAATATGTGGTTATGGAGAGAGGTAGTCTACTCAGGCCATCTGCATTACAATGAGATTTGGTGTTTCGGTATTCAATGTTGTAAGTATGTCCAGCCAGATACAGTGCATACCTCTGTAATCTTGCAGCTGTCATGGCAGGTATTCCAGCACTCGGATTCAGGATGCTAACCAAAGGTTTGTGGTCGGTTACTAATGTGAATCGACGGCCATAAAGGTAAGTGTGAAATTTGACTACTCCCCAATATAAAGCTAAGGCTTCCTTGTCGATTTGAGAATATACCTTTTCAGCCTTTGTAAGTGATCTTGAAGCGAATGCTATCGGTCTTTCTGTACCATCATCCATGACATGTGAAAGTACACTACCAAGCCCATATGGAGAAGCGTCACAGGCTAGCTTGACAGGCTTGTGTGGGTCATAATGACAAAGAACTTGTTCCTGAAAAAAGTCGCATTTGTTAAGGTTTGCTCGTAGACCAAACTTCTCTAGGCGCTCTAAAACCGCTTCAAGATTTGCAAGGTGTTCTTCATCTGTTTTCCCACTAATGATCATGTCATCTAAAACACAAGATGTAAACGGTACCCCTTGTAACACTTGTTCTATTGCACGTTGCCATATTGCAGGGGCTGCCGCTACTCCGAACTGCAAGCGTGTATACTGGTACAAGCCCTTCTGTGTGTTTATTGTCATCAATTCTCTTGTCGCCTCATCAACTTCCATTTGGTTGTAAGCTTGAGTCAAGTCTATCTTTGAAAATTTCTTTCCTCCCGCGAGTGAGGCGAATATGTCTTGGATTCGAGGTAATGGATACTGGTCGACTTTCATGACTGGGTTTATGGTTACCTTGTAGTCCCCACAAAGACGTACTTGTCCATTCTTCTTTACTACTGGCACAACTGGTGAAGCCCATTTACTGTGAGTAACAGGCTTAATAATGCCTTCTTTTTCCAGACGCTGAAGTTCTTCCTCAACCTTTGGCTTCAGTGAATAGGGCACGAGTCTAGCTTGACAGAATTTTGGTTGGGCATTGTCTTCCAGGTACAATGTAGCTGTGATTCCTTTCAATTTTCCGATCTCTGATCCAAATACAGCTTTATGTTTGTCGAGAATCTCCTTCAATACCGCGTCTGTTTTCTGTGTAGATTGTTGCAGCTTCAGTACTTTGATTTCATGCCAGTTCACTTGAAACTGTAAAAGTCCATCACGCCCAAATAGTGCTGGCCCTTTCAACAACCATCAAGTCCATGTTTTTCTGTTGTTTATTCAACGTCACCGGTACATGTACCATGCCCAAGGGATTAATGCTCTCACCCGAAAAAGTATTTAGCTTGATTCTGGTCTTTTGAAGTGGAACATCACTAAGATTTTCCCTATAGAACGTCTCTGGTATGATGGAGACAGATGATCCAGTATCAAGTTCCATGTCAATTTGTTGTCCTTTGATCATTAGCTGAAGTATAATCGGATCCACTTTCTTCACATTGTTCACAGAATGCACATGTAGTATAGGTTCAAATTGATGTTCATCGTTGTCACCATCATCATCTAAGTAGTTCACCCTTTTTCTTGGTTTCTTGTCTAAATCCTTCTTCTTCTTGAAACATGCTCTCTCAATATGGCCTTCATTTGAACAATAGTGACAAATACTGTGCAAGTGTTTACAAGATTTCACACTGTGATCACGTCCACACCTCCAACATGGTCTATGACTGTCCTTATGTTGCTGTGATGCAGGTGAATGTTTTTGCATCTGTGGTTTAGGTTTCGATTTCTGACTTCCAACTTTGTGTACTGTGGCACTGGTGTTCCGCTGTTCGCGTAGTTCCGTGGCATCCCGTCCTGCTGTTTCCATCGCATGCGCGATTTTTATTGCTCCATCCAGGGTAAGTGCTGATTCAGCCAGCAGTTTCTTCTGTACCGATTCACTTTTTATCCCACAAACAAATCTGTCTCTTATAGTATCATTCAAAGTCTCTCTGAAGTTACAGTGAATGGACAGTTTTCTGAGTTCAGCTACATATATAAGAACAGTCTCATTAGATCTTTGTTCACGCTTGTGAAACCGAAATCGTTCCGCGATAACGGACGGTTTTGGGCAGAGATGTCTGTTCAAATGTTGCAGAATTTGTTCGTATGTAAGATCTGCAGGTTTAGTTGGTGCAACAATGTTCTTTAATAGTCCGTACGTTTTAGCTCCTATTACTGCTAAGAATGAAGGTACTAATAAATCTGCTGATACCCCGTTCGCCTTGAAGTAGAGGTCAACACGTTCCGTGTAAACATCCCATGTTTCGATTGATTCGTCGAATGATTCAATCTTACCGATTGATGACGATCTCATCTGTATGAATTGTTGTGCGTTTCCATCTCCTTCCTCACCCATTCTGTGTCAGTGTGTGTCTTTCACCGTCCTCGTCGCCAATAATGTTGTGTTATACTCAAAACTCAGCCAACACGTGTGATCGCCATTGTAGAACTACTTTTTATTATATCAATACGCAGCACAATATAACAGTGAACCCCATACTGTAGTTATTATAAATCCGAAATACACAACATAATGTATATCTATATACATGTACGTAAAAAAATAAGATTGATTTCCATTAAAGCAACGATTAATGTAGAATTCAAAGTTCCGTTTAAAAAGTCACATAGAACTGTACATTCAATTTGTAACAGAGACAGCTTATTATTATTTTTTTTAAATCCTTTACTTATACATATGCAACCTAACAGGAAGTATTGTGTAATTCCTTCACAAACAGATATTGCCTCTGCTCGGTTTTGCACTTAGGTCATCTGGCATATAAATCCAGCACTCTACTCGAGTTAAATGGTTAACCCTACTAGCCGGAGCTTCTGGGAATGCAATATCTCTGTCTCCCCTGCAGTGAGGAATTTGTATCTAATTCCTTCACCCTACTCCTTTACCAAGCGTTTACCATTTAATTTCTCCTGTCTTCATCTCTGCAGTGAAGTTTTTAACACCATTCTCATGTACCTCATGTGAGAAATAACCCTGTCCCCCCACCCTAATACCGAAATGGAATCCCTTGGTGAGAATTTATTTAAATCCCTCCACCTTATTCATATTGAATAATCCTATTAATAGTGAATCCTTCGGTGAGGAATTCTCCTTTATCTTCCACCCTAATCCCTTCTTTCAATCCTTAACTGAGGAATTCCCCCTTTCTTTCACCATAATCCCTACTTTCAATTTTTCATTGCACCATACCAAATGTATACATATATATCTACTCATGCTATTCATGATGCCATAAGATCTATATCTTGAGGAAATAAAGAATAATAAATCTTTCAGCGAGATTCATTCCTTCCTCCTGCCCTCATCCCTGTTGTGAATTTCATCCTTCACTTACGATTTACCATTTAGTTTCGTCTGTCCTTACATGTAATCCTGCAGTGAATGTTATAACCATCTACCTCCTTTACTGGTATGACACACCCCCACACTTCATGACAAAGTTCCTCTCAGCCTGCCCTTAACAAAATGGCTGACACAAGCACAACTACTGCTCTCCCTTCTGGAAAGGAGATAAAGGGATTTTTTTCAGTTACCAGCTGATAGGATGTAAATGTACATTAACACTTGCAATGTTAATTTTCATGATAGTATTTTAAAGTTAAAAATGCAGTAAAAGTTATGTACCTGCATCACCAGTTGTTAGGGGTTAATACGTTGATTTCAAGGTATCAACATGACCATTGTATGTCCCAAATAAACCATAAAAGGAATTTTATCACATAAACATTACACATTATTAAGTATTTCATAAAACAACCTCCAGTTTACCTACTGAAATGTTAAAAAAAAATCAGCCTTTTACTTCCTAGTTTCTGAGAGGTTTCTGCAAAAACATTTTCAGTCATATGAACAGAATTTATTCTTTTTAAGATGGGGGGGGGGGGGGGTCATTATGTACTGTTTCTATCATGAAGGGTTACCTCGAAATAATATTTCTTAGTTTTCACCTGCACAAAACTTTCTCTTTTTCTGTGGCTAACTTTGTTATCTCTGGCCAAACTATTGCACTCAATGTCTGAATTTTTGTCGGAAGTTTAAACGAAAATACAGTCATTTACAATTAAAGGATGATCTATCAAACCAAACATGTGACTCATGTAAATGTAGATCAGTCTCTTTATACGTTATATTTATTCAGATCTATGGCATATATACTAGTATTTTGTTAAATATTAAATGAAAAGACTTCTACAAATGCACAATGTAAATATTGTCAAGGGGTAAATTCACTGTCTCTCTATTTAAACATCGGATGCTTAATTTTTGAAAGTCATTTGTCTTATTACAAACCAGGCCGAGCAGACAAATTATTACAGTGCATTAGCGCAGTGTGATAATTTGTCTGCATGGCGTAGTGTTTCATAGGACCGACGATATCCGAAAATAAACATTGAATTCAACGCTTACATTTATATTCATATTAATATAAATCAAATTTGTATGAAATATTTGTGTATCGTCGCGACAATGCTAAGTGTGTTTGCAGGATATTGAACGTTGCAGATTTCTAAAGCAAACATAAGGTGAAATATCACCAACGTAAATATCATGGGTGGGAGGACAAACTGATATACAGATACACTTCATCATATGAGTCATTTGATTTAATTTTAGATGCATATATTGTAGCATGATACACTAGCATTTTAAAAAAAAAGAGTAATACAACCCTTATGTTATCATTTCTAAATTTTAAATTAACCGTCCAATCAAAACTTATGTTTTATGTTATTTTTACTAAAGGCTGACAGGGTACATTGTGCATCGATTAATTAAATGAGATTTGTTTTAGGTTTTATTATTCTTTAAACAATTTTAAATATATAAACTAAGTGGCAATCTTGTAACAACTTGGTGAATTATCGAAAATATCGATAGGCATATAACATATACATGTCCTAATAATATTGAATAAATTCGGGTTTGTATTGGATTGTAAAGTTATTGTATTTTACAACCATTAATCTCAGTCAAAAACTTATAATAACAAATTAAAGGTGTAAATCTATAAAGAGAGTTTGTAACTGTACATAGCTTTAAAGGCAACATTATAAGAACATAAATGTAATGAGTTTGATCATACCTCATCCCTGAACACAATGGCACCTAAGGTTTTTCTGTTTATTCTCCATCACCATTCAGGAATCCATTACCAAATGTCATAACCCAAGGTTCACCTTACGTATGCCTGATGGCCTAAACAGCAGAGAAGATTAATAACTAATGTTCAAAAGGAATACATGCAGTTATTTCGATCCTGTTCAAGCTAAGGGGAGTGTTTATTCAAAGATGAGTGTGAAAGTAAAGTTTTATACTATTTTCTTATGATTATTTGTACGTTGAACGTTTCTATTAAAACAACACATACTTTTTTTGCACAAGATATAACTATATGAATTGCGAATGTATATGAAACACCAATGTAAATGCAAAATGTACATGCATTAACATAATAGAACTTGGGCTAATAGCAAACAAAGGCTCTAGAGTGAGGAGAAAACTTGTTGCAATGGTTGTGCAGAAGTGGTAATCCAATCATTTAGATACATAGTTTATCACAATCCACAGTTCCTTCTCCCGATCCCACTAGTCTTTTTCAGATGCCTGACTTCCGACTGGCCATTCCACCGGTTAATCCCAGAACATAGAGGTAGAGTGACTTCATATTAACCACCGGAGTTGATTGATACCCAAAGGTTGCTTGCCATACCCATGAATATGTCAGGTGTGTCATTTTGTGTAACATGTGTTTTAAAGTTTACTCATGTCAGATGACAAGTAGTTAGTGAGGGTCAGTCTGCTTTGCTAATTATCCCCAACTAGTCAATACAATTGTTCTGAGTTGTCCTAGCTTTTGAGTTATTATCAGGAGTACTGTACCTCACTTTTATTAATTATCTCTTAGATTACAAATACGGTTGTGTGTCATTTTGTGTAACATGTGTTTTAGAGTTTACTAATGCCAGATGACAAGTAATTAGTGAGAGTCAGTCTGGCCTGTTTATTATCCCGATTTAGTCAATACAATTGCTCTGAGTTGTCTTAGCTTTTGAGTTATTATCATGAGTACTATACCTCACTAATTACTTGTCATCTGACATGACATGAGTAAACTCTAAAACACATGTTACACAAAAAGACACACCATGCCAAATACTTAAAAATACACTCATACAAATGATTTTTTTTTATTTTGCAAATCAATTATGTAGAAAAATATAAACTTACATAGATTAATTTTAATCATGCCTGCTGAGAAAATGTTCAATAATACAAAATTGCAAGTAGATATACTAAACATTGACATATACACTACCCTTTGTATTGATGGAATGCACAAAACCTGTCGATTTTCTTAAATCTATGTGACGAGTCAATCATTTGAAAAATTTTAATTTCTTTATACACAATTTATTCTCCAGATTTATCCAAATGTATTTGCACCAAATCGCTTATAGATTATCTTTAAAAATGTTAATTTCTAAATTATGCTTTGATCTACATTAGAAATGCTTGTAAATAAACTTTAAAGTATCAGTGACCTTTAAAATACACAAAACCCTATTTTAAAAGGACATTTATAACAATTTTATCAAAGCGTAGGAATTCAGAAACAAATATGCGTGTCAAAATTTTAGCACCATCTAAAACTGTTTCCTTTTAAAGACTTTTTATTATATTGTGGTCTTAATGTGTATTTTGCTATTTGTTCATTGTTCCAGTATCATAATTTTGTTGTTCGAGAAGGTGTAGTAAGAATATGATGACTAGTCTGTCTAGCCGTCCCTGAGAGCCAATATAAATAATGGAATGTGATGACTAATGAAATGATATTTCAACTTTATTTTTCTCAGTTTCCAAGTTACTGAGGTGCATGTTATTGTTTTTTTTTAATACAGCCAAAATGATATTAAATGGGGTCCCTTTTTTAAAGAAAAACTTATTAGAATAACGAAAAGTGCATATTTAATTAGCATTTCAATATTTAAAGCCTTCTAAATGTGAGAATTTTTTTAATGAAATGGATATAACTACCTAGCGTACAGACGCGTGACTGGGTTTTCTTTCATTGCAAAAAATAGAACAAATTTGAAAATACGCCAACACAAGAAAACATTTCATTTACGACTGAAGGTGCAAATGTTGTATAAAAGTGAAATAGATTCCTAAAAGGTGAAAACTCATCTTATAGACTCTCCAGTTAAAAATAGTAAGAATATATAAAAATAGTAAAAGATAGTTTGAAAAGCATCATATTGAATTTACACATATAGGGAGCGGGATGCCTGTATATTTCTCCAGGTCGTATTGGAAACATATGCGATAAGAAAGGCAATATTTGTATTATTTATTATCTTCAAGTATCATAATTTCTTTTATTCTAAAATTTCAAGCAAAATTGTGTCCAATTAAAGAACTTTTAAATTTGTTAATGATACCAAACGTCTTTGAATAAAGTTTCTCAAACGAACCCATCCCTTTTCAATTTTAATGAAAAGGGGGAGTCTAGAATGCGTTCGACATGAAATTGACAGAAAATCAAAAGCTTAAAACGACATTCTGTTCACCTCTATCACTTTTATCATGTTTTCATATTGTTTAGATATTTTGTTAAATAATTTTTTTGTCATTTATTTAATTTCTCATGGGTAAATAAACAAAAAACCTATGCAAAGATTACACTGTTCTCTATATTGTGCTAAATTAATTTGTTTAATTTTGTTTTTCCTTCTTTAATTACTCAAGGGGAAGTAATACAATTCTCTCTGCAAAGATTGCACTGGGGTTTTTTTTCCTGTTGTGTCTATTGCTGTATTCATTGCTTCAGTACAGTGCTTTGTTAATCAACGGTAATGTCAGTTGTAAAATAACACGTTGTTATTGCTTGCATTTTTAGTATTCAGATCTACATGTCATGCAATTGAGAAGAAAAAGCTTGTTGAATGGTAATCTGTACAATCGTAAATTTTGTATTAGTACGTAGGGTGATTATTGAGCTTTTTTCAAATAAACAAATTTTTAACGTTTGAAACAAAATTTCTTTATTAAGAGATTTTTTAACGTCTATTTTTAATATCTTGTACTGTACCAGGGTGACCCTTCGTTAGGATGCTACAGTATTGTAAAGTACAGTATAGGAACTAAGCTACACGCAAGACAAATCAGTGCCAAAGATGGCGGGCGAATACTTTTGGTAAACTTGGCGTTGGAGACCTCCGCAGTAATGTCAACACTAAGTGTGCTTTAAAATATTTATTATTTTTATTTCTTTAGTAAACCATCAAGTAAACGTCGATTTTTAACTGGCTTGAGTAAATTGAAAGTATGATTTATATTTTTGGGATAACCTGAGTCACTCAGGTGGCCTATTCCAATTTGTCTTCGTCGGTCGTCGTGCGTCGTCCGTTAACACTTCTACATTTTTTAACTTCTTAAAAACTACAATATCAATGTTTACTTTTTTGCTTTAAAGCATTTCTGAGATAAGAGGAATCAAAATAACGAGATTATTTACCTTAACGCTTCTGGGGCCTCATGTTGTTGTCGTCGTCCTTCGGTGGCGACGATGACCACAGTCTCATCTTCGTGGGGGAGGGGGTTGACCTGGACGGTGGATGCGGAGGTGACTGGTCAGGCCGATCCTTGCACGGAATAGTCTCTGATAGTGAGGACAGGGGGTGGTAGCAGCTGCTGGGTCATTGGCGCTGTCTTTCCTGGCCTGCCTGCGTTGTTCTCCTGCAGACATCCTGTTGGCTTCACAGCTCCTGGCGCCCTCGTGGACTGCGGTTCTCCACTTACACCTGTCTTGTGCTGCAACTTCCCATGAGTCAGGGTTGATACTGAATGCCTTGAGGGAGGTCTTTAAGCTGTCCTTGAATCGCTTCTTTGGGGCACCACGGGCACGCTTTCCTTCCTGTACCTCGCCAAAGAGTAGTTTGATGGGGAGTCTATGGTCAGGCATACGGACTACGTGTCCCGCCCAGCGGAGTTGTGACTGCATGAGCATGGTGTAAATGCTGGGCAGACCAGCTCGGGTGAGGACTTCTGTGTCGGGTATCTTTTCTTGCCACTTGATACTGAGAAGCTTACGGAGGCTAGTCGTATGGAAGTGGTTCAGCTTTCTGACGTGCCTCTGGTAAACAGTCCTCGCTTCACATCCATAGAGCAGTGTGGTGAGAACCACAGCACGGTAGACCTTAATCTCTGTTCTGATGCCTCTTCCGTCCCACACGTTCTTGTACAGTCTGCCGAAGGCAACGCTCGCCTTGGCCTGTCTAGCGTTCACCTCGTCATCGATCACAACGTTCCTGGAGAGAGTGCTACCGAGGTACGTGAACTTGTCAACTACATTTAGCCTTTGGTTGCTGATGGTGATGTTGGGCTCAACATACGGTTTGCCTGGTGCTGGCTGATGCATGACTTCGGTCTTCTTTGTGCTGATAGTAAGGCCAAAGTTGTCGCAGGCATCAGAGAACTTGTCAACGCTATGCTGCATATTTGCCTAAGAGGTAGCGTTGATGACAGAATCATCAGCAAACAGGAGGTCGTTGATGGTGTCCGATTGAACCTTGGTCTGAGGTTGAAGACTGAACCATCAAAGCACAATTTGATGCCGATTCCAGTGTCCGTGCCATCGAAGGCATTAGTCAGCATGGCGGAGAACATCAAGCGCAGCCCTGCTTCAATCCGTTGTAGACAGAGAATGGCTCTGAAGACTCACTGCCGTCTTGGACTCTCGCCTCTATTCCATCGTGCAGCTGTCGAACGATGATGATGAATTTTATTGGGCATCCATACTTAGCCATGATTCGCCAAAAGCCCTCTCTGCTGACAGTGTCAAAAGCCTTGGTCAGATCGACGTAAGTGGAGTACAGGTCGGAGTTCTGTTCCAGATACTTCTCTTGTAGCTGACGTACAGCGAACACCATGTCGATTGAACCGCGATTCTTCCGGAAGCCGCACTGACTCTCGGGCAGGAGGCCATCCTCAAAGTGTTTAATGAGTCGGTTAAGTAGAACCCGCGCTAACGTCTTGCCCGCGATGGAGAGAAGGGAAACTCCACGGTGGTTGTCGCAGGCCTGTCTATTTCCCTTTTGCTTGTACAGGTGGATGATTGAGGCATCCTTGAGGTCTTGAGGCACCTCCCCTGGTCCCAAATGAGCTCAAACAGATGGTGGAGTTTTTCGACTAGAGACATGCCCCCTTCTTTGTAAATCTCAGCTGCGATGGAATCTCCGCCAGGTGCTTTGCGAGGCCTCATAAGCAGGTCAAATTATGCAAAAAAGCAACATTTTTAAAAATATTTTAGTTTACTTTCAAGCAATTAGAATCAAACTAAATGCATGGTTTTTGGTGCTCATGCTTCATAAAAGTTGTGAAAATCACGGCCCCTGGGCCAATATTACAATATAGTGAGCATGTATTAAATCTTATAAATATACTCCTCTAAACAGATGTATATTTGAAAGACTCAAGTTATCTCCAATATATAAATCATACTCTCCATTTACTGAAGGGAGTTAAAGCAAGATAAAGATGTATGGGGTCTAAGCCCTTGAGTGGGCCATTATGACCATACACTCAACAAAACTTCTAAGTGTTGTATTTCATATATGAAATAAGCACATTTATTTGTCTTGCTGTCATTGTGACTGATTTCCACTTAACTTTCAAATTGTTAGGAACGATGCATTGACCTTGACCTCAGTTGCGACCCGAGATGTTGACCTTTGCTAAATATCACTAACACTTCCGGTTTGGTTGAATTTTGCTCAGAGCTTTTGAATTGTTTTAAGTTTTCGACAAAAATGATATTACGCTTACGGAATAGGAAATTCAAATCAAAATAACGTTTCCTTCGGATTGCTTAATAATTAAAACAATGTCAAGGTAAAAAAAACAGCAAATTTAAAGTGAATAGGATCTGTTGTGGAAATAATGCAGACATCAACATTCTAAATGTACTGGCTGTGTTTGCAGTGATCATTTTGGCAATGTTAAGTGGTTTTCTTTTAAAACTATCACCAAAGACTAAAATCAATCACGAAATAATGACAATCATATTAAGCATGCGCAGAAAAATACCAATTTTATGTTTTGACGTTTCGTCACGAGTAAATGATTTCAATCGGTGTTGCTTTATTTTATCTGTGCTATTGTTGAGAACACGTATCAAATTTGAAATGTTGAAAATTTCACATCATTTTGTTTTGTAATTTTAAAATCATTCTATTTATTAGGGTGAACACTTAGAAGTTTTGTTGAGTGTATAGTGAAATGTGTTTAGTCTTGGAAAGTCTTCCTCTTTAATTTCATATCGAGGGGAGAGTGACTGGATGCAGAGTTATAATGCTCATGCATTAACTGCAGAGGTCTACATTAAATGCATTAAATTTCATTGCCTTCACAATACTGTTATATATGAAGAGGATCAAAAAGTGTAACTTTAATCACAGAAGTGTGTTAAGGCTATTGAATCTCAAACATTCTTTCACTCTCAGTTCATTGACAAGAGACCATTAAAGGCATTCAGGTCTATTTCAAGTACAATTTAACTCTGGAGCTATAGTATAGATAATCGGAGATTTCTCCGACCGTTGCGCCCCTTAATGATTTGATGTTTGCAAAATTAAAATACTTAAATGCAAATCAGAGACTATTAATAGGCTATACTAATCAGGCGCCTGGCATGTAAATTTTGAATTTATCGGATGGGTGTAAATACGAGGGTTGTCCGTAGATAGAACACATAACTTAAAATCTGTTCACTGCAATTTTATTAGACTTCTATGTTTTTTCAATGGCCCTTTGGCAAACAATACTGAAAAATTCAAATCTGTACTTTATTTATTTCTTGAGAAACTGAATAATTAGTAACAACAAGTTTTGTAAGGCGGCGCAATGTGCGACGTCGAAAATTCCCAGTCTTTACATTGTTGCTGCACCCTCCACATCATTTACGATAACATTTAGGTTTTATTTCCGAAAATATCTTGAATAAAATATTTTCTTTGAACATATACCCTGAGTGCACATTCAACATACATGTACATTTCAAGTTTTTTTTTAAAAAAAAATATTTACTGAGTACAAGCGATCTGCCGACTTCAAACTTGCCCTGTATTACTTGTTATCAAACGTTCGTCCTACCGAAATGTGTCGTTTAACATTTTGCCGTCCATTTCTATCGGTCGGGGTTTCTTTTTTCACTTATTGTCATCAAACTCGTCCAGGTATTTTTAATGTTATTGGACTACTTATTCACAAAATGTATTTCTAAGCGATTTTGTTAATTTTATTACCTTCAAAATCCGCTTGGGATTTGTTTCAATGTCTTTACACAATTTTATCAGTTACTGCTGCGCCGCCTTAAACGCTGACGTCGTCATTTTATTACAAGTTAACACTTCAGCGTGTCAATAAATGCGCTATAAAATATTTAAAAGTTTTGTTTTAGCCAACACATTTCCTGAGTAAATAATAAAATTATTAACAAATAAAAATGTATATTTTATTAGAAGTTTTTCATTCGAAAAGTTCTTTTCCTCGCAATTTTCATTTCATTATGTTAATTTTAACTTGTCGTTTTTGACATTGCGCCGCATGTCGAAGTTTTAATCTAACATTCCTTCATTTCATTTATTTAATATCAAATAATATTTGATTTTAAAACATAATGCAAATTACTTAAACCCTTTGTGGCACAAATTTCATCTTCCTGTGTTTCCATTAACTGAATAACGCCAATTGTCTACGCTACTTTGGGACAACCCTCTTATACTATAGACAACTTTTAAATTTTGTATTTACACACACCCAGTAAATTTAGAATTAACTCCTTGACATGACCACCAAGGCCTGTTGGCCTCTTTAACTTTTACGAAGAATTATATTATTAATTTGTGTATTTGAGAAATTTTTGCAAAGAACAAAAATAATTTAAGGGTTTTTTCGTACTTAGCCCTTAAATGCAGTTTTATACAATTATTAGATAAAGTCAATAAAATATAAGCAATTGTTTGAGAATTTCCTCGGAAGGTGTTAATTGAAGACAATTTCTGTTTTACTTTTACTTAGAATGTTTGATGTATAGATGATATCTATATTGTATGATTTTATATTTGTTTTATCCAACGACTTGAAATGATGTATATATTTAGGAGGCTTGCCCAGAAAATATAACCAATCCAAACGAGTTAGATAAAGCAAATACAAAATCACACAATTATAAATGTTTAATTTATCTATAAGGTTTGATTTATCTATGTAAAGCTTTTTAGACAGTACCTAGAATGATACGAATTGATCTTTTTTAACCTAATTGATGATGCAACGTTGTGTAATGCTGTTACTTTGATCTTGCGCTAAACAGTTTAGTTCGTCATTTCAGAGATAAATATAGCTGTTTTAATGCAAAGTATCACAAGAATAGACTTTGAAATATTTTTTTTAATTACTTCTTCTTATTATTATTATGCTTCCTAGAGCTTAATTACTTTAATATTAATACTGAAGACTTGAATAGTAAAAGTTGTCATTGTTCGTGAGTCTGCATTGACTCAAACGAAAAACAGTAGTTAATGTTGATAAAGCAAATTATATTAATTCGAATTAAGGATGTTGTTTATCAGGGTTTGAGTTCTCAAATTCGGATTGTTATAAAGTTCAATGTCATAAGTAAAATTTGTTCTAAACACAAAAATATTTATTAAATGAATTATTATTGACATGACATTTGATATTTTTACTACAATATGGAATTAGGCTCAAACCAAGTTGGACTTTTAGCAAAACAGAAGAAATTCGGACTAAATTTTTCAGATTTTGTCACTGAAATATTTTTAGTAGTTCTAAAATATTGAAAGTTAAGAGTTTATTTGTTAGTCAATATAATTTTGCATATTTTCTGTTGGTTTAATCTCACTTTTTCATTTAGATAATCGTTTGGCACACACTACAAAAATATTGAAAAATGCTTTAAAACGATAAAACACACCATATTTCAAAATTTTGATTATTGACCTCATATAAATTATATGCCAGCAGAGTCAGATCAATTTACTTATTTTAACAGTATAAATGTTCTAGTATTTTAATCATTCAGTTTTTTGTTAAATTGAATCAAAAATGGGTAGGGATTTGAAAACTGATAGAAGAAATTCGGACTGGAATATTTATGAAATATTTTTTATGAAAATTTTGCAAGAGTTTTTGCTATAATTGTTTACAAATCAATTGATATTGTGCTTTAACTGAAAAAAAAAATTAGGCAAAATCTAAATCAAACATTTTAAAAAATGCTATCAATGAAGTCAAAATGTATTGCATGTATGTTTGATAACAATCTATATATACGCTTCATAAACGTATGAACGTCCTCTTTATGTAAAAAAAAGAAATCAAGTTCCTACCTACCAGGTATGTTATACGATATAGTAAAAACTTGGGGCAATTACGCATCATAAACCGCAAAACGAATTATAAACATAAAATTTTATTTTTGCATTAAAATCTCTCTACAAATAAGAAAATAAGGCACATTGTTTGAAAAAAATGACGTTAATATCTGCAAAATTAAAAGTAACGTCAATCGGATTAACACGTATTTCACGCGCGTCGTATTGTGACGTAGGCAAATTATGTACCACGATACAAATGAATTTGTTTAGCTAATGAAATGAGTCTCTACAACCGGTATTGAATAGTTTCGATGTAGAGGCAGAATATGATAGTTCAATTTATTCTTTCTAGAGTTTCTTTGGGTTGTTTTACTCGTCAGTAATTTCAGTATTTATTTTTTGCAGTCAAAGAATCCTTGAAAGGTATTTTGATACAAGTATCGAGAAGTTCTGTTTCGTCACCTTGGTTGACTGACGCTGGGGATGACCTCCCCTATATTGGACCAAACTGTCATGAACATGATAGCGATCCAAATCGCCCACCTCTGGAGATGTGTTTCTATAATAGAGATACGTTCGATGGAGTGCCTTATGACTTTCATCTTGCTGTTATTTGTGAAATATGAGGTGCTGTATAAAACAATCAGCAAATGTGACTAACATATATAGCATTTTGAACCTTGACCGTTGGCATATATAAGGCCCAAGGAGTAATGAAATGTGATATTTATAAACTTTTTAAAAAAAACATGTTTGTGTTTGTACTTACTACATAATTTGTTGAAAAAGAACTACACATCTTTAAAAAAGATAACACAGCAATAAGCATGCACCAAATTTGTTTGTTTAAATCTTTGTCTACTTTCCAAGGT
Organism: Magallana hongkongensis; assembly: GCA_016163765.1. Classification (NCBI taxonomy): domain Eukaryota; kingdom Metazoa; phylum Mollusca; class Bivalvia; order Ostreida; family Ostreidae; genus Magallana; species Magallana hongkongensis. Next base: position 8,009,553 of record WFKH01002636.1, on the reverse strand, counting down.
GTTAATATTAATAAATCAAGAACCTGATAATCTTGACTACACATGTGATTTGTGACATATATATATATATATATATACACACACACACGAAATTAATACATTAAGTACATTACCATGCTGATAATTGGGACTTCATTTTGATCAATAAAAGTTGCTTGTCATACCCAGGAAACGTACTTTAAACTGAACTCATACAAATGAACATTTTATTATCATTTTACAAATTAATTATGTACAAAAATATAACTCCATAGATTAAATCATATTTGCTTAAAGAATGTTTAATGGTAC
>WFKH01002636.1:7974214-8009162 GCA_016163765.1 Magallana hongkongensis | reverse complement strand
GCAAGTTACAGCTTTTCTGGCCAATTGGTTCTAGAGAAGAAGATTTTTAAAGATATTTTTCTATATATTCCTATGTAAAAATTCGACCCCCAATTGTGGCCTCACCGTACCCCCGGGGATCATGATTTGAACAAATTTAAATCTACACTACCTGAGGATGCTTCCACGCTAGTTACAGCTTTTCTGGCCAATTGGTTCTAGAGAATAAGATTTTTAAAATACACCATTACTTTTTCACTAATTCCTAATTATCTCCCCTTGAAAGAGGGCATGTCTCTTCATTTGAACCTGAATCCCCTTCACCTAAGGATACTTTATGGCAAGTTTGGTTGAAATTGGCTCAGTGGTTCTTGAGAAGAAGATGAAAATGTGAAAAGTTTACAACGACAATGACGACGACAACGACGACGACAACGACAATGATGACGACGACAACGACAGACAACGGACAAATTGTGATCAGAAAAGATCACTTGAGCGTTTGGCTCAGGTGATCTAAAAAGCTATTGTACATGTATCTAGCTTACCTGTTGCTGGGTGTACTCGTACTCCCACTTGGAACACAGAATAACGTTAGATTTAGAGACAAGCTCTGAGTTGGTGACCCCTAAATTAATCCTCTTCATGGCCTCTTCCTCAGACAAGTTGTTTCTTTCATGTAATCTTTTTACTGCCTTCCAAAACAGTCATACATGTATCTACTATCTTAATATGCCAAAAAAAAGTTAGATTTTTTTCCATTCAACAACAATTATTGCAGAATTCAAAATTTAATTACCACGTGATACATAACTGAACATATAATGTGTACTAATAGAGACAGATATTGCCTCTGCTGGGGTCTGAACCTGAGTACAAATCAAGCACTCTACTCCAATTACCAGAGCTAGTATGAATGCCATATACTTGACAATAACACAATGTATGGTACCCACCCCTTTCTCCCTACAGAGAATTGTTTAGTGAGGAATTTTACCAAATCTCTTCACTATAATCACTTCCTGAAGTTTAAATCATCCTTTAATTTCTCTCTGCAGTAAATTCTAAAACAGCTTATGAACCTACAGTGAGGAATTAACTCTATTCTTCCACCATAATACCTATATATAAATGGAATCCTTCAGTGAGGATTTATCTAATCCCTCCACCTTAATCTGATTGGGTGATCCATAAAGTAAATCCTTCAGTAAGGACTCCCCCCTCCCTTCCACCATAATCCCTAAATTGACTCCTTCAGTGAGAATTTATCTTATCCCTCCACCCTCATTCTTATGATAAATTCTTCACTGAGAATTCCTCCCATCCCTCTACCCTCACCCCTTGCAGTGAATTTTATCCTTCACCGATGATTTACCATTTAATTTTATCTCTCTTCATTTCTGCAGTGAATTTTATGCTTCACTGATGATTTACCATTTAATCTCATCTGTCTTCATCTCTGCAGTAAATTTAATAAACATACCTCCTTTTCTGGAATAACACATCCCCACACTTCGTGACAAAGCTCCTCCCATCCTGCCCTTAACAAAATGGCTGCTTCAAGAACAGCTACCGCTTTTCTTTCTGGGAAAAAAATAAAGGGAATTTTTAGTTACCATTCAACTGATAAGATATAAATGTACATTAATACATAATGTACATAAATACAATAAAAGATCACCATTTGTATGTTGATTTCAAGGTTTCAACATGAACATGATGAATATTTCATGTCCCTTGTAAACCATGAAAGGAACTTTATTTTATTATACATTATACATAAATTATACATTATCGAACATTTTCTAAAAAAAATTAAAAAACTTCAATCCACAAACTGAAATGTTTAAATAAATTGGCCTTTTACCGCCTAGTTTCTTTCATTTCTGCAAAATGTTTTTTCAGTCATTTTCAGTCATTAACTCATAATAAAAGATTTATTTCTTAGTTTTCACCTGCACCAAACTTTCTAACTTCTTCTGTGGCTAACTTTGCTATCTCTGGCCAAACTATTTCATTCAATGTCTGCATTTTTGTCTGAAATATGAATGAAAATACAGTACAATTTCTACATAAATCACTTGATTTTCAGAAACTTTAGTCATTGAGAGTGAAGGGATGATAGATCAAATTAAACATGTGACTCATGAAGATCAGTCTCTTTAAAGTAATTCAGATCTACGTAATATATATCACTATTTTGTAAATTATGAATAAAAAGACTTATACAAATGTACAATGTACCTATTGTCAAGGGAGAAAATTCCATGTCTCTTTATAACAGGAGGAACAACAAACAGATACATTTCTTGATATCGATAGATATATTATAGCATGATACACTTGATATCGATAGATATATTATAGCATGATACACTTGATATCGATAGATATATTATAGCATGATACACTTGATATCAAAAGATATACCTGGTATTATAGCATGATACACTTGATATCGGTAGATATATTATAGCATGATACACTTGATATCGGTAGATATATTATAGCATGATACACTTGATATTGGTAGATATATTATAGCATGATACACTAGCAACTAATAAAAGATCCAAGATAAAAAAGCAATACAACCCTTACTTTATCATTTTTTAAACTTAACATCTACTGTCAAATCAAAACCTCTATCTAGCTGTTTTATGTTATTCTTATTCAAGGCTGACAGGATGCATTGTGTATTAATTATGAGAGATGTTATTCAAATCTTACGGGTTCTTTTTTTTTAATCAATTTTTAAAAGACAAATTTAGTAGCAATCTTGCAACAATTTGGCAAATCATCGAACATTTATCATATACATGTCCTGAAAATTTTGAATGATTTGAGGTTTATATTCATTTGGTTTGTGAAGTTATTGTATTGCCCAACCCCTTATCTCTTTCAGAAACTTATGATAATAAATTAAAGGTGTATATATCTACCAAGAGAGCTTAACTGTAAAACGTGTACATATGTATAAAAACAACATTATAAGGACATACATATAATGATTTTCATCATACCTCATCACTGAACACAATGGCACCTAAGGCTCTTCTGTTTACCTCCCCGTCATCACTCAGGATACCATGACCAAATGTACCGACCACCTTGTCATATCCCATGGTTCCCTTTGCATATGCCTGATGACCTACACAGCAGAAGAAGATTAATAATAAATGGTTATTTTGATCCTGAACAGCAGAAGAGTGTTAATGTGCAAGCTAAGGATATTGTTGTTCAGAGATGAGTATCACAGCAAAGTTTTACACTTATGTCTATTTTCTTGTGATCATATATACATTAAACATTTCATCTGAATGAAGGATAATATTAACAGATAATACGAAAATAAGTTTCTTATAAGAAAAATGTTTTGGTTGGTTATCATTTTGCTGTGAATTTGTATGCAAAGTTGTTAAACATTTGACTAAATTCACGAAGCAAACAATTTCCCGAAATCGGCATTTTTGTATGATAAAATACCTGTTTAACTCAAACAACAGTGTATATAGTCATCTAGGGTTGATAAGGAAAAAGAAATTCAGAAAAAATTGTTCATTTAAATTATCGATAAAAGAATGCAAGAAAACGAACAGTTTTTATACGATTTTCTTGTTTCTCTTACAGCGGCGTTGACCTCGTGACATCACAGTTCATCTCGCGCCAAATCGGTTTGATTCAAAAATCGTTCAGGTGTGAAATCGGGTTTTCCCCAAATATCTCAAAAAGTACTCATGCGATCGAAGTAAATTTTTCAGGATGATGATTTTTCACATAGATCTCCATACTATCAAAAATTGACCGGCATTGCAGGTACCCTTTAAATGTAGCATCAACATTAACATTACAGTGTATATCTATTTGATAATTTAAATAAATAGACGCTTGAATTGAAAACAGAAAAGCATAATTGCTATTTTACGAGTACGATATGTCTCTGTTCGTTATTTGCAGCCTTAAACTATTTTTTTACGAAAATATCTATCTCTGCTCGTAACTTGCAGCTAAAAAATAACGAAAACTAGAGATCAAGCTATTTACCTGTCATTGTTTGACAAGCGCTAAGCAATTTCATCTAAGTAAAAGGTTAAAGTTTATACCAAGTCAAAAGACGTATAATGAAAAAAAAGGCTTCTTAGAGATCTTGACGAGTTTCCACGAAAATTAAGATGTAAATATTTGTTAAGTAATTCAGATGGTAACTTATTGCGTCCTGTACAACAATTTACTTATGAAGTATCCACAAGTCAATGTTTATATCAGATATTTCCCACAATTATGAAACATTTATTTACAGGAAATAAAAAGGTTATTTTAAATCACATTCTGTGGTTCTCTGATCATATGTTGTTGCTAAAAGTAGATCGCAAAAAGCATTGACAATGTTGATGTTTGTGAACCTCTCCTTTTTTGTGGGGGTGAGGATGGGGAATCGGAGCTGGGGGAATGCTATTGATTTAAATAATCAGCATATACAAGGTAAACTAAGATCTTTATTCAATATAATTTATGTATGATTATTATATACACTCTCTTTAACCATATTATTTCAAATTTATTAGATAATCTACCTTTCCATACCACACTTCATCACATATTGAAACGTATACTACGCCAACAGTCTGCTTACAAAAAACGATTCCAAAACGCCCACGAACGATTTCCATAAATTAAATGGCATTCATACATTTTAATTATTTACTGACTTCCTGTGCCCGGCAATAGGTATTGCCATTATTTATACTACCTTTGATTTCTATGTATATTTTACATATTGTGTTGATACTAAACACTAAAATGCATAATCTGTTAAACAATAGGAAGATTTCACAATTTAATGCTCTTTAGATAATTCAATAAGTGTCAATATTAAAAAAATCCATATGCATAAATTCTTCATACATAGTTTCCGCGATCTATTTATTAATAGATTTTAAACTTTCAACAGATAAGGCATGAGTTCCATGTGAGTCAGCGGCTGGGTTTTTTTCCATTAGTGCCTTTTTAGAAAATAAATATTTTTTGGTCCAGATTTTAAAACATTTTTTGTAGCGAAGCTGTGGTTTTAAAGCGGTTGTCCGATGCACGATTCAGCTCCTTCATTTTCAGTTTGTACTCGCGGGCCTATTAATTAACCACAGCCACAGATAACAATGCCATCACTTTCGGTTTTTTCTCCAGCTACATTCCTTTTTCCTGTCTTTTCAGCTCTTTTTTGAACTCTTGCTTTTATTTTTCTTCTGTCCGTCGTATTTCTTCTTTTCTTCTGCTGAATAGTTTTCTTTTGTTAATTACCATTTCCTGACTACTTTTATGAGGACGGTATTTTCTTTTTTTCTTATAATCCATGTAGAGGTTTTGTTAATTAAGATGAGATTTTTGGCATCAACAGTCAGTGTTTATATGTTCTGTTCTGATTTCACGATTTGGTCCATGTGGGCAAAAAGGCACTCAAAATAAGAATTATGTTTGTCCACAATCTTAGCTATTCAGTGAATGGTTCTTATTAACCATTTGGCAAGTGATCTTTGTTGACATGAATCACTACTTTCGGATTGATGGTAGCATACCTCTGAGAATGATTTCCACGTCAGTATCATATGTTGACTCTTACGTTCAGGATTCGAGAATTCTACCACCATGAAAAACTACTCTTGATAAAGATAGAACAAGTTCTTTTAATATATCATAGAAATTACGTACAACACAGTGAAGAATGTAAACACTAATTCACAACCCTTTCTGTTGTTGCATACAGTAAACACAAGAGTATAAGTGACAGAATCATTAAATCAAAATTAAGATCGACTAAAATCAATATTGATTGATTAACGTGTGCATAAGGTGAACCGCTGATGAGGCAGGCTATATAATTTTAAATGACGTGTTATTAATACCGCCAACACACTCACAATAAATTTTTATGTTAGCAATCGACCAAATGCTTAATTAAGAGTGTCGGTTCTAGTAAGTTCAAGACATGGGTGGTTGTTAGAATGTAATCGTTAAAATATACTTTGTATAACTGTTATCTTTAGTTCAGTTAGCAATCCTCTTAAGAATGTATAACTGTATAGATTTATACATTGCAACGTCTATCTGGGAAAAAGCTCGGACCTTCAGTTGGTATGGTATTTTATCAACCTTATATATTGCTTTGAATCTATACTATTTTCGAAAATATTGTGTTCGTCACATTTGGGCGATTCTAAATAAAAATGCACATAGCTGTGAAAACTTACAATTGAAATTGATAAAAGGGATATTATCCAAGTTATCTTCTTTGCATTTTATTATTTTTCACTCGGAAAAATTCACAGGAACGTGAACAGATTTCGTACGGAGATATTGACATATTTTCTCTATTCAAAAGTCATTCGGAATACTTCCCATAATTTTTCAACGTTATCATCCAGTATCTCTAATGTTTGTTGCAAAGCAGAAAATGTTTATACCTTTGAATGAACATTGTTCAAACCCTTAGGTATCTATAAATATCGAATAATTGAGCAAATTAAGAATTGAGGATATCTTGGGACAGAGTATAGGCATTTTCCGACTTGGAACTGTCCTCTAACCTGTTTAGAAACAGAAAGAGTCATTAATGGCTATTAAATGGCTATTTAAATTAAACATTTACTTTTCAAGAAGCAGATAGCTGTTCTGAGTCCAAATGAGAACAACCTCTCAAAACGTCTGAAGCATGTTCCATATGTGTCTTTATGGCATTCACCAGAGAAAATGATTTGCCATCTCATTGACATTATAATTTTCAAAAACAATGCAATGGCCGTTGTGCTTTTACAATCACATTATCATATTGTTCGTTTAAATTGTAACCAAATTGAACCAAGCTATTGAACCAAGATAGGCGTATAGAATTTATTTAAACATCAAATTGAGTAAGGAAAATGTATAAAATACCTATCGTTTTAAGACTAGTCTTTCCATTTACGGTATTGTATAGCAAGCATCGTTATTCACTTGATATTTTATTTCTTTAAAATCGTAAAATTGAAATTATAAACTTTCAACTTTTGAATATGATAAAAAAAAAATCATAAGCAATCGTACTATACATATATAACATATTTTACAAATCAATTATGTACAAAAATATAATAACATAGATGCAATCATATTTGCTTAAAAGATGTTTAAAGGACAGGTGACACAATCACAAAAATATTGACCAACAAGTTGGATTGTGAGTGTGATACAATTTCTGCAAAATTTCCCCTGCTACTCCCATCTGTTTCACAGCTATTGCTGAATTACTGAGCTGATAAGACGCGTGACCTCAATATGCATATCTGAAGCCTCTGAGATCGGAAACCTTCGGTGCGACGTAATAGCCGACACACACTGCCCATTCGCTGCATCTTTCAACCATAGGAATTTCTAACTTGCTCTTATCTAAAATCTGAAGTCAATAAATTTTGCTAATTGCTATTAAAAGTTTGAGAACCCTGTACATAAACATGAATTATTCTAAGCTTAGAAACCCCATTTCTGTTTCCTCAGCAATTATGAATAGGAGTAAAAATTGTGAGCTGTTAAATTAACTTTTTATTGACCTATGTGTTTCACGCTGGAAAAAAATGTGTTAGATGTTGGATTTTCAAAAGATAAAAGTCATCAAAAATATGGAATCATTGTTGCTAAAGAAAGGATTTTGTTTTGTCAACACATAGTAAGTGATAATGTATAAAGACCTTTCGTAACAAATAATGTCACCAGATCTTAAACCCTAATTAAGCCCTAATTAAGTTAACTGGACTTAATAAAGGATTTTTGATTTAAGAAGTATTACCAGATCCTGCTACATGTAAGCAAATATGTTTGTAAATTTCTTGAGTTCATCAAATCAGGGGTCTACCTTAATCTTAATACTAATAACTCAAACATCTTTTAATTTCATTTTTGGGTATGTTATTTGATCATGTTTGTTTATTGAAATTTAATTAAAAGAACTACCAATATTCATAATCAGTTAAGACTGAAACAGTAGTTTTTTAACAAAGTATTCAGGTTTTAAAAATGTGTTATCTCAGACTCCTTGAATTTTATCCAAATGGATTTTGTATCTTTCTTTGATAGTTTATGAAGATCATTTTTTGGTAGTACTTCTGAGTTGTGTATAATTTATTCTCTATTGATCAAACCTTTAAAAAACCCCAAAACGAGCTGTTATGCACACTGATGACTTCTTATATACTGACATTAGATTCAGGTGGACAATGAATGATTTTTTTTTTACAGGAACACCTATTGTTACAAATAGTACACAAAAAATGACTTATATGTGATATAATAAAAATCTAGCTCATCGTGCTAAAGGTTGAGTTATTTTAAAGAAAAAATATTTAGATTAATATCAACCTAATTCAGATCAATGTTTTAGATCTGCAAGATTGGATCAATATGCATTTTCAAACAATATATTTCAAACTTTACTAAATATTGAGAATTTAAACAAGTTGTTGCCTGTCTGGCTGACAGGATATGATAATCTGTTATTATCAATCACAGAATTTTCAGATTCATTTTAATTTAATTACTTCTTTTTTTAAACTTTCTATTACCGGTATCTTATGTACACAAAATTTCTCAAAAACTCTATTAACCAATAATACAACATGTAATCTTGTACATTCTATAATCTCACTACTTTGTTTTCAGGAGAGGGTTCATACACTAAGCTATTCAATAAAATATGCTTTTAATAAATTCACTTTAATTAATCTGATAGTGCTTTATTTCAAAATCATCATTTGCAACACAATTACACTATCCTGTGAAAATAAATCCTCGTCCATTGCTCTGTTTACTATGTAGCCGATTGCTGACTATGTCATCTTTGACGAATAACACACAGGGGTTTCTTATCTCATTAAAGATCGGCAAAACTCGGAGATCTGCTGCAGCTAGGATTTTCAGCACACTTAATTGAGCTGTGTGTTCTTATCTGATGCTAGTCAAATGGGAAAGTTGTTATAAACTGATTTATATTTATCAAAGAAAATGTTTTTAGAAGAAAGTGATTTTGTGTCACCTGTCCTTTAATGATACGAAATTGTAAGTAGACATCGGCATGCAGAAAACCGTTTATTGTGCTCGAATGCACAAGTCCTGTTAATTTTCTTAAGTCTTTGTGACGAGTCAATCATTTGAAAAAATAATTTTCTTTATACATAATTTGTACTTAAGAGTTATCTAAATGTATTTGCACCAAATCGTTTACAGATTTTTTTAAACATGATAATTTTAAAATTATGCTTTGATCTGCATTACAAATGCTTACAAATCAATTTAAAAAAAATTAATGTATCAGCGACCTTTAAATTACACATGTAGTTATTTTATAAGAACATTTATAACAATTATATCGTTTTGTTTTTTTTTCGAAAAAGTAAAGTCTGTGAAAAAGAGTCTGCTCCTCTTTATTGTCGGTTTTTCATTAACTCAGCAAATGTGAATAACATATATAGCATTTTGAACCTTGACCGTTGGCATATATAAGGACCAAGGAGTAATGAAATGTGATATTTATAAACTTTTTCAGAAAAACATGTTTGTGTTTGTACTTACTACATAATTTGTTGAAAAAGAACTACATATCTTAAAAAAGATAACACAGCAATAAGCATGCACCAAATTTGTTTGTTTAAATCTTTGTCTACTTTCCAAGGTGTTAATATTAATAAATCAAGAACCTGACGAACGGAACCTGGCGCGGTGGCCGCGCACTACACAGTCGTTTGAGATACAGGTGGAATACAGCTAAACGACAATTTGAGAGGATCGGAACGATACACATTGCATAGATATATACATATATAATAAGCACAAACATAGCAATAACTCTCAAATTGACATATACCTGCCCATAGAGAATGATATAGATATATATAGCGGCCACCGCGCTAGGTTCCGTTCGTCATCGAAAGCAAGATTTTTTGTCTTGCCTAGATGGCCGAGTGGTTAGCGCGGTGGCCGCTCACTGCTAGGAGAATGGGTTCCAGAGGTCGTGAGTTCAAGCCTCGGTCGGGGCGGAGGTGGAGCTCCAATAAAAAGTGAATTTCCCTGTGCCTTTTATATATCTATATCATTCACTATAAGCAGGTATATGTCAATTTGAGATATATATATATATATATATATATATATATATATATATATATATACATAAATTTAATACATTAATTACATTACCATGCTGATAATTGGGACTTCATATTGATCAATAAAAGTTGCTTGTCATACCCAGGAAACGTACTTTAAACTGAACTCATACAATTGAACATTTTATTATCATTTTACAAATTAATTATGTAAAAAAAATAAAACTCCATAGATTAAATCATATTTGCTTAAAGAATGTTTAATGGTACGAAATTATAAGAAGTTATGCAGAAAACCGTTTATTGTGCTCGAATGCACAAGTCCTGTTAATTTTCTTAAGTCTTTGTGACGAGTCAATCATTTGAAAAATTGTAATTTTCTGTAGACATAATTTGTACTCCAGAGATATCTAAATGTATTTGCACTAAATCGTTTACAGATTATTTTAAACACGATAATTTTAAACTTATGCTTTGATCTACATTACAAATGTTTAAAAAACAATTTATAAAATAAATGTTTAAGTATTAGCGACTTTTAAAGTACACACGTCGTCATTTAATAGAAAAGTGTATAACAATTATATCGGAAAGTAGCAACTCATAAACAAATATATTAAACTTTGTCCAATTTCAAGCACTAAATCTAATTATGCTGTCTTTCTCGATGACTTTTTTTTCTATATTAAGGTCCTGATTTGTATAATGCTATTTGATAATTGCTTATGCATCACACTTTTCGTTGAGAACGTGTAGTAAGAATGTGATGATTCATTACATAATATATCAACAACCTTATCTATTTTCCAATTTATTAATGAAGATGTACTTTTTAAAATATTACCAAATTAATATAAAACGTGGGTTTTTAAAACTAATTCGATGAACGAAATGTGCATTTTAAAATAGCGTTTCAATTTTTAAAGCCTTCCAACTAAAAAAAAAATAGGTATTACCTAGTGTACAGATGCGTGACTAGTTAAAAAAAAATAAAAAATTGCGATACGCCAAAAAGAGATAAAGTGCATTTATGGATGAATGTGCAAATGTTGAATATAAGCAAAACAGAGTCATTAATGGTATTAACTCATCTAATGGACCCTAATGATATATACGAAACATTATATTGACTTCAAACATATAAAGAGCAGGATGTCGTCTGTTTCTCCGGATCATGACCGGAACATAAGGGGTACGAGAGGCAATATTAGTTTTATTAATTATCTTGAAGTATCATTATTTCTTTCATTCTAAAATTGTGAGCTGAATTTTGTCCAAGATATGAACTTTTAGATTTGACAATTGTCCTTTGAGTAAAGTTTCGCATACGAGTTCTTCCTTTATCAATTCTTGGTAAAAAAGGGTACTTTAGCATGCGTTCGACTTGAAAACGACAGAAAACCAAAAGCTTAAAACGGTCTTCTGTTAACCTTGATCGATTTTATCATGATTTCATATTGTTTAAATATTTTGCTAAAATAATATGTTCTTTCTTTAATTCCTCAGGGGGAAGTAACAAAAAATCCTATGCAAAAATTACACTGGTTGTTGTTTCCGCTGTGACTATTGCTGTCTTCATTGCTTTTTGTACAGTGCTTGGTTTGTTAGTCAAAGGTAATGTCAGTGGTCAAACTTTACGTTGTTATTGCTTAACAGTTCTACATGTACATGTAATGCAATTAAAAAAGAAACTGTTGAATGGTAATTTGTGTATTTACATTAAATAATGTTCTTTAAATTTCCAGAAAAAATCGGTGAAACAAATAACCATTGTGAAAATGGAAACTGTGATGAAGGTTAGTGGCTTGACATATTATTCCCTGTAATTTGTCATGTTACTTCAGATATTCAATTGTATATTTTTATTGAGTACATGTACATTGTTGTCAGCATACAGAAGGTCTTTTCTACAATATGTATCAGTCATCAAACATTTACATCTATTACGGTTATCAATATAATGCTATACTGTATATTCCTTTTTTTAACGCGGACATTTAATTCCGCAATTCCACCGTTTTGTATGAAATATCTCTCTCTCCCTCTCTCCCTCTCTCTCTCTCTCTCTCTCTCTCTCTCTCTCTCTCTCTCTTTTCTTGAGAAAAAAATGCATATTAAATGATACTTGTATGTGATACATACTAGTATATCAATATGTGATGGAGATATGTGGAAAAAAATGTTGATGAGGCTTCTTTTTTATTTAAGGAGTGGAATCTCAACCCCAAGGTAAGATCATACCTAACTGACAAATGCTTGTAATACCTTCATATGTTATAGTGGGTCATATTCAAATGACTCAAACTCAAATAAATGGTTTTTATTATAAAGACCGACATTTTAAAAAAATATTTTATAAGAAAAACTTCGTATGTTGTTAATACTCGTGCCCAATTAAATAAACATATTTACTAGATCTTGACCTAACAAATGTCGTTTTTTGTTTTTCTTGTATTTTTTAATTTGATTTGAAGGGTATTCTTTCAGCGGAATGTCATTTTTGTATTTTAATTAGGTTATTGAATTTCTTTACTTCAGACGTTGATTACTTTTGAATTATAGATATATTCCCTATTTACTTTCTTATTTTCGTCAAAGTTGAAGAATTGCTGGTAATCGGATATTCCGAAAGCTACTTGGATGTCGAACCAATATTGTAAAATGTGTATTGTGGCGTAGTGCGATTATTAAGCTACTTTTAGTAAACAAAATGTTTAACGTTTGAAAGAGATATTCAATATTAAAATCGTTTTTGCATTTATTTTTAGTCTATTGTACTGCCCCAGGGTACACAAGTGACCCTGTGTTGGGGTGCTACCGTATTTTGAAGGAACATTTAGGACCTAAGGGGTACCAAAGAAGGAACTGCGCCGAAGATGGCGGGCGAATACTATTGCTTAACTCTGCGTTGGAGGCCTCCGTAGCATTGTCCGTACTAGGTGTGTGCTTTTAGATATTTATTAATTTCTTTTTTAAGCCTAGATTTAGTAAACCATTTAGGTTCTCGATATATAAGGATGTGTCACCTTTGATTTATAGTAACTTTCTTCAGAGAGGCCAGCATTTTACTAATCTATTTCTATTTTTCTGAGCTTTTCATATTTTTGTTCTCAGAAATAAAATCTTTATATAATTTTTTTTGCCCAAAATTTTAAGTTTCGTTGATGAGTAAAATAAAATTGTCATTAAGAGGGATGGTCGTGGCCATATTTAGACCCTACGAAGAAGAACTCTGTATAAAGATATAGGAAAGCATTCAAATTTTAAAGCTAAAATATTTGTAAAAGTTCTTTACTTAGTGACAGTTTATAGCGAAAAATATTGTATATAACATTTTAAGGTAGATCAGATTGATTATTTATTGATCATCCAGTCTCCATAATAGAATTCGCATTGCCAATATGTTACATTTCAAAATAGTACAAATGTTTGTGCTCCTATGTATGAAAAACACTTTTTCTGTTTCTGTACCTGCACTGGGAATATTCTAACTGTAAGTTACAGTAAATTCTGATGTAACAACGTGTGAGAATAGTGCTTTTTCTTGAAAAATACAAAGCCAAATTTTACAATATTTGGTTTGAAGTATCTCTAGGATAAGAGGAATCTAGTTTGTTAAAAATTTGACTTTACCACCTCCGGAGCCTCATGGGCGGGACAAAATATGCATTAACGCCACATTTTCAAAAAATCTTCTCTTCTTACACACAATTATAAAAAAAATGTATAACTGCATAGTTATGAATTTCACAGTTTGGGTAGAACGCATCATAAACTGCATGTTATAATGTTATGATGTTCATTATGCTTTCTACCAAAATTGTGAAATCCATGGCCCCTTAGACGGTAAAGCGAACACAAAATCTTCTTCTCTACTCCATACTATATTTGATAAAAACTTAATGCAAGGTTAAGCTGTCCATGAATCTCTCTACATAAATTGTGAAATTCATGGCCCATGTGCCATGGGTTCAGGCCCTAGGAAGGGTCTAATATGAACATATAGTGAAAACTTATTTAATCTTAGAACATCTTCTTTTCTACTTCCACAGTGGTGGGAGATAAACTGAATGCATGCTTATTATGTTGTAGTTCATGTAGTTCATGTTTACTAAGATTGTGAAATTCATGACCCCTGGGTGAGGGTTCAGGCCCTTGATTGGGGTCAATGTGACCATAGCTAAACAGTATTTAATTTCCGAAAATCTTCCCAACTTCCACAGCAGGGGGAGATAAACTGAATCCATAGTCATGATGCCGATGAAGCCAACTACCTAAATTGCGAATTTAATGACCTCTGCATCAGGGGTTTTGGCCCTTGGTTAGTGTCAACTAGAACATATAGTGAAAATGTATTGAATTTTATGCGATTTTCTTCAGTATTTTCACAGTCGTGGGAGATAACATGAATGCATTGTTTTCATGTCCATCATGTTTTCTTCTTAAATTGTGATTCTGTAACTTATGGTACACCCTAGCCCATAATAAATGCATTGAATTCCTTTGCCGTCACAATACTTCTATAGCTTAAGAAAATTAAAAAGTGCAAATTCAATCACAGAAGTGGGCTAAACAATTAAATATCAAAACATTTTCTCACTTTCATTTCATTGGCAAGTGATCATTAAAGGCATGCAGGTCTCTTTTTACCAAAAGTTTACAATTGTTTGCTCCTGGAGCTAAGAGTATGGAAAATCAGAAATTCTTCCGACTCCCTCCACCCCCGCCCCCGCCCCCTCCCATAATTGTTTAATGTTTGCAATCGTGAAAAAAAATTAAAATGGTCGTAATAATCAGATGAGTCACGGATTTGGGTTTAGACTCTTAAATGAAATCCTGACATTTTAGTTTACAGACTATGGTACTCAGTTAATTATCAAGGTTTGTCGGTCTCTTGTTTTTCTAAAGCTAAAGAATTAAAATTTATAAGTGGTTTATTAAAAAACGGTAAACTGTAAACTATAATTTTCTACAACTTAAATCAGAAAATAAAGCACATTGTTTCAAAAATGACGTTAATATCTGCAAAATTTAAAAGAAACGTTAAGTTTTGCAAGCCCGTCGTGTTGTGACGTAGGTAAGTTGTCATACAATATAATAGAATTTGTTTAGCCAATCAAATGAGGCGTTACAACCAGAATTATGATAATATGATGTTACAATTTATTCGTTCTTTGAAATTTTCCCTGGTCAGTACTTTCAGTACTTTGATTTTTCCTGCAGTCAACGAATCAGTAAGTGGTATTTGGATACAAGGAACGAGAAGTTCTGTTTCATCGCCCTGGTTGACTGACGATGGAGATGAAATCCCTTATATTGGACCAGACTATGGCACATTTGATGGCAGTTCCAATCTCCCGCCTCTGGAGATGACTTTTAATAATGACAATACGTTCCAGGGACAGCCTGAAGACTCGTACTATGCTGTTATTTGTACAAAATAACGTGCTGTAAAAATAAATTTAGTAAGTTTTCAGGGTCATCTACTAGTGGTAAACCACTACTACTGTGAAAATATGGTGATGTGGTCATCTCTAGTTTTTGAGATATGGAGCCCTAAAATAAATGCACTCATTATAATGGAAATTTAAACATCGTGCTCGGAAACATCAAAGGCCCCTACCCTGGGGGCTGAAATTTTCAGGGTCATCTCCTAGTGGTAAACCACTACCACTGTGAAAATATGATGATTTGGTCATCTCTAGTTTCTTAGATTCGGGCCCCTACTTGTAGTACACTATTTATTATAAATTAATGGGAGTTAAAACATCGGGCTCAAAAACATCGAGTGCCCCTACCATAAGGGCTGAAATTTTTAGGGTCATCTTCTAGTGGGAAACCACTACCACTTTCAAAAAATACGCGCTATATTTGTTTACTTATTTCTTTTCACAAAAATTAAAACGTAAAAAAATTGCAATTCGTCAATTTTAAGATAAATCAAAAGAGAAAAAGACTTTTGTCCATAAAATTTCAGAGCAACAAAAATCTAGCATATGCATTAATCAATTTTAATACAAAATACATATTCTGCATTCAATATCAAGCTATATAAACCCTACAATTATTTAAGAGAAATAAAAAAAATAATCGCTTCTGGTGACGACAAGATTTAACGACAACGCTCTTATGTATTAAGTCTGTCGCTAAAGATAACAGTGACATTATATAACTCTGGGGGAAAAACCTGAAGCAATGAAGATAAACCGAAAAAATATTTCGATTAATGTTCTCGAGTACATGTATTTTTTCACAACTTCATTTAATTCAATGTAAATTCATACGAAACAAGAACTAAAAATAATACGATTCTTTGATTTTGAATTTCGCACATATGCGAATCATTACATTTGTAAGCCCAAAATATTAAACAAATAATTCTTATCAAATCTAAGACATGAACAAAGAATATTTCTTGCTTACTCTAATTAAAACCAATTCATAAATGTCAATTTTTTTTATCTACTTGGAGGTGATATATACTATAAAATGATATCAATCATCTTGCCTCGATAAAAATTGGTTAAGGTCTTAACACACTATTACACACTATCAATCATCTTGCCTCGATACAAATTGGTTAAGGTCTTAACACACTATTACGTCATGAGCGATCCTTCAGTTCTTCCAAAGATTCTCTAAAACAGAGGTTTAGCCTGGACAAAATTGCACAAACAGACAGACGGACTGATAGATTCATTCAAACGTTCTCAAAACATTTTTCATTTACAAATTCAGAAGACAGAGTATGCATATGAGTGTATATCTTGTGAAACCATGTTATTTATCAAATAGTCACCTAAATTAAGTTCTATATATTCCATGATACATATGTTCAATTTTCAGCATTGTCTATAAAAAAATAAATTGGCAAAACGAAACTCAACCTGTACAGATGAATGCAGGTATATGCAAACTGTGTGTGTACATTGTTTTAAATCCTTAATGGATTTCCATAAATATTTTTATAAAATCTGAACCAAAAACGTGAGGGAGAAACCCTACTATTGGGGAAAATCTACTATATAGTAGCTTTTCCCTCTGGCGGAAAGGCTACTATATAGCAGGTTTTCCGGGCCGGGGGAAAAGCTACTATGGGGGAAAAACTGCTAAACAACACCGGGTTTCTTTTTAGATATTTTATGCAAAAATTGTAACTTGTGGTTTAAAAATTAATAATGTTTTGAATAATATCCAATATCCTTCTGAGTTTGTTTTGTTTGTTTTTTTATATAAAGAACTAAAGTTCTAGCAATACGATATCATAAACTAGTAGACGATAGTCTTTAGGTGGTATCAGACACTTTGCAATTTCAATGTTGATGATAGAAAATCATATTATTGCCGTTTTGTAATGTTATTAATGTGCAAATTTTAAAACTATTTTTAAGATTAAAATTGTAAAAATCCCTACTTGGTTCAAACTATTGTGCAATAGATGAAGTTGAAAAATTAATAGGTTTTGCAACGGTGTTGGCAAACAACAGGTTTTTCTCCTGAGATACTTTAATTACTGTATACAGGGAAATATTCTAACCCCGTCTAATAATCGCACATTTCGCATTCGTTGTCAGCGGGCGAATTTAAAACTTGGCAAATTCCAATGTCTCAAATTTTCTCTCTTTAAACACAACTATGTCTGGGTGAATTCAAGAGGGGGCGAAATAGTTTGCAAGTGTAGACGGGCGAAAATTACACGCGGCGAAAATAACCATGTATACAGTAATTGCATTTTTTTTTTCTTACAAAAATGCAAATCTATTAATTATAAACATATACAAGCATTTACGGGAGCACCAATTCTGAGGCTGATTTAACGGTTTCGTTTTACTTATTCAAATCTAAAAAAAAATTAGGAGCTTCTGAATGCTTCGCTCCCTGGACCGCCCGAATAGTAGTTGGAGTTTCTATGCAGCCCCAAATCCCCCTACCCTCTGAAAAATCCTGCAAGCATACATGTTTTTCATACCACCAAATTTCCCCTCATCTCACCTCCTCTTTGAAATATTTCTGGGTCCTCGTCTGTTTTAACTCAATCCTTCATTTTTTTTCTTACACCTTTTGGAAATGTTTTATTAGCAGATGTATTTGATAATTTTGAATGATTTGTGGAATTTCTAGTATCAATAATATCACTATCGATTTAGGCTTAATTGATTAAGCCTAAATTGTAGGTTAGAAACGTTATAAACATGTATATAAAATTTCAAATGTGCTTAGTATGTTAAATCTATTGAAAAATGTAAGACATGATAAGTTTTTGATATTTGCGTGATGATTTAATTGATGATGTTTCAATCTATATAGGATGCGTTCTTTTGAATAAGTTTCTAGTCGAGACCGTATAAAGAGGCCGATTGACCACAGCCGTCCATAAAATTCTCTCCGAGCCATGAAGGCGCCTAATACGGGGTACACATGTACTTATACCCGGTGTTGTATAGCAGTTTTTCCCCCATAGTAGCTTTTCCTCACGGAAAACCTACTATATAGTAGCCTTTCCCTCCGGGGTGAAAAGCTACTATATAGTAGCTTTTCCCCCATAGTAGGGTTTCTCCCTCACGTTTTTGGTTCAGATTTTATAAAAAAATATTTATGGAAACCCAGTAAGGATTAAAATCAATGTTTCTACGCCCCCAGGTTGCATATAGAACCGTTTTAACAAGAGCTTGGACTTTGGGTAGTACGTGACAAACTCCGATTTGATGAAGGCGGAGTCTACTCATGGTTAACTGTCCAGTGATTGGCTAATAGATATGAATACATTGAACGCAATGACACTCGTTCGACTTTATCCAGGGATGTATATTTCGCTGAAACAGCGTCAATTTCACACAGCAGAGCAGATCTTTCCGGTTTTGACAGTCTATCAATATTAATGAGCTTCTCATAGCGAATTAGAAGAAAGGAGGTCAATATTTGAAAGCTTGTTTTGATAAGCAAACTAGATAGTAACATCCCAACGAAAGTCCAAGCTCTTGTTAAAACAGTTCTATCTGCATTCATCTGTACAGGTTAAGTTTCGTTTTGCCGATTTATTATTTTTTATAGACAATGCTGAAAATTGAACATAATTTTATGTGTAATGGAATTATATATAGAACTTAATTTAGGTAATTAATTGAAAAAGTACTTGGTTTCACAATTAAGATATACATTTATATGCATAACTATGTGTTCTGAATTTGTAAGTAAAAAATGTTTTGATAATTTTTAATAAATCTATCAGTCCGTCTGTCTGTTTGTGCAAATTTTGCCCAGGCTTAACCTCTGTTTTAGAGAATTTTTGAAAGAACTGAAGGATCGCTCATGAAGTAATAGTGTGTTCAGACCTTACCCAATTTTCATCGAGGCAGAGTAATTAATATCATTCATAAGTATATATAATATTTTTGAATAAGTTTTCTCGATATGTCACAAATGAGATAATTTTTTTCATATGACCTGAAAATTGCTTAATCACATCGGAAATAGTTCTATCGCCCCCCAAAACAGTTATATTTCACAGAAAATAGTTGCATTGCCCTCCCGAAATTGTTATATCACACTCGCGTGCATCAATTCTGTATATTAATTACGTTGGGTTCGAAATTTAGCTAACGTAAACGTTTAAGCAACGTAAACAGTGTTTAGTAAATCAAAATGTCAGGACAGTGTCTGCTATTCGAGACGCTGCTATTCTGAGGAAATTACTTTAGTTGTTTAATTTGAAAAATAATCTTTTTTATTGAAAGCACAGATCGACATTTAACAAAACATCTTACATTGATTTTTAAGATATGAAGATGTGTCACATGAAATAAAATACACTTTTTAATGAGTTAGCTATGTTCTTAAATTGATTTTGCTATTTTTTAAATGTTATATAACATATATTACATGTCTTCTCGGGCGACAATACCAGAATATTTGTCCCTAGTTGAAAGAAAAGCCCTGGGGTGTTATGTCGCCCTCTGCCTTAGCATCGGGCGACATAACACACTCCATGGCTTTCCTGTCATATAAAGCTTATCTCAGAGAAGTTGGACCATAATAAATAACAGTTGTCGTGCTTAAAGCACTGTAAAAATGTGCCAGGACCATGAACATGAGAGACTGGAGAAGTTTAAGATGCGTCCTTCCCCGTGGACGGCCGTGTCCAAGCTGTTGCACGGATTGGTCCATTGAGTTGAGGTTCGTTACAAGTGAATTGTACAGGTAACGTTTCGCAAGAGGGGGCCACAGGATAATTAGATATTTTATAAAAACAAATAAACTAATGTGTAGCTTTTATGTGACAACAAACATGAAACTTTCTTTTGCAATGCTTTTTTCTACATTCTTAATTTGTTCTTCTATAAATGTCGGCAAGATGCTACGCTTCGTCCGAAGATATCAGTTTTTCAATTATAAATCTCCCTAAACAACATGTTTTCGTTCCTGAAAATATATCTGAGTAGAACAATAACGTTTCAATCAAAAATAATGTCATATAATTTCCTTTACATGGATATTCAGGGTGACATATATTGTGTCGACTTGTGATATCTGTATGTTATTTCATCAGATTTTAATGTTGACTTGTAATATATCTTTATGTTCAATTAGGCCACTAAAATCAACTGTCCACTAAAATCAACTGTCGCAGAAATTTTTGCAACATATTATGTATGACGATTTTACATTAGAGAGGATAAGTCACCTATGTAATTATGGTGGTATGGGACACCTGTCGATATTAATTTGGATAAAAGTTCATTCAATTCAAAATACTTTCACCGGTTTAGAATTTTTAAATTTTACAATACCGGGTATTTGAAAAAAAGAATGTTTTTAAAAATTTTGGAAAGGTAAAAATTATAAAAGCCCCACCGGGATTCGAACGCATGACTTACAGATTCGTATTTAACGCTCTAACCCGCTGCGCTACACTGTTAGATAATAATTATGGGAAAGAAAACATTTATAAAGTTATAATTGATTTTATTGTTTATTTCTATAAGAAGTGCGTCACAATATGGAGGTATTTCATACCACCATTATGCTATTGACTGAAAATGGATTTACTAGTTGTATGGTTTTTTTTATCAGGGTTCGACACTAACGGTCGACCGGCGGCCCGAGTCCACCAAAAATTGGAAAGGTCCACCAACAGTTCAGGACCTGGTGGACCGTCGGTCCACTAAAATTTTAAACTTTTATAATGAAAATCAAATTATTAATGCAAATTCTTACATTGAAATTGACAACCGAAAATGAATAAATGAAGTTTTGTGATCGCGGTAACTTCACCAGAATTTCCTCATAAAAAGAAGTTGAAGTTATTCTGTCCTCTGAGATCATGATTGTGTAAATTAACTTCATTGGCATGATAGTTGATTAATAAAAATATTTTTTAATCCAAAATAAAAACTAAAACAATTATTATTTAACCAGTTGGCTATCCTCTGCATTACGGTGGTAAGTGGGTAATTGAGTTGGACTTATACCCCTAATTACACTGAAGTAAAGAGACAGATTTATTTGTCACTTAGCTTACAAAATGATGAGATATTTCCTTTATAAGAGATATAAATACATTAAATGAATCAAATTTCAAATTAGATAAGCTTTTTATTTTTTTCAAAAATAGTTTGATTTTTTATTAGCTGGTGTGGAACATGTATTTTAAGTATAGTCTGTCCCAAAATTTTTAACTACATGTATATTTTAAGTTTTGAATTGTGAATATCATTGTTAACTTAATAAATAAAATGAAGTCTCCCTGATTTAATTCTCAAACCTTTTTCTATATATTTTTTTGTTGGGGAGAAGTGAAATCTTCCTACAAAAAATTGTAAACCAGTAAAAATATTTTAAATATAATATGTTTTGCTAGTGGAAATGATGATGATGTAGGAAAATGAAATAAATTCAGTAAAGTAGAAGATTACACATGTTTGTGTTCAAATTAATTGCATTTAATAAGCGTGATAGCATGGAGTTGATTAATTCAACAAAAATTCCAACATTAATGAAGGTCCACCTGAATTTGTGAAGGTCCACCAAAAATTCTTGACCAGTGGATCTGCGGTTTACCAAAGAAAAAAAGTTAGTGTCAAACCCTGAATTTATGAATATGCATATTTGTAGAATACTAGAAGATAATTTAAACATGGTGTCCCATATCAAGATGTGTGTTTAAGGATAATTTTGGAACCATTTTTTGTACGTTGATGAAATATTTGATAACAGAAACCACTGTGCTACACATATAAACAGACTCTCAACATTCAATAGAAGTAATTAGGCAGAAATTGATACTTCTTTTAAGTTCGGTTCCACCCATGTCTACAATGAACAAATAAGCACTTTTATTAGCAGGATTTATTTCATTTTACTTGGTAACACCTTTTTTTTTTTTTTTACAAGATTTAATAAAAGAAAATCACTGATTACATTTGCACCACTGATAAAGTAATGTCTCTCCTCTATAATGATATATGATACCATGTGTCAGAATGTCAATGTTTGGATTTTAGTGAAGGCTGAAGTCGTCCCATCAAAAGCCTCCATGCCTTTTCAACCTTGAATCAGAAAAAAAGAGACTTTTTAATTATTTTCAACTAAAACATTACAACAATAAATAATTTCACGTGTTTCCCACTTTAGAATAAAATAATTTAAAAATGTTTCTCTTTTTATCTACACATTTCAGTTAATAATTTAAACATGACAACTTGTCATCATAATACCATTAGCATACATGTGATAAGTTGAAGACCACAAAACTGTACACAAAACTGGAATTTGGGTGAAAAAACTGTACACTGCCCATCAAAAAACGGTACAAAAAACGGTACAAAATATCGCTTTAATTCTTTTGATAAAGCACCTTATTTCTAAACCAACAAATGTATATTGTCAACAATGCCTTATTTTAAATGTTTTAACAAAGTTTTCTATGCTTTAAAATTTCATATTGTGTTTTATAATCACAATTTTTTCATGAATCATATGAATTGAGCAAGCATAGATGATAGTTTGTTCACCAACTTTATATAGTAAAACGTGAGAGTCGATGTCTCCAATTTACATCTTGTTCATGAACGTATTACTGATATATACACCAGCAATGTAAATAACAGCAGCAAATGCGACCTTACATAAATTTCTGCACATAAAAAATCCTTTATTTCAGCGTAAGCATAGTAATCACGTTTATTCATCGTATACATTACGTACGGAGAGCTGGTTCAGATTCATGTATATTTCTAAAGTTGGCTAAAAGTTTTTCGATCAAGTTACGAAATATTTTAAAACAGTTATAATTAAATACCCCTTTAAAAACAAAGCTACCTAAAAGAGCATTTTGATAAGGATGATTATCCCAATTGGCAGTTCACACCTTCACACGCGACGGTTTGTGTACACTACACAAGTATCGGTAGGTCACGTGTCAAACACAGGTGATCTTTTCCAGTGTCTCGCGAGCGAGAATGAGAGGAAACTGGTGGCACTTAGCGAGAAATTAAAAAAACTGTACAAATTTTCATATTCCGTGAATTTTGGTGTCCCGGCGGTACACCGTGAATGGGGTCGATAAAACGGTACATTTGGCGTACCGCCGGTACATATCACATGTATGCATTAGTATTTCAGCTACATGTAAAATTGACCAACATGAAATGATATATAATAATCTATGCATTATAAGACATCAAAAATTTGGGAAAGATTTTTAAAGAGCATGTGTGACTATCCCAAAATTCACTGCCATATTCGAATTCTGGATTTGTCAGTTTTGTTTTCCCATATTTATATTTATTACATAACGTGTATATAAAAAAAACCCTGGCAAATATTCTAGGTTATCGTATCTAGCCTACCTGTTGCTGGGTATACTCGTACTCCCACTCGGAACACAGAATGACGTTAGATTTAGAAACAAGCTCAGCATTGGTAACCCCTAAATTTATCCTCTTCATGGCCTCTTCCTCAGACAAGTTGTTTCTTTCATGTAATCTTTTTACTGCCTTCAAAAAAATTCATACACGTATCTGTTATCTAAATATGCAAAAAAAAAAACCAATCAGATTTTTTCCATTCCATCCATTCCAGCAATTATTGCAAAATTCAGAGTTCAATTACCAAGTGATACATAACTGTACATATAATGTGTACTAGAGACAGATACCGGGTATTGCCTCTGCTGGGATTCGAACCCGGGACGTCTGGCATTCAAATCCAGCACTCTACTCGAGCTAAAGGGTTAATACAATCACCAGAGCTAGTAGGAATGCCATATACCTGACATTAACACAAATGTATTTTACCTACCCCCTCCTCCCTGTACAGTGAGAAACAAAATCCTTTACAGAGGTTTATATTATTCTTTAATTTCCTCTATTTCTAGCTTATGTACCTCCAGTGAGGAATTACCCTATCCTTCCACCACTATACCTAAATGGAATTTCTTCAGTGAGATTTATCTAATCCCTCCACTTAATCTGATTGACTGATTCCTAAAGTAAATCCTTCAGTGAGGAATTCCACCTTCCTTCCACCATAATCCCTACAATGACTCCTTCAGTGAGAATTTATCTTATCCCTTCATCTTACTCCCTACAGTAAATTCTTCAGAAAGGATTCATCCCGTTGTTCCTCCGCACTCACCCCTGCAGAGAAATTTATTCTTCCTGATGATTTACCCTTTAATTTCGTCTTTCTTCATTTCTACAGTGAATTAAATAAACCTACCTCCTTGACTGGTATGACACACCCCCACACTTCATGACAAAGCTCCTCCCAGCCTGCCCTTAACAAAATGGCTGCCTCAAGTACCACTACCGCTTTTCCTTCTGGGAAAGAAATAAAGGGATTTTTAGTTACCATTCAGCTGATAAGATGTAAATGTACATTAACACTTACAAAGTTTATTTCCTTAGTATTAAAAGTTAAAAATACAGTAAAAGATCACCATTTGTACATATATTTCAAGGTTTCAACATGAATATTTCATGTCCCTTATAAACCATGAAAGGAACTTTATTGCATATACATTACACATTATCGAACATTTCATAAAAAAAATAAAACTTCAATCCACCATTGAAGTAGAATGTTTAAATAAATTGGCCTTTTACCGATTAATTTCTGAGAGGTTTCTGCAAGAAGTTTTTTCAGTCATAAACTCATAATAACAGATTTTATTCTTTTTAGACTGGGGAAGGGGGGAGGGTGTTTGTCATTCTGTGCTGTTTCTACCATGAAAGACTGACTTGAAAAAATATTCCGTAGTTTTCACCTGCACCAAACTTTCTAACTTCTTCTGTAGCTAACTTTGCTATCTCTGGCCAAACTATTTCATTCAATGTCTGCATTTTTGTCTGAAATATGAATGCATGAAAATACTGTACAATTTCTACGTCAATCACTTTATTTTCAGAAAGTCATCAAGAGTTAAGGGATGATAGATCAAACTAAACATGTGCCTCATGAAGATCAGTCGATCTCTTTATTCAGGTCTAGGGCATATATACCAGTATTTTGTAAAATATGAATTAAAAAACTCATACAAATGCACAATGTATCTATTGTCAAGGGAGAGAATTCAATGTCTCTTTATAACAGGAGGAACAACAAAAAGATACATTTCTTGATAACGATAGATATATTATAGCATGACACACTAGCAACCAATAAAACTCCAATTTGAAAATAAAAGAGCAATACAACCCTTACTTTATCATTTTCTAAACTTAGCATTTACTGTCAAATCAAAACCTCTAGCTGTTTTATATGTTATTTCTATTTATGGCTGACAGGGTGCATTGTGTATGAATTATGAGAGATGTTATCTACACAATTGTATTGGTTCCTTTATAATCAATTTTCAAAAGACAAATTAAGTAGCAATCTTGCAACAATTTGGCAAATCATTGAAAATATCAATAAACATTTATCATATTCATGTCCTGAAAATATTGAATGATTTGAGGTTTGTATTCATTTGGTTTGTGAAGTTATTGTATTGCCCAACCCCTAATCTCTTTCAGAAACTTATGATAATAAATTAAAGGTGTATATATCTACCAAGAGAGCTTAACTGTAAAACGTGTACATATGTATAAAAACAACATTATAAGGACATACATATAATGATTTTCATCATACCTCATCACTGAACACAATGGCACCTAAGGCTCTTCTGTTTACCTCCCCGTCATCACTCAGGATACCACGACCAAATGTACCGACCACCTTGTCATATCCCATGGTTCCCTTTGCATACGCCTGATGACCTAACCAGCAGAAGAAGATTAATAATAAATGGTTATTTTGATCCTGAACAGCAGAAGAGTGTTAATGTGCAAGCTAAGGATATTGTTGTTCAGAGATGAGTATCACAGCAAAGTTTTCCACTTATGTCTATTTTCTTGTGATCATTTATACATTAAACATTTCTTTCAGAGAAATCACCAACTTTCTTTTGCTCAAGATATATATAATTGTATGAATTACAACTGTATTAACATATTAATGGAACTTGAGCCAATATCAGATAAGACCCTAGAGTGAGGAGAGAACTTGTTGCTATGGTTGTGCAGAGGTGGTCATCCAATCATCATTTAGATACCTAGTTTATCACAGTCCACAGTTCCTGCTCCCAGTCCCTCCAGTCTTTTACAGATGGCTGATTTTCCACTGGCTATTCCACCAGTTAATCCCAGAATGTAGGGGGTAGAGGGAATGTTCTTGTTTGGCTGAAAACAGACAAAACAATACAGAGTGATACAATAGCTAAAATCTAAATATTTGAGTACATCTATTTGTGTCAAAGAGATGTATCAATCAAATTATTGTTACATTTATTAAAACAATTAATCAAAGAGTTGTATTTTACACTCTTTGGTAGAATATTGGATGTTACATAAATCTACACTTTTTTATAAACCACCTCCTAATTTTAAATCTTAAACTGTCCAGCTCATGTATGAACTAGGTAGCCATTCCATTCATTATAGATAATTTTGCAAATACCTTGACTGGATTAATAAGTGTTCCTAGCAACCGTTTCCGTAGTGATGAAGAGCTTATCTTGGTCTCCTCAAACTGACTGTGACATTGATCTTGTACAAGGTCAATGACATATACATCCAACTCACTGTAGCCCTGAAATGTAATGTCATTATGGGAGGAATGAGTATTTACAGAAAAAATAATTTATATGGAATATGGGAGGGGGTTCAGACAGCCAACTGTATGTAAGATGGTATTAAAAGTGCAGGGTGTTTTTACAAGCAAAATGAAAATTACAATTATAATACAAATCAACAAATCATTTGGCATTACTATTATCCATGGACAGAATGCAGATGCAGACATTGCCCATACACATATATTATGTTTTATTTTATCTGTTCACAGACTTAATAAGTACAACACAAGGTTTTGATGACAATTGTGATGCATTGTTTACACTTGGGCATCAGTCTCAACTGCAGAAATGCACCAAAATTTCTTCAAAAAAGTAGTTTTGGTGTAAAGTATGAAACTTATTATGTTGCAGGATAAATAAGAAACATGATTGTTAACTCTCTTTTAAATAATATATTAAGTAAAATTTATGCCTGGGTCTTAAACATTAGGAGGGCTTAACCATCACCCATTTCTATTATTTAAAGACAGTAACCATGTGTTCTATAAATGTACAACACAAACAAACATACATACAGGTGACCTACTTTCTTCTGTCTCTCCTGGTTCACAATGTCTCCACCTTTCTTTGTCTCATCACTGACCACAATACATTGTAGATCTGGGTCAGTGATGGTGGGTCCAAACATGTCGGTGATCGGGACCACGCGGTGACCTATCTGTGGCTTCACTGTCTCAATAAACTGCACCACTGAGTCAATCCTCACAGAGGTCGGCTGTATCAGCTCCGGTAAAGATTTCTCTGCAAAACAGTCTAATGTATTTATTGAAGTACTTTTATATGTATTGACAGAAAACAATTCAAATCGGTTCATTAAACTTTTATACTTGTTACAGATGCACTCATCTCATCGTCGCAAGCCACAGGTTTTGTATCCATTATGCTTGTGGAAATAGAATGGACACAAAACCTGTGGCTTGCGACAATGAGATGCACTGAATTTAAAGATTTTTTTTTATCAATACTAGAAAAAGCAAAAGCTACCTTGCCATATAGCATATTCACCAATTCTTTCATTACTTCAATTATTTTACATGTAACTCTTTAAAGGAAAAATCTGACTAGAACCGTAACAGATACAAAGTATGAATGACTTACTAAGATTCATTTCCCCTGTGGTAACTCCTACAGTCAGGTTTTCCTCAGCAAACAGACAACCCTCTCCCAGGAGAATCTTGTGTCCAAGATGTAAGCGATCAAAGGTCCCCCCTAATACCACTCGTCTGTACGTCTGTAGGCCAGAACTCTCTGATGGCAAGTCCTCCGTACCAACAGAGCTTATATCACAGAGGGACTGGAATTTGATGTTATCTGCAGAGGCCTGAAATGTGCTCTGAACAAACTTGCTTAAGAACTGTTCATTTGTATCAAGTTGTTCCTGATTGTCCATCAGAACGACATCTAGCCTAGATCTGAGATTGTAGCTGAAGTTTTCATTTCCAACATTTGTTATGTTTCCTTGCAGAACATATATATCAATGTTTCCACATACAGCCGCACTGGAAGAGTAGATGTCAGTCATCAACTTTCGCAGGCCTTTGTTGGGAGGAATAAACCCCAGACTTGTAAACTCTGGTTCTGGTTTAGTGTCCGGTTTCGGAGTCTGGATCGGCTGAATGTGTACATAAAGTGTATTGGAAATTACCTTCGCAGCCTGTGACAAAATATGTTGAATATTTTTCCTGAGAACTGGAATAGGTCTTGTCAAAATTAAAAGTCCAGATTCAAACATGACTGCAGTTTATATCTCAGACGTCATAAATTGCAGCACAAACAGAAAATGTTGACTCGAGAATTGATTGCAGAATGCTGTCAACGGGTTTAATCAATGACAATTGAAAATACTTCGCAATCAGAATAGTTGGTGAGGATATTAAATTTTCAGCAGTGACAGTAAATTTCTATGGCATTTAATTAGCATGCTGCGTTCCTTTCAGATAGAGTAGACTCGATTATTTCATTTTATGGGAGGAAAATCTCACAGGAAATATATGGATGTCGCTAATTCATGAACCGACACAGTAGCATATTCCGGATTCAACCAATTCTTTTATTTTCAGGAAAAAACAAAAACAAAAACAAAAAAAACAAAACAAAACAAAAAATCAAAAAAAAAAAAACAAAAAAAAGAAAAGAAAAGAAATATATACTAAAAAATTTAAACAGTACAAAAAGTATAGAAATCCATCCTTCCTTATTCTTTACTGATAGTCAATGTAGATACGGTGTGACGCGTTAGATAGTCGTCTTTCATAAATCAAACAAATAATGGAAGAAAAAAATAATAAATGAAATAAATAAAGAAGATGGGGGGGATAAGGTAGCGCAAATGCCCATTTGGTTTAGTCGTAAAATACAATTTCAAATTTATTTTTTCCAATTAAATCTATTTGATAATGTTATAATAAATGTTTCCAATAGCACAATTAACTATATTCAGTTTTGAATATTTAAACAAACGATAAGAAAAAAAATATTTATATATACGTTTTTGTGGTATCGAGCCCACTACCTAAAAAGCCTAGTTCTATAAGGTTAGCTAATGTCTGGTGCTCTAACCACTGAGCCATTTCAGTCACAACAACGTTCGTTGTTTAAATGTTATATGCGACTTTGTCCACGAATTTACGGACTTGCATTATTTTTCTAAAACGTTCAATTGTTGGAATACAAAATGATATTTTAAATGTAGAGTGGGTCATCTCTCCACGTTTTTGTTGATTGATATCAGTTTGTTTTCCATTAGACTTTATTTTGACTATGACAAAAATATGGAGTACAGACCCACTCTATAAAAAAGGCATTGAAGTTCTAAAAAAAAGACAATATTTGGAGGTTTTGATACGCATACGCCAGTTTAAATCAACATATTCAAATATTGAACATATTTAAAGGTTACAAATTAATGTTATGTCAAATAAACATTGTTTTGAATGATTTTTTTTTTTACATCAATTATCGGATTTGTTGATATTTTAATTTTATTTTAATTTATCCACCCATCTTCTCTGGAAAAAAAAATATATATAAAAACAAAGCATATGCAAAATTGCCCTTATTGTTAATGCTTTACTATTAATGGTCTTGGCATTTAGTTTTTAAGTTTATTAATTTATACCGAGAAATGATTAATGAATATGTCGATGGCATGCATTCAGTGAAATGAACGTGTATGCATGGGCCGGTACATGAATGACGCCATCTTAAAAATTTAAGTTCGGTTTTCAAGCAATTCTCCTTGAGAAAATGCAATCATAAAATCCATACATTATTTTTTTCCTTAAAAAAAAATCAACTAACTCCCACCCAGTTTCTTCTCTTTCTCTTTTTTATTGAACGACTAGATTTTAATCATATATTAATGCAATATATATTTAATTGAAATAAAATAGCATTATACATGTTTATGAAGCTGTTTCAGGATTATGATTATTATGATTATATCATTTCTTTCGTTCGGTAATATGAAATGAAAAAATATAAATGATAATAAAAACATCTAATAATTTGCATCAAATTACTTCTTGCTTTAAAACTGAACGAAGTTTGTATTAAAAGAAGTGTATAAAATATTTACCTTCCACTAAATCTTATCTTTCATTATAAACATTAATGCATGTTCACTTTTTTTTTTTTTTTTTTTTTTTTACTTTTTTTTATATGTTAGAATTGAAATAAACGGAATCAAATCAACGCGTTTCATTAAATGTTTCCCTTTTTTAACAGTATTATAAGTTTTCATACACAAACTTAGCACATGCACGTGCAGGCTACATGTGTAATTTCTGTTTAATGGAAGGAGTTAAATTGATTTTTAAACACTTAATGTAACACTGCCTACATGTACATGTAGGCCATTTGCCATTTCCTGACCTTCTCTCTCTTTCCACCCCTTCCTAACCCCTGGAACCAGTTTGAGTCACATGTTATATAAGAAGTTAAGAACATAAATTCATATATACTTCTCAAAGTCAAAATTAAATCCATGACATCACTAGCTGAGATTTTCTACATGTGCCTGAATAATGCGTAGCATCTTGGACAAATAGATATATCACGGTAACTTATTATAGATCTTCACCCATTACATCTCCGTATATATAAAAGACTATAAATATTATTTCTAAAATTTATAAAATATCAAATTCATTGCACTACATGTACATACAATGAACCGTCATGTTGTAAATTTTGAATTTACCGTGGGTGGCAGTATATACAAAATTTACAACATGACAAGTCATGTTGTAAATTTTTTAAATTTTGTATTTACTGCCACCCGGTAAGTTCAAAATTTACAACATGACAGTACATGCATGTAGTTGAAATATAAGTATGCAGATACAGATGCAGATCATTTATTTCTAATTCAGAGAGCCCAGAACAGACAAGTACAGTACATGACATGACATAAATTATATGACATATTATACATGTAACCCCCCCCCCCCCCCCCCCCTCTCCCCACACACACACTTTAATTTTTTTTTATTGTTGGAGGTAATTTCTTGATTAAAAAAAATTATAGATGGTAAGTCTATTTCATCGATCTATGTTCCAGACTTCAAGATTTACATGTATTCCAGGATATTTCCACACCGGCTCTAAGTCATGTGTATTTTAAATTTATCAAGAATGTCAAGTACTATAAATAGTTTCTCTTGATGGAATGTATGATAAGATATTTTGATAATATCGTGTGTAATATCGAATGTAATTTGATGCTTTTAAAAGAATGACACAGACATGTTTTTGTACGTCCGCGGGTAGCGATGCTTACATTGATGACAAATCCGGATATCTCATCGCGTCGGGTTCAAATATTTCATTTTAAAATAGCCTCGTTTTAACTTGACATTAAACTGAAGTGTCCTATTTCCGCTTCGAAAGAAGTTTGTGTGTGATAGTGCTAAAGGTTCGTATCTTCGGCGGATTAGAGTTAAGTACATCTTACAATAC
Source organism: Magallana hongkongensis (assembly GCA_016163765.1). NCBI lineage: Eukaryota > Metazoa > Mollusca > Bivalvia > Ostreida > Ostreidae > Magallana > Magallana hongkongensis. The sequence goes on along the minus strand of WFKH01002636.1, from coordinate 7,976,918 downwards.
ACTGCAGGACTACTAATGGGATAGAGAGGGCCAGTGGGACGAAGACGGAGAGGAAGTGTAGACACATTTTCACCTGTGATTAAAGGTGTGAAGTCGATATCGTTTGGAATGTGAAGAATTCGATAATTTTCACCCAATTATCAGGAATAAATAAATAATTTTCTTCATCCGTAAATCGACAGTTAGTGATTCGTTTGTGGAAATATATTTTTGAATACTCAGATATTTTCTGAAAAAAAGAAGATAGATCATTTCTTCAGAGGAGTGAGTTTTATGATGACGGCAGGAGTGATACTACAATGAATGGAATAGCTCTAAGACAGTATCAGCACTATCATAATAGTGTGTCGGGGATCTCCCCATGTAACGAGGGTAAATACCGTCCCTCCACATCCATCCGAACGGACACACTCACAGACAAATACACAATCCAGGGAGAGATTGGCAGGTAAGGTGTCTAGGTGGTCAGTGGGGGGATTTTGTCCGCCACACCGGCCATTTAATTCACTGTTTACTCACTCACCTGTGCATATTGGAATGTTTGTTTACTTAAGATATTTGTGTGGTGTCGACCCCCACCAGTTAGAATGTGTAGGTGTTATAAGCTTAATTGTTAATAGAAAAACTGGACCTTTAGTAGAATTTCTTTCAAAGTTTTCTCTTGATTACAATCATTGACATCTGTAAAACATTAGACAACAGTAGAAACACACAAGGAAAAGAATCTATTCTATTCATATATCTTCCTTGATTATATTAGAGCATTATAAAAGGAAATTATAAATATCTCATGGTCAGAATTTGGATCAATGTTGTCTTGTAATCACTCGATGAAATTATCTCTTGGCAGGATCCTGAATCTATTAAATTCTGCTTGCTGATTATATAAAGGCCTTGTGTAACCTTCCATGGTCAGTTGGAAATATATTAGGGTAAACTTGAAACAGAACATAAAATAAATGTATGTAGATGATCATGTGGAGTTACTGTTAGCATGGTTAGCGGTGGGATTGGGGAGGGGGTGATTTGATCAAGTCAAAAGAGACCCCTCTTTTCCATTGTAAGATTTTAGAATTTTAATCAGACATCATTAATGATTGTTCGATTGCTCATATGTTTATGATTCCTGCCTGAGTAATAACCTGGTTGTTATGAAATATAAACAAAGATATCTTATCAGTCACTACATAGCTCTACATTCTACATATCATATTTATTCATATTCATCAGATCCAATGATCTTATGATCCATAAAATGTCATTTGAACAAATTTGTATCGAGTTCTCTATACCTATAACAGTGTATAACGATCCAGTATTAGATTTTAGAGTGTTTATTAAAATAAACTTTTATGGACACATTAATGATTTAAAGATGTCGTCTTATTAAATGATAATGAAGGTTACTTTGAGGAATTCTCAGGTGCAGAGGGACTTGACTGATCATGTAGATCATGTAGATATATCTTAGACTGTATAATGATGGACAAGAGCTGGAATTCCCCCATCTGGTCATATTAGTCATGGGACCATCATACTGAAAATCTGAAGAGAATTCCAGATTACATGGAGTGACTAGCCATTACATGGAGTAACTAGCCATTACATTGAATTACTAGCCATACTATCAACTTGTCAGTACATTGAGATACTTATAGCCATTAAATTTAGTTACTAGGCATTGCATTGATTTACTAGCCATCACATTTAGTTACTAGGTGTTGCACTCATTCAATAAACTATCCATTACATTTAGTTACTAGCCATTCCACTCAGTAACTAGACGTTACAATGATTACATTGAGCTACTAGCCATAGCCAAGTTTACAATCCATTCAGTTACTAGCCAATACACTCAGTAACGTTAAGTTTTAAGCCATTACAGGAAACGAAACTAGCCATCACAAAGACACGTGTTGCTTTGAAGGCTGTCTCTGTGACTAGGGAGAAATCGACCAATAGAGACGGCACACTGTTCCTCTCTCTGTCCCTCTCTCTCTGTGACTCAGTCACTGTATAATATTAATGCTGCATACCAAGCACAGAAATGTGATGCCATGTTTTTAGAATAGCTAAATTCTTAATTCATATGTATATGAAGCCCTCAGACAGTTTCACAAAGACCAGTGTAATGTGCAGTTTATATGTTAATGAGAATTGCATGCATACGTAATGAGAGGTAGACCTGGTAGAGGGACTTAGTTATAAAGTAATGTCTCTTTGTAATTTATGTGACTCAGAGAGAGAGAGACAGAGAGAGAGAGAATACATGTTAGCAGATAAAGTAATGTCTCTTTGTAATTTATACAAGAGAGAGAGAGAGACAGAGAACAGTTTATTATATAAAGGTCTGAGACTAGTTTGGATTGGGGGAGGGGGGTCATGATGAAAAGGAGTCATTAATTAGTTACAGGTTTCCTAGGCAGAAAAGAAGCCTTCAAGTGTAGCTGCTTTTTGTAGTACATACAGTACAGACAATTTATTATGACTCATAATCTGAAAGGAAAACTAAGAGTAGGTGAACAAAAATTATGCATTTAGCATTCTGTGACTTAGAATTAACACAATCGTAAGAGGAGGTTTAGGAACCTATCCTCTGCAGCCTGCTGTATTAAAAGCCATCAAAATACTTACATAACTTAAAAACCAACCATCACTGTGCCAAAGTGTTAATGCTCACTAGTACTGAACTATTAAGAATATA
>WFKH01002636.1:7941985-7960095 GCA_016163765.1 Magallana hongkongensis | reverse complement strand
GAGAGAGATAGCATCAAAAACAAGAGATAATCAGAGAGAGAGAGAGAGAATAACATCAAAAACAAGAGAGGAGAGAGAAAGGTGTTTACATAATTTATAAATGTGTGGATGTAGACTTCAAATAAAATGTCTTTCAGAAATGTATTGACATTATTTCTACATAATGCATGGGTATCAATGGTATATGAAGGTATGAAAATCTAGAATTTAAGTAAGATTTAACTTGACTTATTGTCTTATGACCATATTTTCCTCTCTTTTTTTCAGCCCCAAAACATTTTGTTTACTAAGCCTTTCCCCCACGGAGACATCAAGGTGTGTGACCTGGGCTTTGCCTGCCTGGTCAACACAGGGGAGGACATCAGAGACATCATTGGTACACCTGACTATGTTGGTAAGTGATGTTACCACCTTCCAAGGGTTTACCACCTCAACCCCTCCCCCCCCTCCATCTGTGGATAACACTTGGTAAAGTAATTTACCCCCAAGCTTTATCAACCCTGTCCACCCCATCCAATTTGGTCAATACAGGCTAATTAGAGCACCATTGATACACTAGAAAATATGAGAAATTAATCTCTCCTCCAATCTCTACCTACTTCCAGCCAATAGCTTGGAATGCATCTGTTTGGAACTAAAAGATCTCTTGTAATAATGAAGCTGTAGATAATGTGTTTAAATCTCGGAGATCCCAACACTTTTGGTCATGAATAAATTTGCTATAAGGGTAATATAAGTAACATCCCACCGTCCTTAAAAGCATTGCCACCCTGACCCCTCCCCTTGCCTCATAAACACTATTACTTCATCATATCTTCTTGTATTAAAATAAAGTTATGAGCATGATGAGTGTGTGTACAAATCCTGGGCAAACTCAATTATATTTCTTTTCAATGTAATTGTTATAGGAATTTAGTAAAAGTTGCTTAAATCATTAAATTTGAGCATTTATTAATAAGTCAAACCAATAGAACCAATCTTGGACTGATGATAAATAAGTAATATATTTTTGTAACTATAAATACAACAAGGTAACTGTAGAAATTGAACTCTTGCAAGCTTGGTGTTGTTTTCTTCAAATCTTACCTGGCTAAACATTGTGGGCATATTTCTAGGCTCGGCAAGTTGAAAATTGAAACCTGATGAGTTTTAGATGCTATTAATGATGTGGTTTAAATAAGGAGTGATGAGGTGACTTGTACAGCACAGTAAAAAATGGTTTTACATTAGATCCCTACACCCTACATCTCACTGTTATAATAATAGTGAACTATGTTCAGCCATGCATTTATCATTGGTTATCAAAAAAATTATTAATCACAATTTCTTTATTGTTGTAGCTCCAGAAGTGCTATCCTATGAGCCTCTTGGTCTCTATACAGACATGTGGTAAGTATATCACCAATAACACCTACCTAAAGCTAAAGGTGACCTTCAACTTGTTTGACCTTTGATCTTTACAATGACCTTGACCTGAATTATTCTTTCAAAAGAGCTGATCATTGTTGAAGTTTAGATATTGTTTACATTTAAAGAACATATCACTATGATTTAAGAAATAAAACTCTTTGGCCTAGACGCTGAAAGTGTAATAAATCAAGGTTTGTTGCTGTGCAAGTTTGGTGCATTTTCTCCTTGATACCATAGTTTATTTATATAACCTATTCAGTAAGCAGCAAGGTACATTGCCTCGTCATTTTTTCCATTGAATAATGACTTGGAGTTTTCCCTGATAGATAGAATGTCGTGGGATGAATCAGAAATCTCCGGCTGTTTATGACTAGGCACCTTTCACCTCCATGTCTCTGCCAGCCATAATTACTGTGAAATATACACCAGCTTATTTTTCTTCCCTGAATCCTGTCAATTATTAATGACTTGTTCAGTGTACTTGTCTAGAACTGGAGGAAATATGAGATTGCCCTGTAAAATATGTTTTATAATGAGAGTCGACATAGAAGTATAGATGAAAGTTTTTGAGAGAAAATTTGGGGGGTCGGGTTCTCTCCCTCTTCACTCCCTCCTCTAAACCCCCTTCCCTAAAACCACACACAAACAATAGAATTGACTTATTATTACCAAATGGGATTAAGTATTCTATTTGGAAACTTAGAGGAGGAGACAGTTTCAGTGTTGGAAGAAGCTGAGTATAGCTTCTTTTCTTTTCTGTGAATGACTGCCTCACTATCTAACCAATGTAAGGGATAGAAAAGATTGAGTTCACAGCATTATCTCAATGACAATAAGGAACTTTGGGTAGAAGTGCAAGGGGATCTATCAAAACTGGAGGAGTTAATGCAGCAAAAATAGAAATCCGATGTCAACAGATTTAATGCACTCTGATAAAAGCACAGATTTTTCAAGGAGTTTATTTTTGGACGGTAGGTGAAAGGTTTGAATGTGAAAGGAAATTTTTTTTAGAACAAGGCTTAAAGAACCTGGGTTTTTTCTGTAGTTAGCTGACGATGACTAAGTTGTTATTGATATTATAAGAGAACACACACAGAGTAAATGAAGTAACTGAAATGGAGACATTACATAACAGGGCAGGTTTTGGTGATCATGCTACAGTGGCAGAAACTTTATGCTGCAGCTTCACCCACTGATCATTTAACAATTTACCATATTACCCTATTCTGCATTTCTCTCTAAATCTCCATGTAAGGAATTCTGTAAATAATCTTATAAGTATGACATCTGGTATGGGTGTTTTTGAATGACAAATATATGTGATGCTATGCGAAGTAATATTATATGGGCAAAGTGATTTATTCCTTTTAGAACAGTTATTTTCACAACGTGTAATTTTTCTTGCAGCATATTGAGTTTTTTATGCAACGTGCACAGCTGTTATCTCAACACATACAAGTGTTCATGCAACATTGCACAAATACGCTTGCAACATGTAGCTGTTAGGGCAATGCAGTTATTCTGGCAAAATAGTTTCCTTGTAACTTCTCATAAATTGTTTCATCATCAGACATCCAGTTCCCATGCAGTACTTTGGAATGAGTACTTTACTGAATGTATTTTTCCTGTAATGCTTTGATAACTATCAATTACAGACATTCATTCACAGAATTCCTGAGTTCATTGGTAAAAATGCTTATAGTACTCCATCCACACTACAACCAAATCCAGCGTGAGAAATAGTTCCTCAATTACTGAGAAAAACACTATAACTATTGAAACTTCCTGGAAACTTTTTATGACACAATTTGATTGATATGTCTCTGCTCTTTGGTTTTTGGTAAAGGGGGAAGGGAGGCTGTTCTTGATGGTAGAATGTCATGAATTCACTTCCAGCCCTAATTAGACTTCCTTCTTCTGAAGTACGTACAGTACCGCAGACTTCCTGTCCAATCAACGAGTTCCTTCCTACAGGCATAACAGGCAGTGTCACATCAGGACACAACCTTGACAGCTCGACTCAGTTTTAAGGAAAAAATACCCACCCATACTCTCCCCCCCATGTTAAAATTGCTCTTGTATATTGGTGAAGAGTCTGTGTTGTTTCAGTCTCCCTTGTCCCCAGGAATAACAAAGAAAACAAAAGAATTGAATGTGTAGCTGTAAGTTTACTTGTACATGATAGACCTATGTTTATGAGAAGTACTGTCAGATGGCTTAACATAAAGGTTTGGAAGATGTACAGAACCTGTGCGTATTCACATTGACCTCATGTATTTGGTGTAGGTATATGGTTGGATGGTTGGTTATAGTTTAGGGACTCAGTAAGTTGATTCAGTCTTTGAAAGTAAAGTGGTACTAGTTGTACTCTGTACATGTATTAGTTCATTGTAGGTACGGTACATGTATATAGAGTTTGAGGTTATAATCAGAGGATTCAGCTTTTGACATTAAACATGTTAAAGTGGGCCCTAAAAGTACTTTGTCAAGATTGACACAACTTCATTAATCTGTAAGGTCTCTTCACATGCTGACATTGGGTGTTCCAAGTGTTTTATTAATGGGCCCTAATTGAGCTGGATATGAAGCTTTGATGTGACTCTGATCCCGGGGCTGTAGATGGTGGTAGTGGGACAACTATTGATGTTGGCCGAGCCTGTTTACGTAAGTCAGACGCTGATTTATCTCCAGCAAGGATCCTTCATGTACGTCAGAAAGTCAAGCTCGTTTGTGACCGAGTAAAACTTAAGATTCTGTAATGCTACATATACACGTAAGGATGTGACATGATGGATATATAGGTATATAATATCCTCTTTGTGGATGATGTAAGGATGCTCTGTTTACTGTTTACATCATACCATCGACAAACACATGTATGATCTGTGCCAGGTTATCTTGGGGACATGGATCAGTGTCAATTAGAAAAGAAATCTTTGTAGAAGATGTTTTAATATATGCTATAAAGAGGAGATGGTGAAGCTGTATGTGAAATTACCATATCAATTACAATGATATTAAAGAAATTAATAGGTTTACGGTAATCAGCTGATGTTATGTAACTTTAAACATGTTAATAATAAATACCGGTATATAAATCCGTGAAATATAACTAAAAATTTGATGGCATTTACTTTTACTTCATGTTTTTGGTTTTTTTTACACACAAAGTTAAGACCATCAAATTGAATGTATGTTTCAGTTACTATTAATAATAATATGCTGATTATAAGACTTCTAACTTTGCAAGACTTTGAAGGGAAGTTTGCATTGGTTTCATTCTTTGTTTATTAAATCTTTTTTTTTTTTTTGTCCACTGGTTTTCCTTATTAATGACTGGTAGTCAGGTTTCTTTTCTTGAGAATCGATTGATGATTACTGGGTAGCTTTCCTGATAATAAATGATATGGCAAGATTTTAGGTTTGATTGCGGAATCTGCAGATTATCGGTCTAAACATTACTGCTCTTTTATGACCAGGAGCATGTAACAGCAAATCAATATTAACATCATGTGTACCAGGTGGAGACATGCATTGCCTTAGCAATTGCAAGTACTCTCAGAATGCTATCTATCCTGAGTTTCTGTGTATAAACTGACATTTGGTCTCTTATTTTGTAGGAATTTAGCTGATATATTAGGTCTTTTTTTCTATAATACATAAAACAGATGCAGATATCTTTGCCAATAATATGTTTTTCTGTAGAAGTTTAACTGATATATTTGGTGCATTATGCTGATATATTGGTTCTGTTATTCTGTAGGAGTTCAGCTGCTATTTAGGACTCTTATTGACTGTAGGCAACAAACTATATATTTGGTGCGTTATTCTCTAGGAGTTTAGCTGATATTTTCATGATCTTTGGTCAGTTATTCCATAGGAAACAAACTGATATATATTTGGTCTGTTATTTTGTAGAAGATCATGCTCATTTTAGTCTATTATACAGATACATTGTATGTTTGGGTATGTTATTCTACAGGAGATTAGCTGATATATGAACTTGGTCTATTATTCTGTAGTAGACAAGCTGATACATTAGGTATATTTTTTCTTGTGATACATTAATAGGTCAAGTAAGGCTGATATACAGTCAAACTTTGTTATCTCGAACTAGATGGGACTGTTTAAAAACTCCGAGATATATGAGTATTCGAGATATCGAGGGGGTAAAATACTTTAAAAATAAGTGGTTGGGACTTACAAATCACTTCGACATATCCATTGTATTTGAGATATCAGTATTCAAGATATCGAAGTTCAACTGTATCTGGTCTGTTTTTCTGCAGGAGCCTGGGTGTTCTGACCTATGTAATGCTGACCGCCCACTCACCGTTCGCCGGGAAAGACAACCAGGAAACCTTCCTCAACATATCCCAGGTCAACCTGGACTTTCCCGAGAACCTGTTTAAGGAGACCTCACCGCAGGCACAGGACTTCATCACCAGGTTACTGGTCAAAGATCCAGAGTAAGTTTTGTTCAATAACTAGATACAGTCAAAGAACCAGGTTAAGTTACAGTTACAGTAAGAATCAAATTACTGGTAAAGAAATGGAGTAAGTATAGCCAAGTTATAGGTCTGATAAAGAGTGTGATTTGTATCACCAAGTTACTGGTCAAAGAACTGGAGTACGTAATGCATCAGTAGATTACATAATTTTTAACCAAGTTACTAGTCAAATATCTCAGGAGTAAGTATCAGCAATTAAGGTACTGGCTAAAGAACTGAAGCAAGTACATGTATCATCAAGTTAGTTAAAAACTAAGTATTACTAAGTACCATATAACCATGTGGTTGGTTAAAGAACCAGAATAAGTTTCACCATGCAAGTTATATTGTCTCAAATTTTCTTAAATATATATCAATGTAAGTGAAAGAAGACAAAGCAAAATTACTAGCCTACTATGTAATGATTTAATAAGTAAGAGTTTTATGTCTGATGGTGGTCTGGTTTGTTTGTAGGGACAGAATGACTGCCAAGCAATGTCTACAACATCCCTGGTTATCATGTCGAGTGGACCCAGAGAAAATTCTGGAGATCTCTATAAAGGAGGAGGAGGAGGAAAGTAGTGATCAGCTAGAAAGCACCAATCAGGACACAGACTGTGATTGCGGATTACCCAATAAAAACACTTCTGAAAGTGAATCAACCAATCAGAACTTGGATAACAGCAGGTTAACAACACAGAAAGAAAATCCAGAGGAAGTGTTAAGAGAGATATCTAAAGAGAACATATCGACGGAGAGAGGGACTTCAGGCGATGAAGATGTGAAGAAGTTTAAAAAGTGTTCAGACATTTTTGATTCGTGTGGTAAAGGAGTGGACAGCTCCTCCATGGAGTGCAATGAAAACAAGGACAGTATCATATACACGCCAAGTTCTATAGACCCCATGGATGCTGACGACGATGCAGACAACAAAGTCTCCTATGTTTAACTTGTCGTCCGTTGTCTTGTTGTCTTTGTTGTTTTGATTTTGTCTCACATCTAAAGGGCAGATTTAAGGAAACAAACAATGCTTGGTTTAAATCTGTTTTTACATAGAAAACAGAAGGGGAAAGAAAAGGAAACTTTTACAAGTATACTTTTACATAAGAACTAAATGTTAAATTTGGAACATGAATAATCTCACGGTTATATTAATTTATCACAAATGGTTTGTTAGAAGGAAGCTTTTTTTTTTTTGGTAAACCATACTTTTATCGTGACTGCAAATCCTTAGGTTGACAGTGAAACACTTGTGAATTTCCTGGTATAGAAATATTTAGAAGTCATGCAGGTTCATGCAAGATCTGTAAGGGGCATCTGTTTGGACTGTCCAGTGTCCCTAAGGGGTTCAATGGTCCATTTTGTTGATCGTTAGCTGTGTTTTAGACTACTCCCCTCCAATCTCCCCTCCCTGGCAGTGTCACATGGTCAGCCTCCAGAGCCCTATACATTGAACAGAAGTTTCAGGAATTATTGTCTTTATCATGTCTAAAGTTATTGATAGAAATGACACAATTATATTCCCTTAGCTTAGTTTTCTTTTTCCTAAGAGAGAGAGAGAGAGAAAGAGAGAGAGATAGAGGCATACATAAAGCCAAAATATTTCCATCACTTTCTAGTGGGATCAAATCCATTTTTTCAGTATATATATAATTATATATGAGAATGATTATTTACATTATACATGCATATGCTATATAATTATATAGACTATCTGATCCACAGTGGACCAAAGAAAAAGTTCTTTCTGTAGCAATAGATTACATTTATATTTTGCTTTGTCTTTTGACCTATTGGTTAATACACCAGCATGTACACAATGTCGGATACTGTGGGTTTTATTTTTGTTAGTACCAGTACATCACCAGTCCTTTTAGTGTATAGTAATTCAGGACCAAGTCATCCCAATTCCATATTGTTGATAATATAAAGACTTTGGGTTTCCTCTAAATCAAGACATTGAAACCTGTATGTTTTCAATTTTCGTGATCATGATTGCTCCCTTCACAATTGACCATTGCAAATGTATGCATCTGTTAACGTGGTTGGTGTCTATTGAACAAGAGCTCCTTATATCAGGTTCAGGAACTTAATTGAATCATTTGTACACTGAATTCAGAAATGAATTTAGGTTTCATTTTTATAAATAATATGTATATACACAGCAATTGAAAATCGGAATTTTTTGCATTAACAATCATTCCTTGATATGGAAAGAAAAAATTGGAATTTTTTCGAAATTGAAAGCTTTTTACAAATGCACCCCAAACCTCAGAGGAACTGATGTAATTCAACATTATATTCTATTCATTCAACCCCTCTATACTAATATTAATATCCCCTTACATTCCAGAATATCAAGATATATTTAATTGGGGTGTCCAGAAATTCAGCAACACTTGTTAGCAGGCATTAGGAATTTTTATGGCATTCTAATTCAGATAAAACTGTCAGCTTATTCCTTGGGCAACAGAGAAACTAGGTTATTACTAGAGAGAAGATTTAAGAAGCTCATACATGTACTACAGATTCAGGAGTCACTATTGTAACTATTAATTTATATACCTACTGAGTTATTTCCCCTTGCATCCATTCCAGTTCAAAATTTACATGATAGTCTCTGAACACTTATTTTATCTATGTTAGTACATTTACTAGCATTCTAATATACCCATTCTAGTACACCCATTCCTCAATGATTGGCCAGGGTAACATATCAAAAACACCCCTCACATTGTAAGCCCCCCCCCCCCTCCTCCCCATCCCCAAAGCTTTATGCTTAATCTAAAATATGACATATCTAACAGTATATCTATCAGTAATGGCCGTTTATTGCTGGTAATGAGGGCTGTAAAACCTTGATTTAGTTTACACTGTAGGGTCCAATATTGTCTCATTGACTGCTATGTTCTGTGGAGTTCTCGTTTTGTGTATTCCGTGTACAGTTTTTTTTTCCGTAGATATGTAGTAGTGTAGATGATGTGCTGTGAATCAGCGGACTGTCATGGTCTCTATTCCCTGTGTGTATATATATATATATATGCTGGTTCTGCAACATAGTATAAATCAATTGATGGGGTATCTATGCAAAACCAGATCCTTTTCAGCTTTGTTTTGTGGATGTTTGAATGCATTTTAACCTGTTTTTAAGTCAGCAGATTTTTTCTCCTCATGGGTACAGAGACTTTTTAATACGAAAAGCAGTTACAATTTGTTTTTTGTTTTTCATAGGTGTTCATATTCACTAGACAGATATTTTTTTTCGAAATGCTTATTATATACAATTTTACAGGAACACAGCAAAGTGCTTTTGTTTTCACAAAGTCATTATGTCTAAGTATTGTTCATATAGTTTTTTTTTCGTATTTGTTCAAGACTTTTTTCCTTGTGAAAAAAAACAACTGAGAAAATAAATTCACCACTGTTCCTCTTATCCAGAAATGTTGATCTACCAGGTAGTTTAAATCTGATTTAATTGTTATATTTGATTCATATTAATTGGTTAAATGTTATTGAAGATTTAAAAATTTGACATTCTGGAATTTGAAACAAAATTCACTTGACAGAATGCGTTAATTTACTAACATTCATCTCTGCTTTTTGTCCCATTATTCCATTTTGCTGTTCAGTTTTATGGGTTTTCACCGAATAACTTATCTTGTAAGTCAAACTTTTTCAAAAGAATTTTGATGAGTCTGTAAATATCAGAGTTTGATTCCATCTAAAACTCTGTGCTTAAATGAGGAAATAAATTGAAAATAGTTGAAAAATCCATGATTAAAAATATAAACATGATCTACATTATGTTGTGTTAGCATAGAAGTCGACAATTTCCAGAAAAAAATTATGGAAAACTTTGATGGTTACAAAACATTCTGTAGTGACTCAGGTCACAAATTCTTTTCTGATTATAGCCTGTTCCATTTTATGAATCTATACAGGAAAACTGAGTCATCAATTTATCTGTCAACTTGAACCCTTCAACTGATAAATTCTGGTTTTGTCACGTGATACACGATACTTTAAAAAAAAATTTAGATGCAAGAGATGAAAGGTTAAAAATCTGATATCAGTCACAGTTATTCCCAAGCTGTTATGAATGTAGAAATATTTTAAATTTTCAAAAGAAATTGCTTGATCTCAGATTGTTTTGTTAAATCTATTTTTTTTTATTCTGCTCTTTCTTCATGTAACCAATGTACTAAATCTGATTGTTATAAATGTTAAGAATCATTTAAAACTTTAAAACATTTTTGTAATTAAAGACTTGGACCAATGAAACAACAACAAAAAAATAAATAAAATCAAACCTGCTGTCACAAGTGTATTTTGATGATTTTGTCTTTGTGCTTTTGATGGTACGTGTATAATTTTATTTCTCAGTGGAAATGTTTCTGTAGGAACAGTGTATGATTGTTAGAGATTGTAACTTGTTTCGTGTGGGGATTTTTTTCTCTTGTTGATCATTCTCTCAAACGTCATGATGCTGAATTGACAGGTAGACATTTTTATTTTAATATACAATTAACAAGTAGAAACTTTGCAATAAACTCATTGCAACTATTTCAGAGTTTGTCTTTCTCTAATCTAGCATATACAGCAAAACTTGAATATAACGAACACGGATATAGCGAATTTACGGCTATAACGAATTCTTATTCATGTCCCGGCAAAATTCTTATATAAACCTATAGAGGTTGCTGTATATAACACGGCTATAAGGAATTTACGGATATAACGAAGTAATTTTAAGACCCCCGCTGGCAAAATTTTAACGTATTTTATCATTCATATAACAAATTTTTTCCATTACAAATTTAATTGAAGATACATGAAATTTTGAGATGCATATCTTAAATATTCAAATTCAAATATAATACAATAAATTAAAAAAACTAGACAACATTTAGATGGTGACCATCTCAAAAAGCCCTGCTTTAATAATGGACAATGGGATGAAAAGAATTTCAAAGAATTTTGCTTTGACCTTGATCTATGACCTAGAAATTTTCCAGCTGGCATAGAACTTCTAATTCAATCTCATTACCCCTTACATACAGGCATTTTTGTTCAATCTGAGCAAGATTAAGAAAATGAAAAATAATCTACTGTCTAAAACTGATTATAAAGAGATCCGCTATGACCTTCACATTGACTTGGTTCAAAATCATTGCATGCCATTAACCAAAATGCTTTGTTTAAGTAAAGTATTAGCCAAATAGGGCCAAGTGTAGAGTGTATATATATGCTCTTAAAAAAGGACTTTTGTGTGATCCGATATGACCTTGACACTTGATCTACAAACATCATTCAAGGTCACTGCATACCCTTTGATCAAAGACACCATGTAGGTGAAGTATGAGCCAGATTGGAGCCAAGGAAGAGAAGATATGCTCCGGACAAGGATTTTTCATATAATTCTGCTAAGACCTTCACATTTGACCTTGAAAATTGGTTCACGGTCACTGCACACCCTTTACTCAAAAGCTCTGTTTATGTGAAGTATGAGCCAAATAGGGCTAAGTGGAAAGTATAAAGAGATTTTTGCATGGTCAGATATGACCTTGACCCTTGACCTACAAACGTCATTCAAGGTCACTGCACACCCTTTAACCATAGACACTCTGTGAGTGAAGTATGAGCGAGATTGGACCAAGGGGAGAGAAGATATGCCCCAAACAAGGATTTTATATATAATTTTGCTATGACCATAACCTTAGACCTAGAAACATGGTTCAAGGTCACTGCACACCCTTTACCCAAAGGCACTCTGTTGGGAAAGTATGAGCCAGATTGGGCCAAGGGGAGAGAAGATATGCTCCGGACATGCGATCTCGGACGGACGGAAAGACGGACAGACTGATCACTCTAGGGCGCTCGCAGAGCAGGGCCCTAATTAAATGAAAAGGTTATATAAATATATTTTGTAAATGGCGTTAATATTGATTTTATATCATAACTTACCATAGTTTGAAGTACTTTCAGCTGACCATTTTATAATGAATTTGCTGTCAGATTTCTTACGAATTCGCTATAAACGTATAATGGATTACGGTTATAACGAAGGTTTTTCTATAGTCCCTTGAAATTCGCTATGAACAAGTTTTGCTGTAGTATGCATTATGCACACAGATGTATATATTTCTTGCCCATAGTACCGATATACAATACAAGGCATCTTTATACAAAATATTTCCAATTTATTTAAAACTTTATTTTCCCCCTGTGTATAAGTGCATGTATTTCACTGTATATGCAGCATTCAATATACAGTGGCATCAAAGATTGTTGTATGACTATACCAAACACAATGTCAATCTTGTCCCAAACATCAACAACACAATTCCTCAAAATCTGTCTACCATGTAGTAGAGCTGTATAACACTCGCTAATCTAACTGAAAATAAAACCAGTGAGGAAAGTCCCACCATTTCCCACCAACAAAGTCTGCTATGTAAATCAAAAATATTACATTTATTAAATTATTCATTGTCAAAACATTGACAAGAGTGAGATATGGTAATGACTAACAGGTTCTGAGAATTTTGAAGTGAAAGTGCATTTACAATATAATCATTTATTGAGTCAGACTAAACAAGGAAGCTTCATAAAAATTACAACATTTTTAAATACTGGATACGGTTGTGTCGCTACAGGGTAGAACTGAAAAACCTAGTCTAAGAGAAAAACATACCCAGGTCAAAACCATGCATATTGAAAATACCCAGTAAAATTGTTTACATTACTAAATAAATGTTAATATATGCTACATGAGATTTACTTTCCATTATAATGTGAGGAATTATTTCAGTACAGTGAAAATTTGAGTTGATAAAACTTGTAATTAAAGAAAGTGGGTACACAAGATTGTATTGATTACTAATGAAAGACATAAATATGACAACTTTCAACTTATCAATAGCAAATTGAGAACTTGCATGCTACAGAAATATTTGTTTACACCGAAAATTTCATCATTATGGATCTTGTTTCTATTAATGCATTCATCAATCTAATGTCAGATGATATGTAATCAATTTTTTGTTTGAGCCTGTAGCATTTCGAGGTTATAGACATTCAAATCCCAATTGATTCGTGTCGATGATTCCTGGTTTTCATTATTTTATTCATTAATGTACAATGTATAATGGATATGACACAAAAATAATACATCATTCAACAAGGGTCCTCATAAAAAAAATTCTTTATTAGTTATCAATGTTTTTATTCATGGACAGAACAATGGGATTTGCAATGATATTTTACAATGACTTTGTTTTACAGTCTGAATACAGATTTTGTAAGCTGCATGTACATGTAGATGTTTTACAAAATGAACATAGAAGATTGACCATTGAAATACACTGTACATGTAATACAATCATGGTTTTTTGCTGAATTTTCTTCTCTGCACAATGAGCTACAGATAATTATTTTTACAATGTACTACATGTAGGTAGTACCCATATGCTTATCATCAGATCTACATCTGTGTTGAGAATCCACTGTTCAGAAAAAAATTGTTCAAACTAGCTCCTTTCAAACAAGATGCTTTCAATGGCATCTATAGTAAACATGCAGAGAAAACAGTTTCAAGGACTATAAAGAATTGTATCAAATTGTCTTGCAAGCTATAGCCTTTATGCTATAATATTCTTTGTCTGTCATTTGATTTCATTTTGACTGTATGCCAACATGGTGATGTCAATAAACTGAATAAATAATTAAAAAAAAAAAAATTTCAAAAGTGAAAGTATAGAGACAGCACTTGTCTTGTTCACAAATTCATTCATATTTGCTGACATTGGTAACAATTTGTGACAGGGAAATAAACAGCCAATGAAATGAATAAAGCACAGTAACATTCACAAATGATGCATATAAAATTGACATCCTTCTACAACCAGCCATTCTAAATTATTGACATGTACTTGATCAAGTACAAGTACATTTTAACAAGTACTGGATTATACAATGTATTGTAAATCCAGAAAAAAAAATGCATCACAAACAAATCTGAATAAATTTATATAAGAAATAAATAATTCATCTCCCCAGAATCAGAGATATCTCATACTCCTACAGGTAAACCTCGAAAGTACATGTACATATATATACTCCTTCCAACTTGTAACATCAGATAAACAAAGTTTCTGTGGAAATTCTTGACCCGACAGACCTGAACTTTTACCAGAAGCTGTGACGCTTTGTTCTTCTGTGTTTTATGTTTCAGGCTTCAGACGATATTTTGCAGCTTCATTTTCTATTTGTCAATGAATTTTTACTGACATCCTATAACCTTTCCCCAGTTGCTGCAACCGCCTGAAAATAAGGTAAACAGGAGAATTTGACTTTAATCAATCCATACTGAAATCTGTTTCATAATCCGGAGTAAAAACATTCGACAGAAACTACAATACTGCTAATATTTTCTAAATGTGGTGCTAGAAATATATGTATGTCCCAAACTTACAAACTTTTGAATACACATATACACCCCTGCATGTCAACACCTGTATGACCCTCACCTGCTGTGTCCCCCAGGACAGGTAGTCAGGCTTTGTGGCCGCGTGGTACTCGTCCACCAGCTGCTGGATTACCTCCCTTGAGTTGTCAAACTCGTCCAGATTGTCCTTGAAGATGGCCTCCTTCTTAAACTGGTCCATGAATGCCTCTCTCTTCCTCAGCTTGTCGTACTGGTGAAGAGTGCGCTCAAATAGCTGTACGAACAAATAAATAAATGTTGTAATCACAATAAAGTGCCTAGTAATGAAATCATTATGCATTGTTCAACAGATGAAAAATAATTCTAAAGAGCTCTTATATATGTACATGTACTAGAAAGTAATGGTTGATCATTAAACATTGAAATCAAAATGCATACCTTCCTGAAACCAATAATAATAAAGCATTGATTATCAGATGAAAAATAATTCTTAAAAGAATGATATGGTGCTTATGGCACAAAAATGTCCTTCATAAGTTCAATAAAGTTAAAAGTCAAAATTTAAAATTCTATAAAGTTTAACATCAAAATTTGAAGTTCCTTGAGTTCAATCAAATATCAAAATCCACATTGCTTAAAATTGGACAAGAGAACAAAAGAAGAAACGGTGACTTACAGTAGATATACTTGTGTGGTTTGCCAGCATCAAGCCGCTTACTCTGTGTGCTGTTTGGATATACGGTGATTTCCGTGAGAGAGCCACCTGGATACTGGCTGGTCCCCACGGAATAAACTGGGCCAACTTCCTCTCCCTGATTCGCTGTAGACTTTTGTGTACCTGAAAAACGTCAAAGATATTTATTGGATGTATTTTTCATCAAATTCATCAGTGAGATTTTTTTTTTTTTTGGATATACATATATAGCAGTGATCAACCTAGAGTTCCAGATTGCAAAGGAGGATCTGGGGTGTGGGTGGGATAGACAAACCTGGGTGTTAATGGGTCTACCAGTACTTCTTTCTGCATATTCTGTGCCTGTTAGATAAGAGGTGGGAATAGGTGAGGTGGGTGGGAGAGCAAGTAGACTGACCTGTGTGGGGTCAACTTCTCCCCGTACAATGTTAAGTATGGCATTCTAGAAGAGGTTGACTGGGGGTAAGGGTGTGGGTGGGATGGTAGAGATTGGGTAGACTAACCTGTGTGGGGTCAACTTCTCCCTGTATGATGTTGAGGATGGAGATGTAGCAATGATTCGCCTGACGATGGACAGGTGTAGACACCATCATGTTCTTTGGCTGCAGAAGTCGCCGCATGACGTCTAGAACAGTCGTCTTACGGACACTGGCCACCTGTACAAATTACAAAACATTTACAGTCAGGTATATCAGTACAATCATACACAGGTAAATAAGGTCAATAAGATTCCTTAGCAAGAAAATTACATTTGTACATTGGTAAATTAGATTCCTAAAGAGTACTATCACACCTGTGCACAACATATACAGGTAAATTAGTAAATAAGAAATGCTAAATAAAATTTGTAAAAAAATAACTACTTTCACAGTATTAAATAAACTGAAATTAAGTAAAGCTTTATAGGTAATTGCTGGTTTGTTGATTTCTCACCTGTGAGTTTGTGGCCAGTGGGGTGTACCCAGTCATCAGGTAGTGGAGGCGGGGGGTGGGGATCAGGGACGCAATCAGACCAATCAGGTCGTTGTTCATGTAACCAGGGTAACGCAGCGTTGTGGTGGAAGTTGACATGACTGTAGAAACCTGAAAAAAATAATCTCATTTATCAATCACATGTATTAATGAAGTTTTTTGATTCTGGAATAACTGGTCTCATAGTTGTGAGTCATCATAAGAAGTAACAAACATTTATTCAATTGAACTACGGTATCAATTTTCTGTGAAGTGTGTATTGTAACATCAGACTTTCTCCACTACATACCAGCTGATTGATCTGGGAGAAGTTTGGAGTCTCTATGTGTAGACGGTCTGCCGCTATCCTGTTTAATGCTGTGTTGTCTAGTACAACCTACAAATCAAACAACAGTCAACTGATTAAACCAACACCAACTACATCAAATATAAGTCAATAGATACATGTACATTAGTCTAATAATCAAATTGAAATCAACACAAGGTAGGTATTAAATCAGTTGATTAAATTGTTCAATACAAACTAAACATATGTCCATGCCAATATATACTGCAGTGTTAACTTTTCAGGAGATTATTTTCATAACATTTCTTAACTTTGACATTATATTTTTGTTAATGGATTGATTTCTTTTATGTGAGAGAGAAAGAAAGAGATGGAAAAAGAATATAGAGAAATTTAGGAGGAATAATACAGTAAGAACTTACATACCCCGGAGCATTTAGGGTTAGTTTAGAGAATGCGAGAGGAAAAAGACAGTGAGAAACAGAGGAAGGAAACTTAAATATAACAGATTGGGACTTTTCCACAGAGTGAGTCAAATTTTGGATCAGCATACTGATGGTGAGCTGAGGGAAACAGAGAAGGGAGAAGAAAGGAAGCAGTCTATGGACTATTTGTAAAGAGAGCATTACCACACAGTCTGCGTTCTGGGTGAGTCGTTTCAGTGTGAGTAGTGAGTTATAGGGCTGGACAACCACGTCGGACATTTCATCCAAGTTAGGAAAGACTGAGTACGTCTGTACCAACTTCTTTGGAAATCTGCAGATAAAAAAGATGCTAACGTCATTTCTGTTGCAATGTTGATAAGATATGTACATGTAAATATTCTATAAAAAAATGAATTATACTTTGCATGTTTAAGGAGGAAATACATGTACAAGCATCAAATTCAAGATAAAAATTAACAGACTTTGAAATACAGATATTAAGCCAACAAATACAATTGATGTTAACATTACAGTCTGCCAATCCAGATTCAAGTTTATAGAGTAAGACAGCAATTTCCTGTAAATATGTAAGCATGTACATGTAGGTAACATAGCTGACCTGTCGTTGAGTCTCTCCAGTAGGTAGGACCCCATCCCTGATCCTGTCCCTCCAGCGATGGAGTGACACAACACAAAACCCTGTATACAAACAAAAAATACATAACTATGGATCATGTATACCATATATCAGATTGGGTTTTAGGGCTGGGACATTCTGTATCGATATGTACATCACAATATTTATGTCACTATACAATTCATATCATGATAATTTCCTTTCTACATGTATTTTAAAAAATATATTTTACCTAAATGTCACACTGTCCATGAATTTTCAATCAATGTTACTAAAATCTCTTTCAATTTTTTTCATAGTCTTTACCTCCAGACTGTCACTTCCGTCAGCTTCCCTATCAATGATGTCAAAGATCTCCTCATACAGCTTCTCAGCCTACAGAATAGGAACCACATCAATGTCAAGTAATCATCAATAATGAGAGATAAATGAGCACTTTATTCTGTTGAGTTATGATTCCCAACAAGGGATTAATCTTGGTTTTTCGGATAACTACCCTTTCTGGAGAAAATCAACCTAGAGCCAGAGCCCTGCTAGGGGGCCCAGAGGGCCAAAGCCACCTAGCCAAAATTATTCTTCTGTAAATTGAATTTCAGCATATTTATAACAATTAAAAAGTACATAAAATGCTCACATAATTTACAATTATTTGAGCTTTTTATCGTAGTAAAGGGGGAATTTACTTATCAAAAGGGGAAAAGACGAGATTCAGGGGGAAATTTTCTCTTGGGGGGGGGGGGGGGGGGGGGG
>WFKH01002636.1:7923733-7941885 GCA_016163765.1 Magallana hongkongensis | reverse complement strand
ATTTTGTTAGTAAATATGCTCTAGATTGATCCCTGCCACTAATTATATATTAAAGGCGAAAACACAATTTACATTGGGCCATACCTTGCTGTAACCGGAGGCCCAGCTATTCCCTAGATTTCTGCCTAATGATGTGGTTTACAGGACATTTTGTATTAATAAAACAGATATTAAAAAATGTGTGTTTTTTTGTGTGTCTTGTTGGTGTGTGAGATTTGGGTCATGCCTGGCTGTATCCCGAGGCCCAGTTATTCCCCGCTCCGCCCCCGTGCTTGGACAGGTAGATGTTCTCTGGGTTGTACAGGTTGGCGTATGGTGAGTTCATGATTGTGTTAATGACTCGGGGCTCCAGATCCAACAGAACTGCTCTAGGGATGTAGTGTTCATCATCTGCCTACAAGCAGAACAACAATGAAATTTATATTGTCATGTCACCTTCAGACTTTGTAGTTCCTATCATGTGATATCTTCAAGTTGTATTTCTGTTTTGTTTTCTTGAGAATAAGTTAAGGAAATTATTTTTTATGTGGCTTAAGAATAAGAGTGATTGAGTTTAAATGTGACTAGTTTTCAAGGTTATCATTCTTAGAAGGCATATTAACTAACATTTACCTTATTAAAACTATAAATTGTTGTTGTGTACTTTGAAACCTTTAGTTGATAACCAACACATACATATTTAATTTAGCTATTCTGATGTTACCATTAATGCAGGTTTGTACCTGATAAAAGAAGACGTCTTTGCGATCCGTTCCCTCTGTGGCAAAATCCTCCAATATTCCCTCTACAAAATCACTCGAATAAATCAATTCATTATATGGAACCTCAATACCATTTTAATTACTGCTTGAAAAATTCAATTTTTTTTCAATATGTTCAGTTTTAAAGAATGTCACCCATGCTTACCCGGTACACAATATAGTTTGAGGGCATATTACTCATAAAATTCCAGATTAGATAAATAATAGAATTACTTCACCAACAAATCATTCAGCTAAAACGGACATAAAATCAAGTTTTGATCACTTGTGGAATATGAAGAGTCCGCTGATAACAAATAAATACAAAAAGATGTAGAGCTTTAGAGCTAAACTGTTTTGTAGAACTTTACTCGTCTACAACACCACAACGTACCAGGACTTATTCCATGTTCTGCACACAGCTGCTTCCAAAACTCCATACCAACTACAAAGTTAAACAAAATCACATTTAAAATATACAAAAACTAAAGTGGCTGTTTTTGAATTTTTAAATAAATAAATATAAATAAAACATACAAAAACTAAAGTAACTGGTTTTACATTTTTGAATCAAATATTCTACTGTAATAAAATTAAAGAAAGGTTAATTTTTTCAGTCATTTATTTTTAAGATTGTTTATGTAACAGTTTGCATCAGAAAATCATTATAAAAATGGTCATGGTGGTAGTAGAAAACAAAAAAGAAGAAATTCGGGCTAACTAGCAGCAGACTGTTAATGAGCAATCCAGTATCATGATTCACTTACTCTGGTTTCCGCATTGTCCCAGCTGAAGGGTGATGATTTCACGAGGCATGTTGCTGAATGTAACTTAGATATTTGTTCTATAAAAATATGTATCAATTCATTTTTTCCCGTACAAACTTGTATTCTTGGCGGGTACCGTCCACTTCCTGTTTACAAAAATTTGTAAAATCAGAAACGGAAACGGACTGCACGTTCAACTTTCACTTTGAACAGCATGGCGGGAGGAGAGATGTCGGTGGAGTTTATGAAGTATCGCTCGCCTCTTGTGTCACGCTATGCCAGTCCAGAAATGGCATACAACTTCAGCGAGATGAAGAAATTCACAACATGGCGTCGACTATGGACATACCTGGCAAAGTCAGAAAAGGTGTGCATTTTATATAATACAATTATTTAGCGTTTTTGCGTAACGTTAAGCGTTGTAGAGATGTCACGTTACTGAACTTTCAGCGTTTGCGTAAAGTACACATTTTAAGGAGGCCATATGTCTTTTAAACCAACTCTAGTTTATTTGCGAAGTTTCAAGAAAATCGACCATCTCGTTCTTTTTAGGAACCATCTCAAAATAAAGATACATTTATTATAGGAATACATAGGAAACTGTCATTTTCCGCACATCAAAGCAGATTAAAAAATACTACAATAACTTTTTTTCTCAAATTGTTATATATGATTAGTAATATCATTTCCTACCTTATATGTAAAAAATACTAAATTCTACCGTCTGGTTTTTAGTAGGGGCCATCTCAAAATATTAAAATAAATCAAATTTTGCTATATATTTGGATCATTACGAATGAAGATTGGTATGATGGATTCATTCAAAAAATAAGGAAAATGTCCTCGAGGATAGCATCATTATGTATATAAAATTTCAACAGCCTACAAATTTTATTTTTACTTTTATGTTATTTCTTATAACGTATTCCTACAAAGCTTCATTTAATCCCAACATCATAAAAGCACAACGGCAATGCTACCCTACCGCACAATGGAATAATCGTTTAAAATATATAAATTTCCTTAAAAACTCTGAATATTTTTATCAGTATTTTGTTTATTGTGTTCAATTTTATAAATGATATCGAAAAAACTTCATAAGAAGTATAAATCAACTGTATTATACAAGAATGTGCAAAAACATGCGCAATGAAAACTAACGTTGGCCTCCTTAAGGTTACTATCTCCACCAGGGATGGGGTCAATTACAACGGAAAGTAATTAATTAAATTACAATTACTTGCTTAAATTCTTAAATTAAATTACCATTACCATTTCAAGAACTTTCAAATGTAATTAATTAAATTACAATTACTTTGCAGATGTAATTAATTAAATTACAAATTACATTTTCATCAAAATGTACTAAAACAATGATTTAAATGTATCTACAACACATAAACATTTAAGGAGGTATGTCTATAATGTGAATAAAATTTCGTCATTATAATCAAAATACTTTCACTGTTTGAGAATTTGCTAACTACTCTGATAAGTAACAATTTTTGGAAAGAACAAATATATAAATTTGATTTTTTTGTTTATTTCAAAACGCAGGTACCGGTAGTCACAATATGGAGGTGTCCCATACCACCTTGATATTCAATAAACATTTGAAAGTCATATCCCCTAACTTACACCTATCATGTCAACTAAAGTATTTCCTGCATGCAAAATTATTACACAGGCAATTGTGCCTCACATGAAATTCACGTTAAATTCACGTGAATTTAACGTGAAATGTTCACGTGAAATTCATGTGAAAAGAGCACTCACACGAATTTCACGTGAAATTTTTTCACGTGAAATTCATGTGAATGTGTTTCAAGTGAAATTTTAGTGAAAAATGTGTAAAATTTTCACGTGAAATTCACGTGAAACACATTCACGTGAAATTCACATGAACAAATTCACATGAATTTCACTTAACGTGAAATTCATGTGAAGTTCACGTGAAATTCGCGTCGATCTTAACGTGAAATTCACGTGAAGCTCTTTTCACGTGAATTTCACGTGAGGCACAATTGGCTGTGATATATTATATTTGCATTTTTATCCACTATTTTTTCCTTTATAAATACAATGCCAAAATACAGGTAAATCTCAGGTAGAGGGCAGACTATAGTTGTTATCAAAACACAATTCACACCTAATTATCAAATGTTTGCAATAAGGGAACACACCCTGTGGACATGTTTGGCATCAACTTAAAACCCATTTGAAGCCATGCATTTTAGCTCTATGTATTTTAGGCTATCAATTACAAAGCATGACTTGATAGTTTATATAATTTAAATAACACTGATTTTGTTTGTAAATTAAACAGTGATATTTTAAACTAATTCAATCATAATTGACACACTAATTATTCTTATAAGAAGGGAAATAAGTATTCTTTAAGAAAAAGAGATCAAGCAAATCTTCAAATACATGTACTTAATTAAATTTGGTAAACTTATGATTAAATATTGAATCACTGAAAAAATTCATTTTGAAAAATATTTTGTAACAGTATGTTGAATATAATAATAGTTCAATGTTTTTTAACTACTCTTCCTAACTTGACCTTGTACCATTGATAGTGTGGGGAACAATGGGTAGTGAACAGCTTCATATTTATATGTACATCAGTGTGTAATTGAAAGTAATTGAAAAGTAATTGGAATTACCTGCCTTTTTTGAAAGTAATTAATTAAATTACCATTACATGTAATTGAAAATTTGGCCAATTATACATTACTTTCAATTACATCAAAATTTGTAATTAATTACACTCAGTTACCATTACAAATTACCCCATCCCTGATCTCCACATAAATCTGTGTTAGATTTGGATTTGAGACTGGCAATAACCACAGCTGAGTTTTCATATCTTATATATATAGATAAGTTATACTATGTTCCAAGTTTCTGATTCCACCACTTTTTGCATAAATATTTTGATAATCATTAATATCTTTAGGCCCAAACTACATTCATTTGGTAAAACGATAAAGTCCAGATTTTCTGTTTGAAACCGCCCCCTCTATCGCTTCAGGTTTCAATACACGTTCAAGTCTACCGGTACACAGATTACCCGGATGATAATGTTAAAAATGTGTGCAAGGTGTCTCAAATTCCGAATGAAGAAAAATTGTAAACATTTCCTATTATATATAGATCCGTAAGAAATTTGTTTTGATTCTTGTGAATTTCTTTTGGTAAAAATAGATGGTTAATATTAGATATACCCTCTACTATCATTTGTACTTACGCTAATTGACAGATATGTTTAATTTCCTTAAAAGTGCCAAAAAGTGATGGAAGCAATAACTTCGGACAGACTATATATAATGCAGAGAGGGAAAGGTTGCATATATTGTTCTGCTGAAAAAAGAATCTTTAGACCAAAACTCTGAGAAAACCCATTAATATGATAATTCTCTCTCTCTCTCCCCCCTCTCTCTCTCTCTTTCGGTTCCAACAAACAACTTAAAGATTTTGTGTGTTATGGACTGTTGATTAACTGTTATGTTTAATTTTGTCTGTTACTTTTGGTTTCAGGCTTTGGGACTCACTATCACAGATGAGCAAATCTCAGAGATGGAGAACAATCTCACCAACATCGACTTTGAGCTCGCGGCCTCGGAGGAGAAGAAATACAGACATGACGTCATGGCCCACGTTCACACATTCGGAGCATGCTGTCCAAAAGCTTCGCCAATTATTCATCTTGGAGCGACCTCCGCTTATGTTGGAGACAACACTGTAATCTCTCTATAAATTTATATGCTTAGTGTTCTGAAAGCATGCAGAGTATCAGCATTTTTTTGGTAGATGCATTAATTTTACATGTTTAAGTGAATGTGTTTGTTGTTGTTCTTATACCCCCCTTAAAAATGATTTAATGATAAAAATTTATTTATTTGATTCTGTAAATTAATTCTGTTTTAAATTATTATAACAGTTAACCGGTATGTAATAAATAAGTACTGAAAATTGCCAAGACTTTGCACAAGGGAGTACACTGTACTTATAAATATTTAGTACCTTTTAGTACCTTATAACCACAATTGATTATTTCCTTATAAAAATGTTAAGAGAAGATACTATTAATAGTATAGTAAATATTCCTCAATATTAAATATTTCTGAATATGTCTGAATTTTACTACAGTGTGTGAACATAATGATTATTTATTTTGTTTTCTAGGATCTGATTGTGATGAAAGATGGCTTTCATATTCTTCTCCCTAAGGTAACTCATGATTAGTATATTTGGAAAATATCACATGGTTTAAGTAGTCAAACTTATTTCCATGAAAATAACTTCCTGTAAAATATAACATAATGCTTCAATAAATTCAATAAATTGTATGATCTACTGATCATTAACATGTACAAGGAAAAAACCTGAAAATTAAACTAAAGCAATGTTTAGATCAATAAAATAACCTATACTTGTCTAGTTAGAATTCACAGTCACACACTTATTGTTGCACTCAAAAACCTAAGTTAATACAATCAGTTTTGTTCTAAAAATTGTATGTGAACAGCATTTATATTCCAATTAATTAAACAAACAATAAAAATTGAAAGTTCTCTAGATACTGTGAAAGAAATGCTTCTGTAACATGATTGATTTTAAAAATATTAAGAAAGATGATAAATTCATCTGTATTTTGTTTTTTTGTTTCGTCATTGAAACGGATTGTTTTGTTGCAGCTTGCTCGCGTCATCAAACGTCTAGCAGATTTTGCAGATAAACAGAAAAGTCTGCCTTGTTTGGCCTACACCCATCTCCAGTAAGTGAAGCGTGCAGAATAACACAAACATAATAATGTCCGTCATAGAAATACACATGTCAGGTTTCATATTGTCGATTTCAGTCTGTACAGTTTATTTATGACTGTGCCTGATCATTTACTGGGAAATTCTTTGGGGCCAAATTTAAAAAAAAATTTATTAGAAAGTAATTTCATAGATTTTCTTTTATATTTGATGGAGAATGACAGTGTTTTATTGTTTGTCAAGGATATTATTTCAATAGTTAAGGGTGCCAACGAAATCCATTTCAAGTGATTTCACTGTGGTTAAAATTTGTTTTGGTAGACCAGCCCAGCTTACGACGGTGGGAAAGCGGGCGTGCCTATGGATTCAGGATTTACTGATGGATCTCCGGAATCTGGAGAACGCCTGTGACAACATCCGATTCCGAGGAGTGAAAGGGACCACAGGAACACAGGCCAGCTTCCTAAGCCTGTTTGAGGGAGATGATGATAAGGTGTGTGATTGTATGACAGGTGTCGATTTGTTAAATTTCAGGTAGAGAGCCAAATCTCTACTAGCCTAAGAATGAGACAGTGTGTACTAAGTTAATAATACAGGTTTTGACAGAGCGACTTTGTTTGTTAAACTTCAGGTGAAAAGACTACTATCTACTGTCCTTAGACCTCTTCTCATGGTACCTAATCTCACCACCACCTTAATTTGTGTGTTAATGTTTGACGTTTCATTGCAGCAATGACAAAAAATAGTACCTTGCTAGAATTGGTCTTAGTTAGCTTTATCTAAATAGTAATGATTGAATGATGCATAAGTTTGAGATAAAATGTTAAGAACTGTTGTTAATGTTTAATTTCAGAAGAATAAGATTTCTTATATCAAATTGTTATGTCATGTGATATTATTTTTATTTGAAGATTTAATACATAAAATGTGATTTTTTCCTGTAGGTCGAGGAGCTAGATAGAATGGTGACAGAGATGGCAGGTTTCAAACAGTATGTACCCAGAATAAAAGCCAAGTGTTCTATTTCTATAAGCTGAGATCTTTTTGATTGTATGGACAAATTGCAGAAGGAATTCATAACTACTCTAAATTAACTACACTGTGATGACAATTCATAAGATGAATGCTATGAAAAAGTAAAATGTGAAAATGTAATATTTTCTCTTATTTCCAACCTCTTCTTGCGAAATGTAACCTTATCATTAACTTGTTTATAATTCATTTTCAGGACCTACATGGTGTGTGGACAGACGTACTCCCGTAAGGTGGACGTGGATTGTCTCAATGTGTTGGCCAGTCTTGGAGCCTCTGTTCACAAGGTATCTGGCATTTCCAGTTTATATCTCAATATCCCTATTTGTCATCTATGCTAAAGGTATCTCACACATTAAAGTAATACAGAAAAAAGTTTTGCTTTCAAAATATTTCGATAATCAACATTTTGTTCTTTTTTAAACCAGGCCATAGATTTCTCTCTTGTTCATGTTTTGTAGATTTGTACAGATATAAGGCTATTGGCCAGTTTCAAAGAACTAGAGGAGCCATTTGAGAAAGATCAAATAGGTCAGTAACTTCAGTCTTTCTGTCTTTCACGAAAAAAATTTCCAATGAATAACAACTTGCACCGAATTATTTTGATGATGCATTCATACAGGTACCAGCTTTGATTGTATCCAGAAAATAACTTGTATCAAATTTTTTCCATTGAAAATGTTTCAGATTCAGATAAATTTGAAACAAAAAATCAACTCTAAATGAGCAAGTCAATATCAAGTAGTAGATATGTTTAATGCTTTTCATAACTTTCAGTACTTTGATTATCAGGCTTTCAGTACTTTGATTGTAGGTTCCAGTGCTATGCCATATAAGCGTAACCCCATGAGGAGTGAGAGATGCTGTGCTCTGTCTAGACATCTGATCTGTCTAGTACAGGACCCACTGATGACTGCCTCCACCCAATGGATGGAGAGAACACTGGACGACAGTGCAAACAGGTAAATATAGGACAGGTTAATAGGTGTAAAGATCAACAGGTGTAAAGGTCACCAAGACATTTGACTGCTTTGGTATAGGAAGCACTTACCGAGCCTCCAAACAAATGGAAGGAACCCAGAGCTCACATAATATATATACATTGTACATGTACAAGGCCAGTAATATTGTTTTTCTTCGGATTTTCAAGATAAAATTACACATAAAGAGTTTCAACAAGATTACTAACTTCTCACAATCTTTCAAGCTTCCAGGATGCTTAATAAGGATGTTTGCCTTATTTTGAAGATAAACAAGGTGAAATGTTATATTGGACAAATAATTGAAAACCATTAGATTCCTATGTTAATTACCTGTGATTGTATTTACACAGGAGAATCAGTCTTCCTGAGGCCTTTCTGACAGCTGACATTATACTAAGCACTCTACAGAATATCACAGAGGGACTTGTTGTGTATCCAAAGGTAGGGCTAGCATCCCCATAGAGGATTTATTAATAGGTCTTCAGGACTTAACAATCTGAAGGTCATAATGTCACTAGATTGTAAATGTCTGAAGGTCAGGGGTCACAATGCTATGTTAGGGGGTCTCCGTGTCAAAAAGTAGTGTTACTGTTGGCTTTCAAGATGTTTAATAACTTAGGTATTTATAAATGAGTTAAAAGAATTTTGTACAAGAGTGGAAGCTATTTTAAAGTGAAACCATAAATTGAAAAATTGTTCAGTTATTTTGATAATGAGATGTAAGGTTTCTATGAAGCTATGCCCTTGCTCTCTGCAGGTGATAGAAAGACGAGTTAACCAAGAGTTACCTTTCATGGCATCAGAAAACATCATCATGGCCATGGTCAAGGCAGGAGGAGACAGACAGGTATTTATCAGCTGTTCTTCTACAGGTATGCCCAACACTGCATGGGTCTTTTTTCAAATGTAGGAACATGATAAACAGAATAGTTGGTCTAAAGATTGCATGTCAACATGGACCTCAAACTTTGTTGTTTTTTATTTGACCTTATAAACCTAAGAGAAAAGGGTCAAGGTCAAAGATAAATAACTTTCAGTGGTCAATTATCAATTATCAATTCAGTTATTCAGTTCAAATTCAGTTATCAATTAAGAGGCTGGTTAATATATATTTTTTTCATGTATCCTGCAAATTAATATTGGTTGTTTATTTTTTATTTTTCTATAGGAGTGTCATGAACAGATCCGTGTGTTGTCTCAAGAGGCGGGGCGTGTTGTAAAACAAGAGGGCGGGGATAACGACCTGGTGGATCAGATAAGGAAGTCGGACTACTTCAAACCGATTCACAGCCAGCTGGACGCTCTTTTGGACCCCAGGACCTTCACAGGAAGGGCTCCCAGACAGGTGAGATAAAGTAGTTCCTAAGGTTATACAGGTATTAAATCTGAAATGATAGTGTAGTTCCTATTTTTATACATGTACAGGTATTAATCTGTGTTTGGGTGTGCATTTTATTAAACTGATATTCTCTATATATCCTTATTGGCATTTATTAAACAGTTCTGAACCATCATGACATATTTTACATGAAGCCATATACCAGATTAAAATTTGCTTGAAGATATATGAGTGAACACAGTGAAGTGCAATTTAGTACTTTCTAGACTTTGATTCATAAGCATTTTAAAAATTTTTTGGCAGGTGACAAAATTCATTGAAATGGAAGTGACACCAAGTTTACAGAAATACATGGACAAATTAAAAGAGGGAGGAAAAGTTGAACTCCAGGTCTGATGTTGCCATCATGATGTTAACCATAAGGCCTCTCATTCCTCTGCGTTTTATGTTGTTAACCATGACAATACAGATATTGGTGCAAAGTTGTTTTTTTTTCATTGTGTTAAAATGTGTGTTCCATGTGTGTTCCATGTGACTATAAGCTAGAGAGCTGTGAACAGTTGTTTTTGATATGGCAGAACGTACCATAATCTCTCAAACATGACTCCACTGACATTTCTTGAGTTCTTATTTTTGATGAAATGAAACATGTTTTATTTATTTTGGAGATTGGAATGACTCTTGTAAGAAGACTTGGTGGTTTAGACTTGATTATACAATCTTCATAAAACTATTAAATAAGTTAAATAGTATAAATTACATTCTGCTAATCTATGCCTATGGCTAAAATTTGTGAAACTCTAGAGGTACAATTTTTGTCATCAATCTACCCTCCTTAAGAGAAGGAAGCAATTTCCAATGATTTCGTGTTTCTTATTGTTCTAACAACACTGTTTGCAGTAAATGTTATTAAATACATGTTTATGTAATCAAAATATTTGTAGTATTAAATGACCAATAACAATTCTTTTCTTACATTTTATTATTTGATAGTGTTTAAAAATTATCAACTTTAATGTCAACATGTTTGTCATTGTTAAGTTTTATAACAAAACCATTTTTGAATTCGTAATTCATCTTTAAAAATTTCTAGATTACCCAAATCATAGTTGGGCTGTTGGTAAAACACGCAAAACCCCCTTCGTTAAACAAAATTAAAAGGAAAGCAACAATAAAAACTATGTTTTTAAAATTTCTGTTATTATAAAATGCTTACTTATGTTCTTTACGCAGGTATGATTTTTTAACCCAATGGTGGGTTATGTAAAAAACAATTCTGCAGTGCTTGCTACCTTCATGCCTGGATGAATACCAAAAGAAGCATGCTGTTGTTTATATTTAAACTATCTTTAAATAATTTCATCAACTACAGTATCAATAAAAGTGAGTTAGTATGCTAATTATTTTCATTGACCATAAGATCGTTACAGAAAAGGAACAGCCAATTTTTCTATCGATCGAAACTAAAGCTATGTACATTGAGAGCATTAACTCCATGGACTGATCCCAGACTTCCAAGTAGCTTTAGTTTCGACTGATCAAGAAATAATCGAGGCAAAGTCAGCAGCAAAAGTACAAAAAGGATATCAATGAACTAAGATAAAAGTTGTCATTTAAAACATTTAATAGTGCAAAAGCGGTTTAGAATGCGTACATTCTTACGCCGACAGCTAAGTCATTTAACTGGATTGCGTAGATTTTTTTTCTTGTCATGCATGTATGAAATACAATCGATTATCTTAAGAAATGAAAAAAAAACATACTTTAATTTAGTGGATGTTAATATAATCATTATTTCCTTAAATTTTACTTTTACGCAATTAAATGATATATTTAAATCCACCAAGTATGATTCCCTCTATTTCTTACGGAAATTCATAGCTCTCTAGAAACTGACAGGACTGAAATCTACGCGTCCCGTTTATCGATTGGTGAAACCTTCATCGACCTAAGAAAAATCACGGACTGCACGAAATAATCATGATGTCAAACTCAAATTCCCATAGAGGACGATTTGGCTGTTTCTTTCATCTAACGTACTGATGTACATGTACATTTATTTAACAATAGTTTAGTTACTTAATTAATTTTTACGATCAATTTATTAATTTGTTAAAGAAAGATGTAACGCGGGTTATGTACTTTTTTCTGCAATGTCGCCACCTTCATATCCCGCATGAACCACCATGCAAAGAAAGCATTTTATTGCTTAAATATAGACACATGAAAAAGACTTGAAAATAAGACATCAACAATGAAATCAGATTAAGTCCGTCAATTTTTTTTAAACCCAGCTGGTAAAACAATGGGTATATATCCTGGTTTTGATTCCGAAAAACTACAAGTTACAGATATATGGTTGAACAGTCGGGTTCGATGTTTTTCCATTGCCAGCTTCATCAGCAATGATGTATTGATTATTTATTTTCCGTGAACGTTCCATGTGAAATGGCAGAGCCAACAGTAAGAGGGTTAACTCCATTATTTCTTTTATTCATAAGTCTAAAACACGAAATATTGTCATAATCATAAACAGGGACCATGAATATATCTCGTTCTTGATTGCAATGCTACAGTTTGGGTGAGTAGGTAGCAGTATTGACGGTGTCGGGTAAGAATCGTTTATCGACTATTTCGGCCCTGATAATCCAATATTGGAGATATTTTTAAGGCACATTTTTCTCTTCATTTTCAATTTTGATAATGTTAGGTTGTAATATGTTGAATATTAATCATAAATTCCTATTGATTGCAAAAGCATTTATATTTGTGTCCAATATAAGTATACATATATTTATAGATCCTGAGTTCTGATATACAGCATCAGATTAGGGCGGTGTTGTACGGACAGTGTGTGGGGGATGCCCTAGGACTCCTCACCGAGTTCCTGACCAAAAAAGAGGCCAAACAGGTGAGCTCATTAATACACAGGTAAACGTTTTATAAAAGTACATGTCATTCATGCACAAGAGTCCCCAGCCGTTGCACCATGGAAATAATGAGCAGACAATTCTACCACTTTATTTTCCTGTGTTTTTGTATAAAATTCATTTTAAGTTATTAAACCGATTTGAGACTTACAAAATGAATTTAACTTGATATTAATTGATCCATTAATATACCCAATGAGCTCTCTCTATCTGTATATGTTCCAAGAGTTCAATACAGTCAGTAGCTACCGGTATATTGTAGAAAAATGACTGCGACATTTCTTAGATCTTGGAATTACTGTTTTGGAAAAAGACTAGCAATGTGACAAAAATAATAAAAAGAAAAGAAAAAACCCCAGAACAAAACAAAGAAAGAAAAAACCCCGAAAAAACCCACCAAAATACCAAACAAACAAACAAAAATAATAAAACCAAATCAAAAATACCACCCCCCCCCCCAACAAAAAAACCTCCAAAAAAACAAAAACAACACAAAAACACAAACAACCCCGCATTTATTTACGCATTTATTTACGCACGTCACTTTTCTATAGTTTAGATACCATAAGTTACTTCTCAACTGATTGTAAGCTTTTTGTTTTTAGTACTTTGGTAAATTGAAGGACTGTTTGGAGTTCGAACACAAGTCCCTTGTAGACAACCCGCACCAGAACCGCTGGAATGTGGGGGACTGGTCTGACGACTCAGACCAGACCATTCTCATACTGATCTCACTCACCGAGAACAAGGGAGAGGTTAGTATCTCACTTCCCGAGAACAAGGGAGAGGTTAGTATCTCACTCACCGAGAGCAAGGGAGAGGTTAGTATCTCACTCCCCGAGAAAAGGGAGAGAAGTAATTTAAGTATCTCACCTGTCGAGAATGAGGGAGAGGTAAGTATCTTATCTGAGATAGGATTATCTCACTCATCGAGAACAAGGGAGAAGTAAGATTAGGAACAAGAACCAAAAATATGAAAAAATAAAAAGAATTATCTTCTGTGAAATCCTTAATTTGGGCTCCATGGGTTTAAATACGCGACTAACCAAGTTCATATAAAACTTAGACCGTTGCTAATGAGCTTTGCAAATGAGCAGTGTCAACAGTTACCGTAAAGCGGTTAATCAGTTTTTTTCCGTTGTCCAAGGTGAACTGTAAAGACATCGCGCGTCGATTCCTGGACTGGATGAAGAGGGGAATCCGCGAGCTGGGGGACTACGTGGGAATGGGGATCGGAGCGACCACTGACCGGGTCATACACCACAGGAGTTTCCTGGATGACCCCATGACAGTAAGCTTAAGAAGATATATGAAGAGACCCGAAGCTTGACACAGTTGCAACTAAAGTTTATAACCTAAAATGATAGTAATTCATGAGTAAAATTGTAACAAGTCGAGGTTTGTAGAATTTGTCTTTGTCGAAAACAATAGCGGTTTTCATTACAGTAAAACACGCTTATAGCGAACACGCTTATAATGAATTGACTCTTATAGTGAAGTGATTTTCATTCCCCGTGGGTTTGAAACATACTCTGAAGCTGACGGATATAACGAATTGCGTTTATAACGAAGCAAAATCGCCCGTCTCTGGCATTTCGTTATAAGTGTGTTTTTTTGTATTTTACTTTTTCCACAAATTGACGTCATCGGCATAATTCCACAGAAAATGTAATAGTCCATGTTATTTGTCAAATTGACACGATCAACTGCATGCCACAGTCAATAATTGCGATTGTATCCCTGTGTAGGCTGCTGAGTGTGTATGGAGGGAAGGACAGGGTAAGGTGGCTCCTAACGGAGCCGTGATGCGGACCAGCGCCCTGGGAGTCCATCGGTTCCACGACATAGATCACGTGACCAAGAACGCAGCGGGTGTAGCCAAAATCACACACTTCGATCCCAGGTTCTTGGACGCTTTTTTCAAATGTTGGTGACGAAATGATATAATTATATAATCACTTGATGTTTAAAATTGTTTTTACAAAGTGTTCATCCTCTATACAATGGACTTTTATTATATTTAGGATTGTAATTATATTGACTTGTACCATTGCATTTTGTAAAGATTGCAACAAAATGATTGCAATTTTTTTGTCTTTTCCTTAGTTGTTTATGACATTCCGTTGAAGGAGTGTGAAAGAATGAATGAATAAAGTAGCAAAGAGGTTAAAAAACAGCAGACAAAAATAAGAATGATTTTATGACATTATGATTTTTTGTTTTTCGGCAAATCATTCATATCCTAATCATCAGTTGTTTTTTTTATGCTATGACAAGATGTCAGGCTTCTGCTGTTTCTGTGTCCGTTGCCATAGCGATGATGCTGCAGAAAAAAGAGCGCCATTTTAACAAGACAGGAGGTTACAATATTCCGGCTATCATTCAAGACAGTTATGCCACCGCCGTTAAATTTATCGAGATCGAGGAACAGGTAGGCATTTAGCTTTGCTTTTTAAAATATAATTTTTTGTTTTGTTGATATATAAGTTGTGCAAAGCATGAATATGCATTTCTTTTTTGATGGTAAATGTTCACTAGTCAAATGTAATAAAAAAAAAAATGTAGACTAAAACAAACCAAGTTTTTGCCTTGATTTTTGTTTGTCTGAAGATTGTGACATCGGTTTGCATTTGACACTTAAAAGTGATTGGTTGTTTAATACCCTGCATTATTGTGTTCACATTTTTTTTTAAAATTATTTTTAAAATCATTTTACGTGTTTTAATTTGACCATGAATTGTGTTTCTATTTTGCCAATCAATTGTGTTTTTATTAGATCTTGAACTTTGTAAGACCTTAGTGTTTATTTTCTTTTGCCTCGCTTTGTTTTTTACTGAAATTTTTATTTCAGATTACACCTTCACTTTGAATGTTTCGCTTTTTACCACGTTTTTTGTTTAGTCCAAGAAATGAATTTTATAGTTCGGTTTTTTATTTGGATTCTTCCTTGAATTTCTCAGTTTTTGTAGGATGCTATATAGTTTTGATATGTTTGATCTGATCCCTATTTCTTGAATGTTGTTCCTAACAGAAACGTGAGCTCATGAGCTGTATGAAGTGTTCTGACCTGAAACAACTGAAGCTTGACGAATCCGGAAAGATCGGCTACACGTTTAAGACCCTTGGTTCTGGATTCTGGGCACTCAAGCAGAACGACTTTCGGAAAGCGATAACTAAAATTGTCTTACAGGTAGACATGCTGATAGTTTTCCAAATAATCCGTGTTTTGGTGTATTATATTTCTTTTGATGTTTGATATCCATTGGTTCATATATGAGAAGAAAATCGAAACATCCGTATTTAAGCAGCTTTCGCCACACCATTTTCATAGTTTGAATTTCTTTTACCTGTATTATATAAATTTTATCATCCTTCTCTATATACATCTTGCAATATCAGCGACCTCTTTTACCTATAGATATTAATTTTTCAAGAAACACATTCGCTGTGGTGTTTTAATATAAATTAAACTATAATGCTTCCATTGCCCCTACGTTAAAGGCACTGATGGATAAATCGGTAAAACCTCTACGCATTGCAGTTATCCCATATGGGATAATTCAGTTATCCCATATGGAATAACTGCACATCGTGAAGATAAAAATACAACAACAGCATTTTATGCCAACACATTTTAATGCAAAAAACCTTCTTTTCTTAAAAAAACCCCCCAGGGTACCAGTATAGTACATAATATAAATAAATGGGAGTAATTTAGAGATCTATCAAAAATTCATCAGCTGGAAAGCCACTGTATATCGCCAAATGCTATATGACAATCAATCTCACCGACCGGAAACCGTGGGGTTTTGAGAAAATTTCACCACACTCGGACATTATTTTCTCGCATAAAATGATAAAGGAATTGCACGTTTAATTACGTACATCACTTTCTGTTTCTATATCTTTCTAAAATGGGGATGCAGGCGCCTCTTTCGTGGTAAACATCGCAACTTTTGGGATAATTTCACCATCAGCGCATCTCCGACAGCCTATGTCGTACTTTTCTTCGTGTTCGGTGGAATCTCGCGAATCAATTTCAATCGCCGTCGTCAACGGGGTTTCTAATGTGGCATTTTTCATGTTAAAATTAATCACATGTTCGTCCGAGGTACAGATGCAAGGAATCAAGATTAAAATCCACACCTCCAAAGCTCGGAAACCATATCGTCTTCTGTTTAACGTAATCTTCTAGTCCGCTATCTGTTTCCTATGCATTGCTGAAGATGTTTTAAGGCACAATGTCAATTAAAAGTAAAAATTTCACAAATAGCAAGTCTCCTGAAATTGCGCATCAATCAGTTTCTCCCTTATAGAAGTGATTTACGCAATTCTAAACACCCTGAATTTATATTTAGTCCTTAAAGACGTTCCGTCCTCTGTTTTTGGGTAGCCATTTTGGGTAACCTCTTGTCTGAAAATTCTGCATCATATATTAACACTACTCGTATATTTATATTGTACAATCCCAAATAAACTATAGTAGTTAAGGAGAAATTACATATTTAAAGAGTTTAGTGAGGAACTATAATATTTCCTCATAATTATGTTAATTTAATTTATTTTAAACAGAATAAGCTTGTATTATGGCTCAATCAGACAAAAAACAAAATAATTGAGGGAAAAGCTATTTATCTGTAAGTTGCACTTTCCATGCACAAAGGTCATGTCAAATGCACCGTAGAGTCGAAAGAAGCCAATAGACCCCCACTTTTCGTTTTGAATTGTGGTTAAAATGTGTGTAGATTTAAAAAAAATACTTAAAGAAAAAACTTCAAGACTTTCGATCGCAGAATATTGCCTTAAATGATATGATAATAATATTCAAACATGGTGCTAGGGTGGTGATGCAGACACCAATGCCTGCGTAGCGGGGGCAATGTTAGGATGTAAACTCGGGATAGAGGCCATCCCCGAGTCCTGGAAAAACAAACTGAAACACAAGGACTGGTTGGACCAACAGATACAGAAGTGAGTATACGGAGAGAAATGTTTCTTGAAACGTCTTTAAGATTTATCTAATTTCATTAAAGTCATGAATTGCCAGTAATATTGCAAATATTGTGTACTATAAAGACTGTTCTTGTCTAAAGTGTCTGTATGGAGAGACTTTTAGTTTTCACTTTCGGAAGCTTGCTGGAAAGTTGGCACTGATTTCAGGTTACATTTTGTTGTTGCAGTAAAATTTTTTGATTCTAGTTGCTTCGTGTAACTCGCTAAAGCTAAGATACTGATAAAATAAATAGAACAAAAGAGAAAATAAGATTTATTTTTCATAATGAGTCATATGAAACAGATATTACAACTGACAAGATGATGATTAAAATTGTAATTAAGAGCAATAACTTTCTGATTGAATATAAATTGTTTGTTTATTTATAGATACTTTACGATGGTCAATGAGGCGGATCTGAACACCCAGCCTGTAACAGCCTCTTGATT
Organism: Magallana hongkongensis; assembly: GCA_016163765.1. Taxonomy (NCBI): domain Eukaryota; kingdom Metazoa; phylum Mollusca; class Bivalvia; order Ostreida; family Ostreidae; genus Magallana; species Magallana hongkongensis. Next base: position 7,923,883 of record WFKH01002636.1, on the reverse strand, counting down.
CTCTGTTTATGTATACAAACTACCTCATCATCTATTCTGTGATGAAGAAAGACACAAACGAAGACAATTGTTATAATTCATTCAGCTTCACAAAAAGCTCTTCAAAATTTACAGTGTAGTTTTAATCGTTATCATGATAATGTAGAAATT
>WFKH01002636.1:7887683-7907817 GCA_016163765.1 Magallana hongkongensis | reverse complement strand
TTGGAAATACTTATTTTGATATTTGATACCCTTTGATTCATATATAAGAGAAGAAAATCAAAACATCCGTATAAGCAGCTTTTGCACAACCATTTTCCTAATTTGCAATTCTTTAACATGTATTATATAAACTTTTTCATCCTTCACTATATGCAGCTTGCAATATTAACTTAAGGATCCCTTTTTACCTATTAATATTAATTTTTCTCATAACACATTTGCTGTACCCAATCAGAGGTGTTTTAATATGATATATAACACTATCAGAATGTAATTTCGCTTATTTTTGCGAATAGCAAGTATACTGAAATTCAATCAATTTCTCCAGTATAGAAGTGATTATTGTAATTTTAAACACCCCGACTTTATATTTAGTCCTTAAAGACGTTCCTTTCCCTGTTTCTGGGTAGCCATTTTGGGTAACCTCTAGTCTGAAAATTCTGCATCGTATATATATTAATTCTACTCGTATATTTATATTTTACAATGTTTAATAATCTATATTGAATAAAATAGTTAAGGGGAAATTACTTATTTAGAGAGTTTAGTATGGAACAATATTTTCTTATAATTATCTGAATTTGGTTTTTTTTTTTAAATAGAATAAGCTTGTATTATGGCTCATTCAGGGGAAAAAAAATAATTGAGAGAAAAGCTATTAATGTGTAAGTTGCACTTTCCATGCAGAAAGGTCATGTCAAATGCACCGTAGATCTAGAGTCGAAAGAAGCCTATAGACCCCCACTTTTTGTTTTGAATTTTGGTTAAACGGTGTGTGTATATTTAAAAAAAATACTTTAGAAAAAAACCTTTAAGACTTTCGATCGCAGGATCCAATCGCCTTAAATGGTATGATAATAATATTCAAACACGGTACTAGGGTGGTGATGCGGACACCAATGCCTGCGTGGCGGGGGCAATGTTGGGATGTAAACTCGGGATAGAAGCCATTCCTGAGTCCTGGAAAAACAAACTGAAACACAAGGATTGGTTAGAGCAACAGATACAGAAGTGAGTATATGGAGAAATTAATTCCTTGAAACTTCTTTAAGATTTATCTTAACATTCATTAAAGTCCTGAATTGTCAGTAATTTTGCAATCATCCGATACTATTAAGGCTGTATGGAGTGACTTTCAGTTTGCACCATTGGACTATACTGGTAAAGGAACATAACAATGATTAGTGTTTGGGTTTTTTGTGGGGGGGGGGGGGGGGGTTTGTAGTAACATGTTTTGATTCTAATCAACTTCATGTACATAGCTAAAAAAAAGTCTACATTTTTTTAAATAAGTCATCTGAAACAGAAATAACAATTGACAAGATGATGATCAAAATCAAATCGGCTCTATTTATCTGATTTAATAGAAATTGTTTGCTTAATTACAGGTATTTTGCGATGCTCAATGAAATGGAGGATATAAACGCATAGCCTGTAACAGCGTATTGATACACTAATCACTGTGTATGTATATACCAACTACCTCATCTATTATGCTGGAATTAAGAAAGACAATCAGAGTACTGATAGTACTGGAATGCGATTAGCAACCTTGTTTTGGAATAAATGTAATTAATTGCAATAAATTACATATACTGAAAAAATCAACATTTTACGGCATGACATCTTTCCCTTCCTGTAATACCAGTGTATGTGTTTTTTTTAAAAACAATTCTTAATATGACAATAAATTGACAAGAAATACATTTAAAAACAAATATTTCAATTTGAAATCACATTATACTGAGTATAGTACCATGCACATGATCTATCTTGCGGAATAATCAGTTTACAAAAAGATAAGGGGATTTATCCCTCCAGATACAAAAGATTCAACAAAACTAAAAGATAGTGATTACTCAATTTTATTCATTTTAAACAAAGGTCGAGTAAAAAATATATACACCAAATCATGGGAATCACCCTTCATTTTAACCCGCACAATACACAAGCATGTTTATTGTAGAAATTTAGGAGAGGGATATTAGTCTTTGGAACTTTGGATGACAAATTTGTTGATTAGAAATTAGGAATCCTACCATAAAATAAAAAAAAAATATTTTCATTGCGATTCTAACATTTATGCATGCAGAATCAGTTGATGTCCTTGTATGACACATTGATACAATAACAACACGATGCTACTTTTTCTCGGAGATGATTATTATCATTTAATATTTGTTAGTTTGATAAGATATTGGCGCTTCTGATTGGTCGAAAAATTTCTTTGATACCTGCATCAATAAAATTTTTGCCGGATCTACTTTTCTCATCTGTTCTGATCTAACACTATTTATAGAACGGGAATTTCCAAAATTAACACTGTCAACAAACTGTAAAGTTGTGTCTATTTAATTGTCAGCAAACAAAATACAACTTTATAAATAGAAAAAAAAAAATAAAAAGTTTAGCCTTCAAAAATAAACAATACACATTATCTAATTCACGAAATAGAAAATTAAGCGTCTTCTCACGATTTCGTCTGCTTGAGATCAACTTTTTCATCAATGCGCTACGCGCATTGATGAAGTTTTCCGGTAAATTTTTTTCTGATACGTCGATCAGTAGAAAAATTATTAAATTCATTTCTTAAATTCTCTTTCAAAATTATTGATCAATGTATTTGCTGTCATGATAAGCTGCCGTTTCCTTTTTTTTTTTTTTACCCAACTCTGAGCCAAAACTCAATAAATGCATGCACCATTGAAATGAACAACAACTATTAATACTAGGATCACAACTGAAATTCTAAATTTGTCATTTTTGTTCACAAAAATGTGTAAAATTACATTAAATGAAGATCGACTTCATTATTCTCAATACTTTGATTTATCATAGGTAGCGCTTTGACGAAGCATCCGGTTGCGTAATAGTTTTGGTAACAAGACAAAATGCGTTTAGCGAATACGCTTACCGCTTAAAAATAACTCTTCAAAGCATACAACGTAGTTTTCAACGTTATCATGACAACATAGAAGTGTTATTTGTTGTATATGTTTTGTTTTTGTTTTTGATAAGGAGACAGGACGTTCATCACGTGACTTTTGTTGATCACATGACAGCTATTATAGAATATACATGTATAGTAATTGGTAATAAACATTGTCGAAGTCAGGTTGTTTAAATCGTTTATATATTAATCTATAGATATGTAAAGAAGACATCTTATTTTGATTTGTGTCCCCTAAAACCCAATTTTTAAATTCTTTTTAGTAAGATGACATATTCTTATCAGTTGTATGTATTTCAATTGTAAAGTTTTCTAATTAAAATTACATACTAGGAAGTTGGGAAAAGTATAATGTTTTTAATTTTAGAAATGTAGATCTGTGTACATCATCATAAGTGGTTAAAATAATCATAAATATATAATTGTCATTCTGTTAATGTTTATCAATAAATTCAAAGAATGTATTGCTTTTTGATGTTTCAAAACAGAAATTGTCACAAAAATTCATAATTCTAGAAATAGGGGTAGGGGTGATTCTTATTTTACAGTATCTCCGTTGAATGCCAAGAAAGTTCATTTATATACTTCTGTGTATATTTCTGAATAAAATACTTCTTAAAGTGGGCATGAATTGTTTATATGTTATGAAGCACATTCTAAGGTTGATATCAGACATTTTAAAGAAAATTCCATTTAGTATTTTTTTTATGTGCTGTCACATTCGGTTCAAGTTTAGAACCAAAACCTCCAAAATTTGATTTGTTAATTTTATCAATATTTTCATTCAGTTTAGATATTGCAATGTGAAAAAGTCAATGTTTTTAATTAATTTTTAGCAAGGTAAAAAAGTGGTCGCACAAATAATTTATGTATATTTTATAGAGGACATCCTTATGTTGATGTGTTAAAAACAGCATAAAAAAAAATCACTGACAAATAATTTTACACTGCAACGTCCTGATCCCCCTTAACATGGTTACAAAGAAGTTTCAGTGTAACGCTGTAAATTTTTAAATTATTTGAAATTAAATATCTTGATGCCGGTAAGAAGTTCTATCTTTAAGTTAGTATATCTATGTAAGGGAAACATTCATAAATAAAATACAAAGAAAACATTCATCAGAAAAATATTTTTGAATTCACCAAAATCGACGTTTGTATAAAAAGGTATGGACATAATTTATTTATATACGTTAAGAGAAAAATAATGTAAATGTTTAAAATAAACACATCCTGTTCTATATAAAACCCTCTCACTTAACTTTTTAATCTCTCTCTAACTACTAAAAGCTTACCTTCTATTTGGAAACAAGCAAATGTCCCCCCCCCCCCCAGTTTTTTAAATTATAATTGGGACATACAAGATCCTTGTAATTACAGGCCAATTTCATTAACTTGTATAATATGTGAGATTATGGAAAAAATCTCATTCTACACTTGCAAATAATTTTGTCCAGTCTTAAATTCGCCCAGACACGTTTGTTTGTAAAGAAAGATAATTTGAGACATTCGTATTCACCCAGTTTAAAATTCGCCCACTGACACCGAGGGCGAAAAGGGAGAAAATAAAACGGGGGCGAATATTTCCCTGTATACAGTTTACATTGTTATTCATGAGCACAGCAATATATCTCGAGTACAACCTGGTTTTCAACCAGGAGACTCAACAGAAAACCAGCTTGTGGAAATTTGTAATTATATCGTATCACACCCAGATAAAGGCAAATATAAAAGATTTTGTTTTGTAATGTATAAAAAGCATTTGATAGGGTTTGGCACAAGGGTTTACTATACAAATTAAAGAATATTGGTCTTGATGGTAATATTCTTGGATGGTTGGAAAATTATATTACAAACAAGGCAGTTGTGTTAGATGGTTATACTTCAAGAACAGTAAGCTTAAATGCAGGTGTACCACAAGATTCAGTATTGGGTCCTTTTTTATACTTACTATGCATTAATGATATTACTAAAGAAATTACTAATGGCATAAGATTATTTGCTGATGATGCTTCATTATTTGTAGTGGTTGATAACAATGTTGATCAAGCAACCACTTCTTTAGTAAATGACTTAGATAAAGTTAATCAATGGGCAAAGCAGTGGACTGTAGATTTTAATCAAAGCAAAAATGTGAATGTTGATTTTACGAGGAAAAATATAATTTATCGTAGTATAACATTTGGTAAAAATGGTCCTATAATTCTTAATGAACATTCACATAGACATTTAGGGATTTTATTTCAATCAGATGGCAAATGGACCATTCATTTACAAGAAGTTTATGAAAAAAGCCTTTACGCGCCTTAACATTTTACGAATGCTTAAGTGTAAAGCTGATAGAAAGTCTTTGATTAAAGTCTACCTTCCATTCATAAGACCAGTCTTAGATTATGGAGACATTGTATGGGATAATTGTTCTGACCAAAATTGTAAATTATTAGAAGATGTCCAAATTGAAACTGGAAGAATTATTACAGGCATGAGATGTAACTCTTAAAGATCAATATCGTATAAAGAACTGGGCTGCGAACTATGGAGTGAACGTCTTTAAAAAACATAAACTAGTCTTATTTTATAAAATTATTTTTGGATATGCACCTCAGTATCTTAGATATATGGTTGAACCTTGTATGTACTTTCAGAAGAATTTGAGAACAAGTAATATGACATATAAAATTCATATTTCAAGAACAGAACAACATCTTACTCTAATAGCTTTTTACCTTCTACTATCAAAGCTTGGAATGAATTACCACAAGACACTAAAGATTGTCCTTCAGTTGCCTCATTTAAATCAATGCTCAACAAAAATTTTCCAAAGAAAAACAAACTGTTTGGCCATGGATCCAGAAGATAAAATATTATACATTGTCAATTCGGAAACACAGCAAGTAACTTAAATGCACACCTATATAAAGATTTCTTAAATGAACACCCATCTTGCCAGTATTGTGGTAATTCATATGAAGATACTAAACCCTTTTTTCTTTCTTGTCCAAAATATGCCATACAAAGGGAAATAATTTTACACACTGTACACAATTTTATCATAGCAGTATCAGTAGAAATTTTATTACATGGTAGTAATCAATGTAACTTTACTGTTAATAAACAAATATTTGATGCTGTGCACATCTTTATAAAAAAATTCCCAAAAATTATAACAATAGTTTAATATTGATATGTAACTGTATTTAATTAGAGCATAACAAAAGACAGTGGGTTGTATTGCAGATTTATTTTATTACTTCTTTAAGGTATTTTTTTTTGGTCTATCCTCTTTCTTCATTATTTTCTCTTTTTGTATTGTTCCTTTTTCATTCATTAATCCTGGTTGTCTATGGATCTTCTGTTTGTACATCATTTATTTTCATTCACCATACTTGTATTATAAATGTAATTACACAATGTTATCAAAATCTTGTTTGTAAAGAGAGGGAAAAAAGGCTATGCCTGCTGTCTGATCCTATTTCATTTTGAAATAAAATATAGTTTGAAAAAAAATAGACGTTAAGTTAGATATGTTTTTGTATAAATGTTGTTAAAATAGCAAAGCTAACTTATATCTCATGTTGATGCTTTATCTGGAAAACATATGTGTTTCCAATTACATGTCCATCAATATAACATCAAATCAGAATCACATTGAAAATTAATACACATAAAATGACAATATTTTGAAACATTAAGTATTATTTTTCAGAGTAATGTAGGGATATTTTTCTCAACGACTTTATAAAAAACTTTTTTCTCATCAAATATTGCATTTGAAAACCACCTGTTTATTAATCTGCATTAATTTTTGACATTTCCCACCAGAATAGAAAATATTACGAGAGGCTCGTGAGAAATCACAGATAAAAAGGACTTATTTGATTGTCATAACAGATTTAAAACAGAGATATGAGCAGTATTTAAGGAAGGAACTCAATGAGCGTTGATTCAATCATCGATGGTCGAAAAAGGGCATCACAGTTGTAGCTTTATAGCACCTTTTGACGATATCTTTCTGGACAAAAATGCATTTAACGTTTGCATGTCTTTTTGTATTTGCTGCTATTTTAATATGGACAGTCAGTGGAGAATCCTGCTCAACTGGGTATGCTTGATTTATAGCCTTTTCTGTTTGGTAATGTGTCTTTACATTTGCTAATTCATTATTAGTAATATTGAATGAAATATTAATTTTTTTATTTCATATCGTTAGTCAAGACAAGATCATTGCATTTTATATTTAATATATTTGCTGGAAAAAAGTATTTCCCTCACATTTGTAAACAATTGTCCACTCCTATCTTCTTTTTCCTGCAAATATTACTTATTCTAAGAAAACAACAGACGTAAACTAACACGTTGAATCGAAACATTCGAAACAAAATAAAATCAAACTGGGGACAGAAATTTTCGGAAACAGTGCTTACTTAAGTACATGTTCATGGTTAAAACAACACTCTTAAAATTATTGGCATTTGTGATACGATGATTATTGATCATGAGAAAAAAAGTGTCTTTTATCAACCGTTTAAAAAAAGTTCTTTGAATGGGACATGACCATATAATATCCCTTAATATTTTTGTGAAGTTTAGTTTAAACTGTCTCAGTGGTTTTAATAAAAAAAGAGTTTTAAAAAAAAGACAGACAGATATAGACAGACGTTGTAAAAATGTGTTTAACATTGGCTGTTTTAGCTTATTTGTATCATACAAAATACAAAAACAATTAATTATTATACAATTTTATTTTCAAAGAGTTTTGACAGATGATGCAGGTTCTTGTTGCGTTAATTACTACAACGATGGGATATCTTGCAAAGGTAAAAAGAAATCAGGTCGCTATATCTATATTTTAAACAGTTTGAGCAACTTACACTTGTAATGTTAAAAAAGTAAGCAGTAAAATCAAATCCAGGAAGGATGAAATTGTAATACAAAAGATTGTCAACAAATTTTCATAGACTTAATGAGCACTTAAAAAGGTTCGTTCCTCTGTTTTTAAGTATCCATATTGGATCACTCTATTCTGAAAATTCTGCATCATATATTAATTCCACTCTTATATTTATATTTTACAATGCCAAATAAATTATATCTAATAAAATACTTAAGGGAGATTTACATTTTTACAGAGTTTAGTAAGAGACTATATTTTGTGGCGGAAGGTTTCAAGAAGAATATGAAAATTTTTCATGACTGAATCGTTTTGTAACTTTAGCTTCCTATAATTCAGTAGAGACCGAACTTCCAGATAGTTTGTGTTTTGGGATATCTTCATATTGTTCCAAAAAAAAAAAACTATTTTAACAATTTTTAAACATTCCGATCAACATTTATTGGCATATTTAGCTTATATTTCATAGCGATCTAGAAAAAATGTTTGCCTAAAATTAGCTTATTTTATGCCATATCTAAAATTTTACATAATAGACCCATACTTTTGGTTTTATTTTCTGAATTCATAAGACTTTTCCGACATGTCTGTTATAATTTAAGTAAAAGTTTGAGACTTTTAAGTTATTTTATTGCATGTTGAATTGTTAATGATTGAAAACTACGATTTCTTTGTGCAAAAAGGTCAAAATATTAATTAGGTGATGAAATTGTGTACATTTTCTTCAATCAAAATAGTTTTAATTTTATTTATTTAAAATAGAATGAATATATATTTGATGCCATGGTTCATTCCGATAAGAAATAATAAAAGAAAAAGAAAAAGTTGCTGAGCAGCAGAATACATTGTTTACACTAATTAAATCATTATATAATTAGAGACAATGTCATCAAGTTGAGTTTAATTTTTCATTTGTTTAATTTGATTCTCATTTATAATGTATAAGCTCTATTATACTAAGTTCTATTATTTTGCATGATTTTTTATTTGTATTGTATCTGAGGAATTGTTAATTTTGGTTTGTTACTGATGATTTCATTGGTTTAATATGTTACTTCATCGAAATGGATAATGCATTACGACTTTCGAATGTTAATAGAATATCATCAGTCATAGCCATTTTTCATGGGTGAAATATATAGTTTTCAGTAGACCAGTTTTGACAGGAACTACTATTGTAAATGAACTGAAAGGGATTTTTGAACGATGTTTTATCTATGAGTTTTAAAAAAATAACAAATGTCCGTTTATTCTTCATTGTGATAGAGTCATCATTTTGTGTTATTGGGCTAATATAAATGCAATTAAAAAAACAACGATTCAAAAATAATGATACGAAATAAGAACAAAAATAAGATACTGCAAAGTTTTATCGAATAAGTGATATTATCTTGGACACATTTTAAAAGAATGACCCCAAAATCAATGAGTTACTATTTTATAAATTCAGTGATAAATTGCTAACTCCTTTAATTGACAGGTACATGTATATGTACTTGTCACATACTGTATCTACCTATAATATTTGTGTCTGAATAAACCGTCACAAGAGTAATGAATAAGTAATATTGACTGTAAAAGTAGTTATTTACGCATGGGGAAAAAAGGCTTAAAACAGTAAAATACCCCCGCACGTACGTTAACAAAAATTAAAACTTTAGAGTGGTAAATCACGTGAGCGCGTATTTAACACCCATGCGTATTGTTTGACAATAGAAAACGAGTACTCAACCACCAGCGTAAAACAACTTTTACAGCAACAGTGCACAAATCATATGCAGCAGGCAGATTGGTGTTTCAGGGTCATAAAACCTTTCAGTTCTTTAACACTAATTCCTTCGAAAAAGAATAACTAAGACCGATGACCTCTTGTAAACTAACAAAAACACCTGGCACATTACCATGTTCGATTACTAGCGAGAAAAAGATAAAACCATTGAGATCCCTCGTTACAAACCAAATTAAACTATATCAAAGAAACAATGGAAATAAAAAAAAATATACAAAGCAAAATAAAAATTAAACAAGACAAATGGAATTTATACATTACAAATTAAAAAATGTAGCATTTCAAATGAAAAACATCCAATATGAATGTAGAATTATGCAATAAATTAAAATGAAAATTATATAATTCAAATAAAAGATAATAGATAGAAATGCGAAATTATAGAATACAAATGAAACTATAAGAATGCAAATAAATATTACAGGATATAAATTGAACACTATACAATAAAAATAAAAACGTATACCATACAAATGGAAACGATCGAAGTTTAAAATGTCTATGGTATGTACTGCTTTAAAAAAGAGCTCACAGCATTAATATTTCAATATATAAAGAATGAAATTGCTCATACACGTGTTCATATTGTTTTTAAAAAAATGTTTGTCATATCTAGAGTGTCCAGCTGGATATTATGGCATCAACTGCTCTAATGAGTGTTTGATATCCTATTATGGTATTGGATGTGTTACAAAATGCGAATGTTCTCCATGTCACCACGTCTATGGCTGCATGTTGATGACAACAGATAAAACACAACAGGATATACTTGCAGACTCTATCGCACCAATGATAACCGTGCAGAGTGAGTTCAATTACTGATTGAGGTTACTTATATTGTGTACGTTATATTTGCTACAATCGATTTCATAGAATTATTTCATATGTAGTGTTAAGATGGCATATCATTTATGATTGGACTGCTTTTAAATCACTTTCGGTCGACACGGTTTTACATTCGATTGTTTACTTAAGGAAGAAAATTCAAATTTAGAACTTGCCTTAGTACATGAAATATGTACATTCTTTAAAACTTCATTAAACTAAAGCAAGTTCGAAAAATATTGTTGTGCGGTGATAAAATTAATGAAAGCTAAAAATTATGCAATATCATAAAAAAAGTACTTGGTAAATAATATAATCATTGCTGATTTGAAATAACAGATTTATGTTATAAAAATATCTACATTAGGACCAACGACTTACAGACTCAGGGAAGGAATTAGGAACTCACTGGAAGCAAAAGGTAGCATAAACAATTTTGGACAAATACTTATCATTTCTACCGGATCCGTTATATCACTTGTACTGATATCAATTATAGTGCGAGAAACACACATTTACCGCCGTCTGTCAGCTCAAGCAGTTGTAAATTCAGAATCTGGAGACATATATGAAGACAATCGCGATTATAGAGAAAAAAGACTATTGTGTTGTGCTACCAAATCTTAGTTAAATCACATTAAATGGGAATAGTTGCGGTATGAACTCAAATGTTGCAAACATTACTTTCTATATTGTTAAGAGGCAAAACGAATGCACTTTTTACATTTAACCAACGTTTTAAGATCAGTTTTCAAGTATCAAGCGAGATACAGAGATTACAGTGTTCTATTATGTAAACAAAATTCGTGTCATGTTTTTGTTTTCAGATAAATCTAAGGATTTAAAGTGCCATATTTAAATCAAAACATACACTTTTTTCAAAATGAAGCATTAATGACAAAAACGAATTTAACCGAAGCTTTTGCAAAAAACGCAATTTGTATAACCAAAAACAATGCATGATTCTTATTTAAATATCAAATGAAATAAAAAAAAAAAAGCTTTGTTAATCGCTTTAAATTTGACAATTGACAACTAGCATTTTTATCACTTAGAGGTTCTTCAATAAAGCATATAAAACAATATAAAAAGGAATAAATAAGATTTTTTAGCTCAGATTGTGACCGTACCATGATACAGCAAAACTTGAATATAACAAACACGGATATAGCGAATTTACGGCTATAACGAATTATTATTCATGTCCAGGCAAATTTCTTATATAAACCTATAGAAAATTGATGTATATAACGAACACGGCCATAACGAATTTACGGCCATAACGAAGTAATTTTAAGACCCCCGCTGGCAAAATCTTAACGTATTTTATCATTTTTATAACAATTTTTTTCCATTTCAAATTTCATTGAAGATACATGCAATTTTAAGATGCATATATAAAATACTCAAATTCAAATAGTATACGGAATTTTTTTTAAATATTGAAATGAAATGGTTATATTGACATTTTTAGTAAATGATGGTAATACTAATTTTATAACTTAACGATAGTGTGTAAAACTGTTAGCCGATTACTTTATAACTTTTTTGACGAATTGGTTATAAACGTATAGCGAATTACGGCTATAACGAAGTTTTTTCTATGGTCCCTTGAAATTCGTTATAAACGAGTTTTGCTGTACTATCATAACGGAAATTCTATAGAAATTTGTTAAAGCACATGCGTTATATAGATAGCGTATCTTTGTTTTTGCTCATTGAGAAATGTGTAATGAAGTCCAATGATGAGCCTGTCTACTACGGGATAAAATATTAACTTCTACTGCTGACTACGGTGCATCAGGTCATCAGTATGAACTTGATCGTATTTACTTATTAGGATGAGAATATGTTGTAGTGCAGTGTCCCTGCGCATAAAATTACCAAGTATGATTCCCTCTACTTCTTACGGAAACTTATAGTCAATTCATAGCTCTATAGAAACAGCCAGACTGAAATCTACACGCCCCGTTTATCGTTTGGTCGAAATCCACAGCGGCTGAAACTGACAGGAAACTGACAGGACTGAAATCGACACGCCCTTTTAATCGATTGGTAGTAACCTACAGCGACCTAAGAAAAATCACGGACTGCACGAAATAATCATGATTATGTCAGACTCAAAGTTTCACAGGAGACGATTTGGCTGTACCTTTTAGCTAACGCACTTATGTACATTAACAGTAATTTAGTGAATTTTACTTACTTTTTATAATCAATTTATTAATTAGTTAAAAGAAAGGGGTAAATATAAACAATACAATGCTTTCTTTGATGATTCATGCGGTATATGAAGGTAGCAATCATTGCAGAAAAAAATTACATAACCCGCTAACGCGGGTTATGTATTTATTCTGCAATGTCGCCACCTTCATATACCGAATGAATCACCAAAGACAGAAATTTATTATTTAAATATATAAATATCATAAAACTCCATTTGACAGAGAGTGAACCCTTTTATGATAACACTAAGACGAATACATCAAAATGTTTTGAAATTGAACGTTGATGATTAAATATATCAACGATATGTATTATGGAATTGGTTGTTTTTTTAATTAAGTATCAAAATAAATCTCGACATTTTCTAATTTGTCAAAAGCTAAGAACATAAAAAAAATGATAATTGTACAGTACAAGTTCTTTACATTTACAAAAGGAGTGACAAATTACTTAGTCTACTATAGGAAGACACATCCAATGAAAATTACATCGGTAGGCACCTGGTAAAAATTAAAGATTCTTTAGTAACTGCATCGGACCAAATATTCCATACAACAAATTTAGACACCGTCTGAAACTATACTGGAAATACAACGGTCATCATCACGTTAGGTGTGAAATATAATAATTGTACAAGACGCGTGGGAAGCTGATAGGGCACCAAGATCAAGGAATGTTAAGTTTAACTAAAAGTTAAACTATAAAACTAGTACTGCAAAGCGCAATTTTCGAAGACTGCATTGACAAGCGATATAAAACAATGACACTTTTTTATTATAAGTTCGACAAAGCGAAATGGAAATGGACTATGGGACGTTTTCAAAACAGCATGGAAAAACATAAATTTAACGGCCATTCTCTCAATCAATAAGTTTACTACATGAGCAATAAGGGGACATATTATTACTATGATCTTGCAGAAGAACACCAGAATCAACAAAATTCGATGTGTCATTTAAACAGCATAATAATCAACTTGCTTTCAACCTTGATGAAAAGATTGAAGGGTACCTCCAGTCATTTTTTTAATAATGAATGCAATTGATCTATCTTATAATGCACAGAAATCCGCACTTAGATATCTTGGTTTAGAGGTTATCTTCTACCTTCTAATTTATAATGGAATCACACGAGCGTCAAATCTGAAAAAGGTCGCTTATCAGTTGTGGAATGTGCTACGTAACAAGTGCGTCCACCAGCATCATCGCTTCAAAACCAGATGAAACTCAAGTGATGAAAGAAAATGATGTTTGGTTTCTTTTCGATTTTAAAAATCAAGATGGTATTATTGAAGATACGTTTAACCAAGAAAAAGCAAATTACAATAAAATATGTTATTAGCCCAAATTGAAAATGTCCAAATTGAAAAGGGGTCTATTTCGATCTATTCACATGTAGTGCATAAATGTAAACTCTTGTTCAACATTTAATAAAGGATTTCTTGTTACTTCTATTTATAAAATGTTTAGCAATTATACGATCAAATGTTAGAATATTGATGTATTTATGTGATTTTCATTTCTTTTAATTATGCAAACCCCGCTTGCGTCACAACAATACGTAATTTGAATATTGGACTGTAAATACAAAATCCATTGCTAGTGTTATCACAGACAAAGACACTGAAACATGTCAATATTATAATACATTGCGATATCTTTGCTGACCCTTTAATAAAGAAACAATAGCAGGCATGAATATGCGAGTTTTTCTGGGTGGGTGTGACGGTCCGCACCCATTCCCGGGATTAACATAGCTGTCAATTTATGTGTTTACACTTGAAAACGTTTACCTTACATAACACTATTTGAGCAAATCGTTGTTATTTCCATATTACTATAAGAGTGAGTCAAGAGTTCACAGTAGCGCATGGACAATTTGTTTACGTACACATACTAACCGCCCGATGTTAAAGCACACTTTGTATCGTAATGAAAACATAAATAAAACATACATGAAAAGCTAGAAAACATACTTATTTTTTCGTAACAAAATTTTATTAACATGTTTTTTTTTTCACAAGATAACAATTATCATAAATGATCATGGATTTGAACTCACGTAAGATCATGTTTATGGGTCGACATCGTTACAAAGCATCAGTAAAAAATTTACATTTACAATTGGTCAAAGTAGCAAAAACACTCATTTCATGTCTGTCTTTTACAACAAATTCCGATCCAAGTCGCAATCACAATATACCGACCTTTTCTGTGAGCCCCTATGGTCATGTATGTTTCTACTATGTCAATCCAACACCTTGTCCATCACTGTCCGTTTCGTTCCGTGAACAAGTTAAAAAGCTTGAAAAAAAACATTGTGCTTTTGAATGAAATTTCATTGTCTGCGGTACGGGTTCCTCTGAAAATTCCTCTGTAAGTCTGTTCTCAATCGCTGTGACTTTAACGTCTGCGGAAGTTTAAAAATTCCGTCGAACTTCAACCGTTTTTCTTTGAAGTATAAGTTATTTCTCTTTAGTATTTAACATTATTTTACAGAAAATGTGCTGTCTTGTCAAATGGTACTATATCCATTTATTCTTTTATTTTATCCAATCAATTACTGTGGAATCATATAACTTTGTTGGGGCCAATTTTCGAAGATTGTGGGCCTTTGCTTGTTTGTGTGGATGTAATTTCGTGCATGCGTCGGTTTTTTTTAGTTTCAGAAAGAAAACAATTTCTTCCATAATTTGTTTTTTTTTCGAGGATGTAAATTCGTGGGTGAGGCTACCGACTAATACCACGAAAATTGCGCCTCTACGTATTCTATTGATTCCACAGTACTTGCAACATTGTTGACTTTTTTGGTTACGTGTTCGTGATTGCAGCGACTTTCTAGGTCGATACAAAAAAAGAAGATACGGAACAAAGTTATTTCAAAAAATTGCAACAAATGTAAATACACACAATGTACAAGAAAAAAATTATCATTTTTTATGTATATGGGTTTACTTATATGTAGTAAGACAAGAGAAGTAACTCTAGTTTATATTTAACTTATCTCCTCTTAAGGGAGCTCTCCATTTTGTAAAGTCTATTTTAGTGTTGATGCTGGATAATAAAGCACATGGTCTAACAATGGTAGCAGCGTGTGGTTGAAAGATGTGTGGTGTTGGAGACAGTGTAAGCAAGTGTGTTACATTTAATTACTTGTTATTCAGAGTTTAAAGAATGTGAAAAACAGTGATCTTAGTGAACTGAGAAAATGTCAACAAAAATCAATCCCCCTTTGTACAATCCTAAAATCAAAAGTTATGAACTCTTCAAGCAAGAACTCTTAGTATGGTAAGAGGTCACAGAGATAAAGAAGTCTTTGTCTCTCCTTGAAAATGATGAGTCCCAGATAAGGGAAAGAGTGTTTGACAAGCTGAATTAAGGAGGTTCTCAAATAGACAGGTTTGAAAACACTGTAAGAATTTCTGGACAACATTTGGGCATCATTTGGGCAAAGACGATTTAGCAGATAGCTTAGAGAAATTTGAAGACTTTGAAAATTTTAAAAGGTCTGATTGGTAATCTATCAATGAATTCATACTCATTTTTGATGCCAAATACAGAAAAATTGAGAAGAAAAATTTGGAGTTACCTCCAGAGATTTAAGCATTCAAATTACTCAGAAGATCATTAAAAAGCAAAGAAGAAAGAGTGATTGTTTGACAGGAATGAATTTTGAAAACAAAGAAACTTGGTAAAAAGAAGCTGAGAAATCCTTTAAAAAATTCAAATGTGAAACTTGTGAAGGACATTTCCCTAACATATCAATATCTATTAAACTCGAACCAGCATTCTTTGCAGAAAATGAAGACGCATTGATGGCGGCTGGATATGCTAGAATGAGGAGCAACAAATCTTATTGAGGAGAGGGAAGAAGTGAGAGATGCCGGGAAGAGGATTTCAAAGTGGCAAAAGTAGAGGCTTTTATCGAGGTCAGCATGGGGGACAATCACGAGCAGGCGGTTCAGCAGTTAAAAAGAGTATGAATCCATCTGGACCAGACGGAAATGTGTTTACGTGCAAGTCTTGCTGGTCATATAGATATCGGATGGCAGCATGTCCTCATAGTTGGAAAAATATGGCGAAAGTAAACGCATATTAAGCTGAAGAAGAAGAATTTGTACTGTTTACAAGTTACCAACCAAAGGAAATAAGACATCTAGTTGGGTATACACAAAAAAACCCTTCACATATGTCAGATCTTGTTCTGGGTGGCAGATTTTGGGATTTCTTACACATCTAGGAATACCTGCAACCGTTGAGCATCCTTTGTTGACATTGTCACAAAGTTCAAATCCATGTAACACCGATGGCCCAACAAGTATAGAACGCCATCGCTGCTCTATATCATAAAACTATAGATATATTATGTTAAATTATCATTACATGATGTCAAAGTCCATTACGTGGTGTGAATATATCTTTACAATTGGTCAAATCTTAATTACGTGACGTCAAAAGCACATTAGGTGAAGTTATCATGTCTTGAAAGGACAATGTCGTCTATTTTGTTTTGAAATATATAGCAAAACCGCATACAAATCATTTAATGTATGGGGTGAAAAATCTACATTCAAGGATATCAAAAATATGAAGATATCAAATTATGGGTATATGACAATATTAAAGATATGATGATCTAAAAACATGATGATCTAAAAATATGTGACTTCGTAAAAAATATAAGTACTCTAGGGATATAAACTTGAGCAAAACTCACACATATTAAATATTGTATTATATGAAGAAAAAATCAAATAGATAAAAACTCTCAACATATAATTTTTTTATTGCTAAGAACAAAAAATATAATTAATAAAAAATATAATAAAATTGGAAAATATAATATTTCTAGGAAAAATTTCTCACCGGTTCTCCTTCAATTTTAGTTTTAAAATGTTTCAAAACTTTGTCGTCGTTGTCGTAAACTTTTGACATTTTCATCTTCTTCTCCAGAACCACTGGGCCGATTTCACTAAACTTAGCACAAAGCATCACAGTAAAGGGGGTTCAAGTTTGTTCAAATGAAAGGCCACGCCCTCTTTAAAAGGGAGATAATTTAGAACTGTTGAAAATTTGATGGTATTTTTCAAACATCTTCTTCTCAAAAACCATTTGGCCAGAAAAACTCGAATTCGCATCCTCCGGTAGTAAAGTTTATTCAAATCATAGTCCCCGGGGAATGGATGGGTCCACAATGGGGGATGATATTTTGCATTTAAAAATATAAGAAGCATCCTCAGGTAGTGGAGAATCAAGTTTATTCAAATCATAGTCCCCGGGGGATGGATGGGTCCACAATGGGAGATGATATTTTACATTTAAAACTATAAAAAAAAATATATCTAAAACCTTCTTCTCAAAAACCATTCGGTCAGAAAAGCTCAAATGTGTTTGGAAGCATCCTCAGATAGTGTAGATTCAAGTTTGTTCAATACATGGTCCCGGGGTTGGGTGGGGCCACACTGCGGGGGGTAAAACCTTACATAGTAATAAATAGAGATAATCTTTAACAATCTTCGTCTCAAAAACAATTTGGCAAGAAAAGCTTAAATTTTTGTGGAAGCCTTCTCAGATAGTGTAGATTCAAATTTGTACAAATCATGGTCCCCTGGGGTAGGGTGGGCCACATTAGGGGTATTACTAGTATTTTTTTTATATACTAATGAATAGAGAAAATCTTTAAAAATCTTCTTAAAAACCATTTTACATGAATAGCTTACATTTGTGTAGAAGCATTCTTAGGAAGTGTAGAGTTAAGTTTGTTAAAGTCGTACTCCCCAGGGGGGTTGTTGGGGCCACAGTGTAGGGATGAAACTTTACATTGTAATAATTAGAGATAATCTTTAAAAATCTTCTTCTCAAAAACAATTTGGTCAGAAAAGCTTAAATTTGTGTGGAAGCCTCCTCAGATAGTGTAGATAGAAGTTTGTACAAATCATGGTTCCCGGGGGGTAGGGTGGGGCCACAACTAGGGGATGAAATTCTACACAGGAATATATGAATATAATCTTTAAAAATATTCTTCTCAAAAACCAAATGGCCAAAAAATCTCAAACTTGATTGGAAGCATCTTCATGTAGACATGTAGATTCAAGATTGTTCAAATTACAATCCCAGGGGAATGATGGTGTCACATTGGGGGATGTCAAATTTTATACATAATAAGATATACAGAAAAATCTTTAAAAATCTTCTGGAACAGCATCCAGTCATAAAAAGCTGAAACTTGTGTGAAAGCATAATTTGTGCAGATTAAAGTTTGATCAAACCATGATTCTCTGGAGAAAAGCTGAGCTACAACGGGGGGACGGGTTAAATCACTGCTAATGCAAAGGAAAAGAGAAAGATTTTCTCACAAATATACTGAAACAACAAAAGGGGCTTGGTATTTACCATAACAATATGTAGATAAAAATTGAGAGATTTTTAACTTTTTGTGCAATATCTACTGTTCTTATTTGTTAACATTTTTTGAATTTGATACTGTAATGCAGATTTGATCAGCTTTTGTTGCTCAGGCGAGCGATGTTGCCCCTGGGCATCTTGTTTTACTTCAAGAGTAAAGTCCGTTACTACACAATCGTTAAGCAGTCAGGCCCCACCATCACCGAGTTTCCTCAAGTGAATACTTAGCCTCTAGTCTGAGTTTTGACCTCAAGTATATGTACATTTCTTTTGAGAAATTGAGTTGAGGACTGAGTTGAGGGATTGGAAAATTTGGTGACGGTGGCACCAGGATTCTTTATCGTTTCAAAGCCTGTATTTCTTGACACGGACAATCAATACATATTTAATACAGTACAGTGCATATTTAATTATAAAATTTAGTCTTAAAGTGTTAAGTAGTTAAAATATACGTTGCTATAATGGTATTGTAAATTAAGGACATTGACTCTCACTGGGTATGACCGTTCTACTAAAAAATATTATGCTATTAAAATGATTTTTTTTTTTGGCAGAGGAGGGTGGGTAGGAATAAAAGTTTGGGGAACGAGTACGCCATACTCCTACGAATGAATTGTCTCCCTTCCAGTCAAGTGGGCACTTGAATACCTAAAATGAAATAAAATCTACAAGTAAAAATTAATAGATCTTTAACCCCTTTAAAGACCTTCTCCATCTTGATATATATGGGTCTGGTTTTTATAAAATGTTTGTTTAAGGTAATTTACAGAGGGTATAAATAAGAAATATGTCATGTTAAGTAATTTTTAAAGAAAGGGATAAAAAGGGAGGGGGTCGGTCCTGTCCACAATCAAATGTGGATTAAACCACTGCTTTTTAACTACTAGTACTTTTGGAGGTTTTCTGGATTGGTTATTGGTACTATTGGAACGAAACGGAGCAAGTAAAGGGGTATTCAAGGGGTATTCGAAATTAAATAAAATGAGCATTTTTTTTCAACATAATGTCTTAATATAAGATGGAACCAGAAAAAAAAAATAAGGATAAGC
>WFKH01002636.1:7863364-7877457 GCA_016163765.1 Magallana hongkongensis | reverse complement strand
GTGTGTGTGTGTGTGTGTGTGTGTGTGTGTGTGTGTGTGTGTGTAAAAATATAATCATGCAAATGTACTTGTAAGTAATGATCCATGTGTTGATTTATTATATACTATGTTTATGAATGCTTGCATTTTTCAAAGCTGCAAAATAAAAATAAGAGTACTAATAATTATAAATAATTGCTTTAAATGTCAATTCACTCACTCAAACAACTTGAATTTTTAATTCATGGATGAACCAATATGCTTATAACTAAGCAGTTTCCAGAAAAGTTTAAAGAACTCTTAAAAACTTACATGGCTGCTAGTTTCATTCCATATTTCCTATTAAACTATAATTAAGGATCATGAATTTTCAGATCATCTTTTTTTAAACTTTACAATCTATATTATACAAGTACCCTATATGATATCATAATTATTAATTTACATGCATTTTTTACACAAATAAAATTTAGAACTCCTGCAGGTTACCCATGCAGAGAACTTTTAAACATTTTCATCCAAATATTCAAATGTTTAGTTAGACATGTTAAAGTAAGTTTGTATTTAATTTTATTTTTACATTCCCAATGCATATAATATTTCATTCCTTTCATTGTTTCATACCAATTAACAGTTTTAGCTGAATTAGAATGGCTCATTTAGATAGAACTCAGCATAGGAGTTATGCATGAAACATAATTTCTCAGCAGAAAAAAATATTACTTTCATCAAGTTAAAATATAAATTCATTACTGTGTAATTCTGTGTACACATACAGATACTAATGTTGGTATCATGAAAGCATTCAATTAAGAAATTATCCCAATTGTCATAAATTTAATGCCGATTTCAAAGGTTTACTATAATTATAAATCTTGAGGTATGTGAACTTCAATAGATAATAAAAGTAAATTAAGGTAACTCCTATCATAACACAAAGGACCCCACAATACATTTTAAACATGATTTTTAAGTGTTTTCCTGGGTAGGCCGGATTCATTGTCATTTTTTAGTTACTTCTCTTTATGAAATTGTGTAATTCTAAATACAACAGGGGATGTGACCCTGACTCCTGACACACCAATAGATCAGTGCGTGAAATGGCAAATTATTTAAACTCAATTTTTTGAAGAAATAAAAAGTAAAAAGATCTGATGACGTGAGTATATCATATTTACAGTCCATCCTATATCCCAATGACAATTATTGTCATAAAGACCAGTAAGCACAAGCCAATTTAAAACAAATACCTATCGATACAGTACCTCCATGCATTTTTATTCATTGATGTGAGTATGCTTGGAAAAATAACCCCCCCCCCCCCCCAAACAGTATAACAATTAGTTTGGTAACATGTTTCAACTTTCTTAATATAGCAGGAAACTATTATAAGAAAGTAACAAAATTCTCTGCTCCAAAAATTTAGAAACTACCTCTGACTGTTGATAATGTATCCCCACATGCATGAATGCATTCTACATAAATGTACATGCAACAAACAGTTGTAATAATTTAAAAAAGAATACATGTACATATAAGCATATGTGAAAAGTGTTTGGATTTTAACAATCAAATGTCTAACTAACAAATGATAAATATGTGTTTTTGTGTGTATTTTCCAAGCTTTTGTGGTGAGGGAGGGGTTTCTTTAATTAAGGAAATAATTTTTATATTATTAATAGAATACGAGAATATGTAATAGCTATATTTTTGCCCACAATTTTTTTTTTTTTTTTGCTTACAGATTTAATTAGTTTGGTTTTCTTGTGTCTATTGATTTTTTAGTTTGTTTTTATAAAGAGATTGGATGTACTAAATGGGAAACAACTCATATATTGTTTTTTTTCAATTTTAGATTGAAAGAAACATTAATAACACAATTCATGCATGTAAAATAAGTTGCAGTGGAACAATGTATTTAATATAACTGGTATATTTTTTCTTTGTAATTTATGATTTCCTCAGTAATTCATATGCATAACTGATATTAATTAAACTACAAACCTGAAGTAACAAAGATTCATTAAGTCCAACTGCACTGCATAAACATGACAAGGCATTGAATTGGATTTCAGAAACACTAATAGATGTTCATATTAGAGATGTAGTGACAATATCTATGGGTCACAGCAAAAATAAGGATAGAATCTTCACGATTTTAGGAAAAAAACACTTTGTTGACATGCTGTTTCAACACTTCTCTTTTTGAACTCTCAGTAGCTCTAAAAGAGTTCTAAATTGCAAAGTGAGACAAATCATTTTCCAGAAATGTAAACATTTTCGAACTTATTATTTCACAACAATAAGGTTAGCTTCCCCATCATGTATTTACATTTTTAGATAGTTGAAGGCTTGATGATTTTAATTCTATGAAACGTTGAGCTTGCCGCATTTTTTTTATAACACTGCAGTAAAAATGGCCAATTTTGATAAAGAATGAAGTTTGGGTCGAGTTTCCATGGAAACTGGCCAGTATATAGAAAATTTGACATGTGCAATTAAGATAGTTTAATAAGATCTACATTTTGGAAAATTTTCGGCAAAATCGGTTTCTATGCGTGCCGAAAAAGTTTAAGTGCTTACAGAGAATGGCTCTTAATGTGTAAAGTGTTAATTCCAGCGCTTGCGCGGGATATCATGTAGTGTAATGACAATTTACCATAATGTATCTATAGTTTGATATATTATGATATAAGGCAGCGATGGCGTACCATAAACAAGTGTGCTAGTGTTAACGGGCAAGAATATTGTGTAATGTCAATGTCTCTTAAAGCGTAGAAGGCACTGTTGCCTTTACGACAGGCGGCATTGGTGCGGTCGAAGAAGTTACATTTGCTAATAAGCAGAATGAACAAGCGGTTATATTTGTCTTTGAGAGGAATTGTATTATTTCCTAAATACCAGTTATAATTTGAACTTGATTTGAGCTTGTTGAAACGAAATTTAAGCACACAAGATGTGACGAAATTAACCTAAAAACGCCACTTTCTGGAATACTTAAAAATTAGTAATAAGCACATTCTGAAGGGATCGTGGTTTTAATCCTAGAGCGACCGGTGTAAAGAAGAATAATGGCCGGGGGTCATTTTTCGACGTTTAATAATGACCCCCCGGTCATTATTTTACGAAGAAAAATGACCCTTTTGCCCGAAGAATAATTGTCATTTTCATTAAAATGAGCATATTCTACGTGAAGAAAAGTGACCCCTGTAGAATGATGAGTCCCTTAAAAATTTTAGTTTTTCAGTATCTTTTTTTGTATTAAATACGTAAAATAGTCTCTACAATATTCTAATTTTTATTGCAGTACACAGAAAGTAACAGAAAATATAACTCATATTAAAAGAAACTTAAAATAAGAGAATGTGCATATTTAAGAAAGAAAAGAAATCCTTTTGTTATAAGGAGATACTACGAAGGCTGCTACAGCCATCGTAAGATACTGACAAAATGTACCGAAGAATAATTCTCATCAGTACGATTAACATGATGGGGAAGCATCATTACGAGTGAAAACACATTGAAATTATTTCAAGATACAAGTTACTATATAATGAAATTCTGTTTATTTGCGATGACAAAATACACTCTATATATCGGTCATGAATTATACTTGCATTTTACGTAAATAATTTTCCCCTACAACTAAGTACTGGGTATGCATGTGCAGCACCAGGAATTAATTATTAAAACAGAATTATGAAAGTCTACTCCACTGTTGGGAATTATTACTCGAATGATTTACATGTATCTATTATATCTGAAGCTCAAAAATACCTTTTCTGTTTTACTACAAAAATACAATTGAAAAAACCACATAAAAAAATTCAAAACCAACATTGGTCTCTGTTATGTTAAATCACATTTCAAAAAAGTTTTAAGAGGGCCTGGCGCTCGTGGCCATTTTTAGACTGTATAAATTTCCTCTGAAAAAAGGCTTTGTATAAAGATATAGGAAACTGATCAATTTTAAAGCTAAAGAACCAGTGAACTTATGGGCCCCGGTAAAAAGTGGAAACAAAAATGAAGATTCAAATGAAGCATAATTTTTTATCTCACATCATCTATTGATATTTAAACCATAAGAATCAACAAGTTTTAGCGCTGAATTAAGTGTATATAAAAACACGAAGCTTTACAACATAATAGGGGTCAGCCGACATTCGTGACTTAATAATTATATAGTAAATCGACGACGGGCATTCAATTCAAAGCATTTGTTTACTATCAGCCTAATTGTGTACAAACTTTTGGAAAAGACAAAAGACGCATTATACATTTAGAAACCTCCTGTAAAAATAAGTCTGTACAACATTAGGCTGGTACCTGAAATATGAAATATGTATGAAATTTTCAAGGTTTTTCCTATAGCAAGTGACAGCTATTACCTTCGTGACCCATGTTTGAACCCACGTATGGAATACATTATTTCAAATAGTCACGTGGGTTCTATCCAGGTAGTCTAGTCAAATGTACTCACTGTAAAACACTGACACGTTTTAAATCACTTTCCTTCGACTTTGTATGGTCAGGAATTTTTGTTTGATCACTATGGTAATATGCAACTTCAAAGCTTTATTCGATTTTTTTTTTCCAGAAGTAAAATAATGTAAAATAATGCAAAAAGTATAATTCAGCAAACACGCCAATCGATCTACCAACATAATAATGTCGACTTAGATTTCTCCTCCCTCTGATTAAAATAGACACAATTCAAATAGGATCGGTACGATTTTCAGGATTTAGATTATCTATAGGCATTTAAAAATTCTCAATTGTTTAAAAAATGCTTATTTTGGTCATATTAAGCGTGCATATAAATCAGAAGTATCCACCAGTGCATAAATATTACGGAATAAAAGCAATTTGTTGATATGCGGCACTGAAAAAAAGCCATTTCTCTACAGCCTAAGTGTACTTGTTCTTTTTTTACTTTTTTTCTTTATTAATGTTAGTATGTGGACATAAATATCTAATGATAAAGTTTAACGCAGATCTGATGTTTAATTTTTTGACCACACAGCCTCCTTAAGAACTCTGTGTTAAATAACACACTATTCTTTAGTCTGTTTCTAGACGGTGATCACAGATACACTGTATTTACTTTTACATAAAATTGAAATTAAAACTTTGTATACGTAAAGAATAAAATCTATAATGTGAAATACATGTAACTGCCTTTCCTTTTACTTTATCAACTTTTTAGATATAATATGTATTTAAATATATTCGATCAATCTATATAGTCAGGCTATCTGTTCACAATTGCTCTGAAAAAACATAAGCCCATTCATGATCAGCAAATACAACATTATGTACAGCAAATGTTTAGAATATCGATGTATATCCAATACGTAGAAGAAAACAAAATTAACGTAAAAATACCTTTTTTCCCCCAGAAATGTAAATAAGAAGTTTTCATAATCCTACGCTTGCTGCCTCTTTAGTCTTTTCCACGAAAATATAGGTCATTCTTTGATACATGGGTAGCCCATAATCTATTCTTGTTTATGGCGGGGTCATTTTTCTACGGGGGTCAGTTTTCTTCATGTTAGACGTGAAGAAAAATGACCCATAGGTCTTTCTTCAAAATAATCCAATCATTCTATAGCTGGGGGGGTGGGGGGTGGGGGGTGGGGGTCATCATTCTACGTCGAAAAATGACCCCCGGTCATTATTATACGGGGGTCATTATTCTTCTTTACACCGGCTTGTAACTATTACACGACGTTTTTGATTTATCTTCTCTTTTGAGTAGGAGATAATATGTTCGGAAGTAATTTGGTTCGGGACGGGCGCTTTCCGTCTAAACATACATGTACGTGTCCTGAACGCTGAGATAGCATCTCATCTTGTAAAAAAGTCGCATTTAGCTTCCATAGCATTTGTATGGTTACTACTAAAACAACTATTATTTATGTCACCAGCGATTATAACATCACCATATGTGCTAAAATAATTGTACAAACACTCTACAATAATTAATGTATACATATAGATTTCAATATTGTTGTCAGCAGGCAATATACACATCGACACGGAGGTTTTTCACTTCAATTCCAACAACACCATTTGTTTCATATCAAGGTATTTCCTCAATGGAATATATGTGGCTTCTTTAAAAAAAAAACACCGCAACATTGCCCTTACCATTGAATATCTACATATTCCAGTGTCTTTTGTCTGTGATAACACTACAAATCGAGTTTGTACTATACAGTCCAATAAATTCAAATGTCGCACATATGAAGCGCAAGCGGGGTTTGCATACTTAATATTCTAATTTTAATCGTACAACTGCTGAAAATTATATAAATATAAGTAATAAGGAATCATTATCATAATCATTAGGTGATAATTATCACCCCATTATACTCAAAGAATGATTCCTTATTCCTTAAAAAAATTAGCATTTTTATGGAATTGCAGCCGGAAAACAATAATACTATATAAGTCTTAATCAGCCGCACTTTAAACCAGCCTTGATGTGTTATAGGACCGACGACATCCAAAAATATGCATTCAATGTTTATATTCATATTCACATTGATGTTTATTTGTATGACGTATTTGTGTATCTTCACTTTAAAGCCATTATAAACACTCTTAGTCAGGAATATGGAAAATACATGGGACAGCCATATAAACATGTTATTTTATTCGCCTCTGCGACTAAGAATATAGTGCCAGAAACTTTGTCGAGAATAATCTTTTTTATCAACGAATATATATGATTTAACGATTATTTTTCATAAGTACACATCGAATTGGTAATGTAAGTTCGAAAGTTTTATTTAATCTTACACTATGATAAATATATTCAAAACGCGCGATGACGTTTATTGTTGTGCTCATGCGCCTAAGTGTTTTCTAGGAAATTGAATATCTTAGATTTCCAGTGCAAACATAAGAGGAAATATACATTGAATGTAAATATAATAAAATATATTCACTTATTCAACTATTAATACACTGTAACATTTGTTTTGTTTACCAGTATTTACAGTACAACATATGTCATACGATAGAATGTTTTCTTTCATCGTGAAAATATACAAACTTTACGTGTTCACAAGATTGTTTTAAGAGTGAATGTGCTCCAAGGATGTCGTCTTGCATGGTCCAATCGTCCTTTGAACAACCACATTGAAAACAAGTTGTTTTCAATTCTCCTGAAAAAAAAATTCAGAGTGCACCATTTTCTTATATCACCCAAAAGAAACTTTTTTTTAAACAAAATAAAATCTTTTCAATTCTTACCTCTATAAAAGAATCAACAGGCTGCAAATTCTGAAATTCTTTTGCTGACCATGTAGACATAGTGTTGCTAAACGAAACCAATTGTTTATTGTATTCCATGAACTCAGGATGTTGTTGACTGTCTGTAGGACTGAAACTGTCGTTATTTTGTATGATTTCTGCAAATTTGTAAATTTACTTTACTTAAATTGCTATAACGATGCATACTCATATTAAAGGTAACGTTTCACGCAATATTACGAAATAGAAAAATTATATCAAAATAACGTTTCCTTTGGATTGCTTATGTTTAAAACAATGTCGAGGTCAAAACAAATAGCAAATTTAAAGTGAATACGATCTGTTGTGGAAAAAATGCAGACACCAATATTCCAACTGCTCTGGCTGTTTGCAGTGTTTTGGCTGTGTTTTGGCCATATGAAGTGGTTTTCTTTTTAAACTATCACCAAAGACTAAAATCAATCACAAAATAATGACAATCATATTAAGCATGCGCAGAAAAATACCAATTTAATGTTTTGACGTTTAGTCACGGGTAATTGAATTTAATCGGTGTTGTTTTTATTTTATCTGTGCTATTGATGAGAGGACATGTCAGTTACGAAATGTTGAAAATTTCACATCATTTTATTTCGTAATTTCAAAATTATTCTATTTATTAGGGTGAACACTTGGAAGTTTTGTTGAGTGTAAATATATATTTGAATATTCTTTATATACGCATAACCTTACGCATCTGTCATAAATTACGCATAAGCTTTGCACAATGTCACAAAGCAAAAATTATTCAAAAGTTATTGATTGCTGATCCTTAGTTTGCTGGGCAATCGGAAGGCGAGTTAATGCGTATTTTTTATTTAGTAGTATTACATGTAATTGATATTCGAATAGTGAAAAGCAAATGATGCTCTAACTTCTGATTGCTATTGTGCTGAACATTTCTGAAAATGTATTCTAATAATTTATTTTGAAATGGCGACTGTGCACATTTGTTTAAAGTATTCATAGCGCAGTAAAAAAAAATTGCTACTAAATTTTTCTTTACACTGAACACCTGGATATATAATGAACTAGTTTCCTGTATGTGATTTTGATCACGTCATTTTCTAACAGATCTATGTAAAATATAAACATAAAATCTTTAATGTTTACTTATATAATTTACAGTGTATATCAATTTTTTCACAGTTGTTAGATTGATTTATGTCCGTCAGCCTTGTATTAAAACACTCTAAAGGGAATAAATTATGCAAATAAAGAACTGTCTATGATAAATACATGTTTTCATTTTTCATATTGGTAAACTTATAAAGCTATGATAGAGTGCGTAATTTGAATTAAAGAAGCATCCAGAACGTTATATCTGTTTCTGTTTTTCAGTAATTCAATTCATAAAAATAGTTATTATCCTGATTGTAAAAGTGCTGGACATTTTTCAATATGTATTATTATATAATTTTGTTATAACTTGCGAATACGTTTTGCTTTATGGTATCTTGTCATTTCTAATATTGATACTGATGTATTATGGCATACTAACATGCGCCACAACATACTAACAATCAACTTCAAGTCAAAAACTCCTTCAACCATGCAAAAAAAAAAAACCCCAATAGAATGGCATGATCTGAAACAATGCTACGTCCTTAAATGCTTACCAGTGTTTTCGGGTTTCTTTTGAAGTAACAGCTGAAGTCGTTTTGCTGTTTTCATTAAAAAAAATGAAAAATGAAAAACAATGTTTACTTATAGATACACAGTATACTGTGTATATGCATTTTCTCCATAGTTGTTAAATTAATTTGTTTTCGTATGCTGATTATTAAAACTTTTTTAGAGAATGAATAATGCAAACAAAGCATTTACCATTTTAATTTAAGATATTTTGATATTGTTTAATTTTATAGATTGTTTTTCAGTGATTCAAATTATGTCAAAAATGCTTAACGCTAACATGAACTCATAATTTTTAAGCATTTGGTCGACATATTATTTTCGATCGCTCCTCAACTGCTGCTAGGGTATATATATATCTATCGGTAGAGAAATTATGGTTATTTGTTTTCTGATCGAAGCATTTAGGTTGTACGAGCTTCTAAATGCATGAACTACACTATGTGGTATAGGCGGGCGCAGCTCAGCGACGCAAAGGGGGGGGGGTGTAGATACTTGGGGGGGGGGGGGGGGGGGGGGGGGGGGGGGCGGTCCTGTCCTCAAGCACCTGTGATTGGAAGTATGAATTAGTTACCTTAGCTGCATATATGTAACTCTCAGTCTGAGAAAAAAATTCAGACTGACTACCATCCGAATTTTTCCAGGCCGGGGGCAACCGACTTGCAGCTAACATTACCTTTAAAAATACAATTTAAAATTTGCCGCTGTTCATAAATTCATTAAAGAGACATGCAGATTCAAGTAGTGATAAGTCGTTTGACATAGGATTTATAACGTCCATTTATATTGTGTTCATTAAAATTATTTCATTTTTTCAAGCTTGTCGGTGAAAAGAAAAAAAGTTTTACATGTTTTATGGCATAAAGATAACAATATTCAAGGCCTTTCCGTCATTTTCAAGCAATAAAAGGACTCTCAAAATAAGAAAGTAAACGCAAGTAAACTGCATGCATGGCACATGTATGCTCCAGAGTATTTACATTGCACGATGTGTCTTTCAAAAGTTCCTATTTTGGACTCGTCCACTATAACAGTGCGTAAAAAAATTAATGAATGAGACATTCTTGAGCGAATTCCTGTTTTACCTTTCGTATTAATGAAATTTCACTTGGTGAGAATGAATTATTCCATGGGGTGGCGGTGGGTATAAAATCAATTTAATCTTCAAAGTTTTGAGTTTGACAACGATATATCACATCGAATGTTTTAGAAACGATGTATAAATCTAACATACAGTCATTTTTTTTACCGGCTGAAGTGTGAGCGTATACATTTTGTAAGAAACGCATCCTTACACTCTATTTAAGAGGAATGAAATCGTCCAGCAGATAGAGAAAACTTGGCTTCTGAAACAAAACTCACTGGCATTTTAGTTCTTCCTGTTAACTTTCCAGACTGTATGTTAACCTAGACTTATGATTTTGTTTTTTTATAATAATTCAACATCAATTGATAATTGACAATGTACATTCTACCACACTAGTACACAATCTTGTTGCGATGACACCATTCCCCCCTCCCCCAGCCATGATACCTATTTTTAAATCAGGATTACACACGTGCTTGCGCGAGTGCTTGTTCAAACTCAATATTAACAATCAGTTACCGATATAATCTCTTTGGAAATGTATTTTTCCTTTAGTAAGTAGTAACTGAAAATTGTGAAAGCCATAGAGTTATGCATGATCTGTGCATAAGAACTGCTTGTTATTGTAGCGAGGCACGCATTTTTTTTTAAAGAGTTAATTACAGTTATAAGAAAAAAAATACTTACATTTGTTTCTGTACAATTGAAAAACGTTGAATACTGTACAAATCAGTAATATAACAACCGAAACCGCCACTACTAGTATCCAGCTGAGGTCCTGTCTTTTGCTAGTTGTTGTTGAGGATGTTGTGTAGGCCATTGAAGGACTTTAAAAGAAAAAAAAAAAAAAAAAAGAAGGGACAAACAAAAAAATTGTTGCAAATACTTTAAAACAACATTTCAATACAATTTAATAATCATATGTTAAATGATATGTCAATCTTCATTGTTGTAACTTAAGGAACATATTAAAACATGTATATAATTCCCTGCATAAGCATGGTCAATTAATTAAATTAAAAAGTTACTGATTTAAACCAGTATCTCCATGCACTAAGTTAAAATCCTTTTTATTAAGTGATAACGTGCATAAATTTTAGTCTATAGGAATTATAAAGAAAATTTAAAGGAAAAAAATGAGGTGTGGTATAGTTACGCATATGTGTAGCATGAGGGTTCAGCTAAAAAGCATCCTCTTCCAATTAGAACGCACTCCTGGTCTGCAAAAAAAAAAAAAAAAAAAAAAAAAAAAAGGATGTTAAAGTTTTATTTTACATGTAAGCACATGTAGTAATTTTTTTAAGACAGGAATTGAAGAGGTTGTCAAGAAAATGCCTTGTTTATCATTGGTACAACTATTGAATAATTTCTCATTCAAGACATTACATATAATTCACTAAATATTATTGATTCATTGCATCTCAAAATAATTGATTAAAGAAGATGAAGAAGGACAATACAAAATTTGTTCATGCACTATTTTTCAGGAAGGGGAGGGGTTATTTTTGTGTTGGTTTTTTTTCTTTTTTTTTTTTAGATTCCCATTTTAGACAGTCCTTTCAAAATTGATTTATTGATAACCAAAAAAAAATTGTCTTAAGCTGCTTATTTCGATTTTGT
This sequence comes from Magallana hongkongensis, assembly GCA_016163765.1. Lineage (NCBI taxonomy): Eukaryota > Metazoa > Mollusca > Bivalvia > Ostreida > Ostreidae > Magallana > Magallana hongkongensis. The sequence goes on along the minus strand of WFKH01002636.1, from coordinate 7,865,837 downwards.
ATTAGATTTTATGTACGCTTTTAACAGTGGTTTTGCGTATTATGTATATACATGTAATGACAGACATTGCAGTAGTTTTTCCGGTCCATCAAGCTATGATTTTATAGGAAAATGATATACAATATTTTATTAGCAAACAAACTTTTTATAAAAGGATACCGCGTTATTTCTACCCTTATTAAGACTTATAAGGAAACTGTGTACATTTTATTTACAATTAAAAAAGGATATCTCTAAGTATGGTAAAAATATTATCTCTCATTTGACTTTCTGTAAATAAACTTTTTGATATAGGAGATTTTGAACATCAGCACATTATCAAAAAACCCCTTATATTAAAATCTATTTCAAACTGGTTTAAAACATATCCTGCCCTGGCTAGGTAAGCCTATAAAAGTAATAAATCATCATTGGTGGTGACGGTTGACCACAAGTAAATGATCTTAAAAATTTAAATCTCCAAGGATTCGATGTTTCCGAGTCCGATGTTTAAGATCCCTTTACATTGAAATGTGCAATTTCAGCAGGGCCCGGTTCTGTCAAACTAGAAAATATACAATCCTCAATCTTTCACTGTAGTAGTATTTGACCTATTGTAACTAAAGTATTGTTGAATAATACATGTACATTTTGAATTGAAAGCTGAATTATGAAATGTAGATCATTTTTGGACTGCAAATTGTGAACTGCGATCTGCTTTCCAAAAACCGATTTCCAAATGAAACTCATATTATGATATAATATAGTTTATTCTGAGTCAGTTGAATACTATGTTTCTTAAAAGTGTAATATAAAACTAAGACAACTCTGGTGCCATTTAAAACAAGAAGCGAATTCCATGTTCATGAAACGCTTCTAAAATGAAATGAATGAATCATAATTCGTAGTATTTTACATTTTACGTTTGTTATAGATGATAGAGGCCAATTATAATGACGCCAAATTTTAAAAACATGCTTACATTCATATATTTCATCGCTGAAGTAGGGAAATTGTGGACATCCTTCAGAAAAATTTTGACAGATGTAGGCATTCAAATAATCCTGATCGGTTAAATACAAGCATACACCTACAGTAAGATAAGTTATCAAAGAAAATCAGCAACGGTAGGCATCCTTAAGTGTCGGGTCATATGTAAATATATGAAGCCAGCAAACTGAATACATAAAACATAAAACATAAAATAATTAAACAAGGACACTCATGCACGAGCGTTTTCAACTTTAATCCTGGAATTCCCAACTGTTAAGTTGGAATTTGCCACATTAATCATAAAAAATCAAACCTAAAAGTAAGAAATTCTTTTTTGTGTATTTTCCAACAGTCTCTTTCTCATGTCCAATTTTGTTAATCGTTTAATTTACAACATTTCAGTTATAAATGATTCCTTGTTGATTTAACAATGTGCATTCTAATAAAGACTAAATCGAAAAGCCTGCATCAGAGTAATTGCTTGCACCTTTAGTATTTCATCACATGTGAGCTATAATTGAATTTTACCGAATAAGTAATCATTGAGAAATAAATTAAAAACCTCCTTTCATTTTCAATAAACCAGCCCGAAATAGCAAAAATGAGAGTAAGGTGGTGGACAGGCTTTGGCGTATCTAAGTCAGTGTGGCTTTGCATCAAAATATTTGCCTGCAATGAACTAATATTGAATGATTACGTAAAGAGTCTGTATATTTACCGTGAACTTATTTAAGGTATACAAACGACAAATGTTGAATAAAGAAGATGAGCGAATTCGTTTCTTTAATGTGCGATTTTAGTTTTGATGGATAAAACTTTCCAGAACGGGGTAATCAAGAACTCGCGTTGACTAATCAACGTCATGGCGAAAAGTGTAGGGAGAGTTAACCATCGGGTAGTTATCTTGGATCTGACAACTTTGGTTTAAGATATGCAAAAAATATGCATATCAATGTATATCTTATCTAGCGTTTTTAAATTACATACTTTTTTATACCACTACAGATTGGTAGAAAACGATATACATTAATTTGTGAAACATAAACAAATTGTGTTAACAACTCTACGTTTGTATGAATAGATGATTATGCATAAAACGAGGAATTTGAACTGGGTCGGGGTGAGGTTACAGTCTTTTATCTGAAATTCCTTTGGGGACAGTGATAATAGTTATAGTAAAATTTGGTCTAAAGACCTAAAGAACAAAATTTAGAAAAGTAAAAGACGCACTATAAAGCCACTCCCTGGTTTGAAATAAAATGAAAAAGTTTGCAGTTTTTTTTTAGTCAGCTGCAACAAAAAAAATAAAGACCATATACACGAAGCATTGTATCATACTTTTAAATGTTTAAAGTGTTAATTCCCGCGCTTGCGCGGGTTATTATCTAGTGTATATATATATAAATATATATATCTATATCTATCTATCTATCTATCTATCTATCTATCTATCTATCTATCTATCTATCTATCTATCTATCTATCTATCTATCTATGAAAA